>JAIFGZ020000629.1:0-133204 GCA_019925245.2 Oryza australiensis
GTATCGAGCCATGCGACCGTAGGCTAAGACCAAATGGCGCCCTACCCCTAACTAGATGGCTAAAGGGAAATATCCCTACAGTAGGATCAGTTTCAAACTATTATTTCCGAAAATGCAAATATATCTTTTCTACATCTGTATTTCTTACCAAATGATTATGATAGCTCTCTCCGCTAACCCTAAGTTGCTGTAAAAGCGAGATGTCAAACCACGACGGAACACGGGAAGTCACTATTCCGCGAGACGAGGGGTTCGTGGTACAACTTCAGTCCCTACTATGGTGTTTGAGGTACCGGAACCGCCCACTTATCACACCAAAAGATATGGCTCCGAGATGTATCCAGCACGGGAGGCGGCCAGTATCCATAGAAGCCCGCATGGGGAGTGAGACATCCTCACGCTCCACACTCGCTACCACCGGGATCTAGCGAGCGGCTATTCGGGATGCCGCTCGCGAGGCCTTCCTTCGCCTTAATGCGGAACACCGTGCCGAACTCACAATGACGGAGTTCGTGCATCATCCTTACCGCGAAGAGGGCAACCCGGTCTGCACCGTGGAGGCTACCCCGCTGCTACAACCCCGATGGTCACGCGTTTATCGCAAGGCGGAGAGCGGCAGACGATCGTTACGAGGAGGCCCGCTCGAGATCAACGATCGCGAGCCACGCCTCAATGATCCGGTCACCAGCCACCAAGGCTGTGGAGACCAGATAAGCATGCTTGCGCACTCACTTGCAGGCCAATGGGGCTCCAAGATACGAGCAACTCTCGGACCGCTACATGGCCCGGGGAAGCTCGGTAGAGCTGGAAGAGCAGCTCGGAAGAGCAAGCAGCAACAGATCAACCAGTGGAGCAAGCCGCACACTCATCCCGTCTACGCCGCAGTACTTCCACCGAGCTTGTGCCATCACCTCCTACGCCCCCGTGCCCGACCATTATTACCTTATGACTCAAAGCATGCTTGATACCTTTCAAGCCATGATGGAGCAAGCTTTTATGTTGAGCCGTGAGCTGCACCATACACGGTGGACACCCGCTTGCCGCGTCCATGGGACCCACCCCGAGCTCCGTACCAGTACCCTCCGGCGGGATCGGAGAGGGTAACCCCATCCGATCTACACCGACACGGAGTCCGAGGCGGAGCCCATGGAGATCAAATGGGAGTCTAGCGACACCGACCCAATGGAGGAGGAAGCTCCCCCTCGTCGCCCGACTCACATGGGAGGCCCCTCACCCGAGACCGCTCGCAAGAGTACGCGGCCACCGAGTCGGAAGATTCGGCGTGACTCGAGGCCACCACCTCCGAGCCGTGGGGACTTCGGTTTGCTTCAGCGGCGGACCACCCACTTCCGGCGCCCGGCTCTTGCGGATGGTTGGATGACTAGGCGGGAAGACCTTCCCGGCTCGGCGGCACGAACCACTCCTAATCCCCCTTAATTAGTTGATGTAGTTGGACGATATAACTATTGTTGCTATCTGGCATGAAGACCGTGTGTGTACGGTCCGTGTACCCCTATATGTAATATGATGAACCCGAGCATCGCCTTGCGATGTCTTAATTCGTATGCTTATTATTATTTCACCTTTGACGTTGATTGAAGACCATTCGAAAGAACTTGAAGAAAAATTCCCCGTGAACTATAACCTAAACTAGTCCGATCTCTTGATTCGTCTCCTCTCTTCGATGGCGCATCGTCGCGAGCCGCAGCCACCAACGAGAACCGCGCAGAACCTAACCCCTCCACCTGGCGGAGGTCATGGCTTTGCGGACCCGGCTACTCCAAGCGATTGCTAATAATCAAGGAGGTCGAGGAGGATCGAGTCCGGGAGAATTCATGAGGGCTAAGCCACCCACTTTTCCACGCCGAAGAACCTATGGACGCCGAAGATTGGCTAAGGGTGATAGAGAAGAAGCTAACCCTCGTCGAGTCGAGAAGCCGATAGAGTTGTCTTCGCTACTAACCGGTGGAGGGTCCCGCGAGTGATTTGGTGGGACACCTACAAAGAGACACGAGCCGAAGACGCCAGTGAACCAACATGGGAGGAATTCACGGCTGCGTTCCGTGAGAATTTCGTGCCAGCTGCAGCGTTATGAGGATGAAGAAAAACGAGTTCCGCGAGGCTGCGTCAAGGGGACACCTCGGTACAAGAATATCTCGAACAAGTTCACCCAACTTGCCCGTTATGCCACCAAGTGACTGGCGGACGAAGAAGAAAAGATAGACAAATTCATTGAGGGACTAAATGACGAACCGAGGGACCGATGATCGGGCGGATCACACCGGTTTCGAGCCTCATCAACAAGGTCGTCCGGCTTGAGCATGACCAAAAGGTGGTAGACAATAACCGCAAGAGGAGGCTCGCTATGGCTCGCCCATTTCGTGGAACGCCACAACGCCCCAAGGGAGCCACCCCGTCTGGATGGAAGCCAAACGTCCCGGCAACTGGACGTTCTCTCGCTTCCGACCATGTCAACAGGTCAGCTACACCACAGCTTCGTACACCCACACCAACCCTAGCCGCTCCAGGAAGAAGGAATGAGTCAAGCGTCAATTGCGGAGAATTCGGGCACTACTCCAATAGCTGCCCAAAACCACGCAACACCCCTGTGCGCACTGGCGCCAATGCAACACCCGCTCGAGGAACCCCACCCTCGCGTAGACGAGGTCCTGCTCAGACCCCGCTACCCAACGAGAGGCTGCCACCGGTTTCGACGTGGCCAGGTGAATCATGTGCGGGCAGAAGAAGCTCAGGAGGACCAGAGCGTATTGATGGGTATGTTCTCTATCAACTCTACACCAGTTAAAGTTTTATTCGATTCTGGAGCCTCGCATTCATTCATATCTTCCCAAGTAAGCAAACAACACCACCTACACCAAGTAGCACTTAAGAGGTCTATGTTGGTACACTCACCGGGGAGACATAACCGTACCCCATGCCTGCATTAATGTGCCCATACGGATTAGAGACGTGGTGTTTCTCTCAAACCTTATGGTGTTATCGCCCCAAACCATAGATGTCATACTCGGAATGGATTGGTTGACCAAAAATAATGGAATTATAGGCTGCAATCGAAGGGAAGTCACAGTATCCACCCCGTGGGGATCACCGATGAGCATAACTATGGATCAAAACCCAAAGCTATGTGAACAAGCTGCGGGAGTGTTCACCATGCTACCTCTAGGCGGAATGCCGTAGTACAAGAATACCGGACGTGTTTCCCGAGGAATTTCTGGAATGCCCCCGGATCGCGACATAGAGTTTATCATCGATCTAATGCACAGGAACTGCCCCCATATCCAAGAGGCCTTATCGAATGCCGCCCAACGAGTTGGAGGAACTCAAGAAGCAAATAAGAGAACTACAAGAGAAGGGATTCGTACGCCCTGACTCTTCTCCCGGGAGCTCCGTACTCTTCGTCAAGAAGAAGGATGGGAGCATGAGAATGTGTGTGGACTACCGATCGGTGAACGAAGTCACTATCAAGAACAAGTACCCGCTACCTCGAATCGATGACCTATTCGATCAACTTAAGGGTGCGCGGGTGTTCTCCAAGATTGATCTACGGTCGGGATATCATCGAGTTGAAGATTAGAGCCGGAGATATTCCTAAGACGACATTCTCTACACGATACGGCTTATACGAGTTCACGGTGATGTCCTTTGGATTGACCAATGCCCCTGCATACTTTATGAACCGATGAACAAGGTATTCATGGAGTACCTGGACAAATTCGTAGTGGTATTCATCGACGATATACTTATCTACTCCAAGAACGATGAGGAACACGCGGAGCATCTACGACTAATCTTGGAAAAGCTACGAGAGCACCCGAGCTGTATGCAAAGTTCGGCAAATGCGAGTTCGGCTCAAGGAAGTCGCTTTTCTTGGCCACGTGGTTTCAGCGGGAGGAGTAGCGGAGACCCCGCCAAGGTCGAAGCCGTTATGGAATGGAAGGCACCCAAGTCGGTGACGGAAGTTCGGAGTTTCTTGGGCTTGGCCGGTTATTACCGACGATTTATCGAAGGGTTTTCCACTATAGCCCGACCTATGACTCAACTTCGAAGAAGGAAAAGAAGTTTGAATGGAATGAGAAGTGCCAAAAGCCTTCGACCAATTAAAAGAAAAGTTAACCACTGCCCCAATCTTGACCTTACCCGACAACCGAAAGGACTTCGTGATGTCTTGTGATGCATCCGGCAAGGATTGGGAGGAGTGTTGATGCGAGGATGGGAAGGTCGTAGCGTATGCCTCTCGGCAGATTCACGACCCCACGAAGAGAATTATCCCACACACGACCTGAAATTAGCCGCGGTTGTACACGCATTGAAGATGCGGAGACACTATCGATCGGGAACCATTGCGATGTGTATACCGATCACAAGAGCTTAAAATATTTCTTTACTCGCCCGATCTCAATCTACGATGAGGCGATGGCGGAGTTGATCAAGGATTACGATCTAGGAATCCACTATCATCCCGGCAAGGAAAATGTAGTGGCCGATGCGCTGAGCCGCAAAGCCCAATGCAACCACCTGGGATTGGGAGGTATGGCCAGCGAACTCCAAGAAGAAATGGCTAGACTCAATCTGCACCTGATTCCTCACGGAGAAGTAAACTCACCGGAAATCCAACCCCTACCGAGAACTCAAATAGAGGAAGCCCAAAAAGGGAATGAGGAAACCCGGGAAATCAAGGAACGCATGGCGCCGGACGCGCTAAGGAGTTTTCGGTAGATGACAAGGGAATCCTGTGGTACAAGAAAAGAATCTGTGTGCCTGAACGAGGCGGATTGAGAGGATTGATCTTAAAGGAAGCCCACGAATCGGCATATTCGTTACATCCAGGAAGCACGAAAATGTACCGGGATTTGAAAGGAGAATACGGTGGCCTAATATGAAGAGGGATGTAGCCGAATACGTAGCCGTGTGCGATGTGTGCCAAAGGGTGAAAGCCGAACATCAACGCCAGTGGCTTGCTGCGGCCACTCAAGATTCCCGAATGGAAATGGGACGAGATAGGCATGGATTTCATAGTAGGACTACCTAAGACCGCGATCGGTTACGATTCCATTTGGGTAATAGTAGATCGGCTCACCAAGGCGCCGGATTTATTCCCGTGAAAACTAACTATAACGAGTGCCAAGCTAGCGGAATTATATATGAGTAGGATTGTGTGTCTCCACGGTGTACCAAAGAGGATTATATCGGATCGTGGTACCCAATTCACATCTCATTTTTGGAGCAAGGTCCACGAGGCACTCGGCGAGTCACCTCGCCTTTAGTACCGCTTACCACCCGCGGATCGACGGGCGGGCGAGAGGACGAATCAAGTGCTAGAAGACATGCCGAGCACGTGCGTTGGATTTCACCAAGGATTGGGAGAAATGTTTGCCGTACGCCGAGTTCTCTTACAACAATAGCTATCAAGCCGTCGAAGATGTCGCCAAACGAAGCTTTATTTGGTCGCCGATGTCGAACCCCATTAATGTGGTCGAAACCGGTGAACGAACCGTATTCGGGCACGACATAATCAAGGAGGCCGAGGAAAAGGTTCGCCCGATCCGGGACCGACTACAAGCCGCTCAATCACGACAAAAGAGCTACGCGGACACCCGTCGAAGAGAATTGGAATTTAAAGAAGGTGACTACGTGTATCTAAAGGTCTCACCACTACGGGGAACTCGGAGATTCAAGGTCAAAGGGAAACTCGTACCACGATACGTGGGCCCATTCTTGATAAACGCTAGGAGAGGAGAAGTGGCTTACCAATTGGAACTCGCCCGAGAATCTCTCCGATGTCCACCAGTGTTCCACGTGTCACAATTGAAGAAATGTTTGCGTGTACCGAAGAGCAAGCTCCTTTAGAAGCCATCCATGTCCACAGTGATCTTACTTACCCAGGAGCATCCAATCAAGATACTAGACGAGGCGAGAAAAGAAGACACGGACCAAGTCATGGCGCATGTACAAGGTACAATGGAGCAATCACATGGAAGAAGAGGCTACTGGGAGAGCGAAGAGTTCTCGAGGACGAGAATACCCACACCTACTCGGCCTCCGGTAAGAAATCTCGGGGACGAGATTTATTGTTAGGGGGTAGGTTTGTAACATCCGAAAATCGGAGAACCGAAATCGGAACGTAAAAATCGGAACTTTCAAAACCGTGGCTTATTGCTTCTTCTCGGGTTTGTTGCTTCTTATTTGCCACTCGGTTGCATAAATTTAGTCGTGGTCAATTCCCTTTTCGGTGTATTTGGAGGTTTCGGAGTTGTCAAAACGGTGGTACGAAAGCCGCATCCGGATTTTAAAAAGGAATTTGAGGGAAAGTGCGGATTTGCGAAAGCGCGTTTGGGAAGTATAAAATAAAATTTTGGTTGGGAGAAGATAAATTGAGACACAAAATAAATAATAAAATTCTCGGGAGGCGTACAGAAATTTGGGAAATGTATTTTTATTAAAATTTGGTAAATTATGAAAATTAGGAAAAAGAATTTAAATAAGTATGAAAAATAATTATGGAAAAATGAAAGTCAAGAAAAAGTTTAAAATATAAAGTTAAAAATTATTTTTAGAATATTAGAATTTATTTTGGAATTTTTAGAAGGAAAGAAAATAGAAAATGGGAAAAGAAAATAGAAAATCGGGAAAAAAGTGAAAATGCACTGTTCATTGGTCACAAACTGTTCGACGCCGTACCGGCCCCGGCCGCCGGCGCCGCGTGCGTCCCGACCGTCGCGCGCCGCGCGCGCGCGCGCCGCCACGCGCGCGCCGCCCAACCGTGCCTCGGCCCCTACCCGCGCGCCACGCGCCGCGCGGCACGCGCGCTCGCGCCCGCGCGCGCGCCACGCGCCGCGCAAGCGACCGCCCGCGCGACCCCGCGCGCCGCGCGCGCCCGCGCTGCGCGCGCTCGCCCGCCCAGTACGGCCACACCCCGCGCCCGCGCGCGCGCCACGCGGCCGAGCCACGCCCGGCCCCTACCCCGCGCGCGCACGCCGCTCCGGACCCCGCCCGCGCCGCGCGCCGGCCGCCGCGTTTCGCCCGCCGCACCCGGCCCTCCCCGTGCGCCGCCGCGTGTCACCGCCCGGCCGCGCCGAGCGGACCCCCTCCTTCCACCCCGCGCCGCACCAAGCCCCCCTTGGCCGCGCCTATAAAAAGGGCGGTGCCCCGCCTATTCCACCGCACCGCCGCCGTTTTTCCGCCGTTCCCGAGCACTGCCGCCGAGGGCCGCCGCCGTTTAGCCGTCGCCGCCGTGCGCAAGACCATTCCCCGTGCCCCCCTTGCTCCTCCCCGAGCCGCCGTCGCCGGTAAGCCCCTTTGCGCCGCCTTGTTCCTCACTGCCGCCACCTCTGTTTTTCCTCGGCACCGGTCGAACACCTTGCGGGCATTGAACAGTGCGTAGAGAAAAAGGAAAAAGAAAAAGAAAAAGAAAAGAAAAAGAGAAAAAGAAAATAGGGAAAAATTAGGAAAATTTTTGGAAAATTTGGAAAAATATTTTGGGATGGCTTGAGTAAAATTTTGGGCAAAAATAAATTATTTTCTCGCATATTTTCTCAGTGCAAAGTTTGAAAAAATCGGAATCGGACGTTTTCCGAATTCTATTTCGCATCGTTTTCAATCCGGATTCCGTTTAATTCTTTCCCGCCATCGAAATAGGTTTCGCTTTTGTGCTCAAACCCTCAAATTTCGAGCACGAATTTTCTTCGCTGATATTTTCAAACGTAAATTCCAAATTTAATTGCGATCGCCGACTTTGCGAAAACCCTAGGTCATCGGTTCGATTCCAAAAACCCGGATTTTCCTCGCAACCCTTGTCCTAACTCGAGTAGAATTTTCGGCAAAACTTCTGGAGTTGTTTTCATGGCTTTTGTGGTTCTTTTCGATCGCTCGGTGTTTTGTTGAATTCTAACTGAATTCAATTGATCTTTCGCACGTACGGGTAGCGCCCTGAAGAAACCGGCATCGACACCGCTGAAGATCCCCCCCTCAAGTGTGCGAGCAAGGCAAGTCATCACACTCTTTGAACATATTGATCCCAATTGCGAAATGATGTTATTTTAAACTCTAAACATGCATGCTATACGAGTTACCTATACTTGTTATGCCATACCTTGTCATTGATTACCTTTAGAATTATTCCTTGTAACCCTCGATGTGATACAAATAACCGAAGCATAACTTCGGCAAACTGCTTAGCCCTGCTAAACTTAGACTATGCATACTCATGACTTTATGAAAAAGCTTTGTGCTTGGGCAACTACCTTAGGGAAGGTAGTTGAGATTCGGCATGTGGAGACATGAGCGCCACATGGCCATGATGAACTAAGTTTGATGAAAATTGAAAGTACTATACAAATGTTTTAGACTGGGGCGGCCGGATGATTTGGGTGGATTCCGGAAAAGGCAAGTGCCGACCCTGGTCAATTAAGGACCGAGCCATGAGATAGCCGGGAAACGAGCCAGTACAACCGTACTTCTCGAATGGGTATAGACCTAGCTGACTAGATAGCCAAGCGGAGGCAGTATCCTTGCATAGATGGTTCTCTATGATGTGGTTATGGGATGAGAATGAGGCTGCGGCCTTTGTTATGAATGGTGGGATTAAACTAATGTTAATTAAACTTAAAGATTGGAAAGTCTTCCCTTACCCCGGTGCGCTGTAACTCCTCTCACTTGCTAGAAAAGGACGGCTAGAGTGCATGAGGGCTTAAGTTCATGGAGCGGGTGCTGCCAAAGCAAGGTTATCAAAAGGCTTTGCCGTGACCGTCTCATGTGTTGAGGCGTAGGCTCATTTGTTGGGCTGTCGCGGAGTACGGGTAAAGTGTACATCCACTGCGGTGTGAGTGAATCAATCTATTCGAATAGCCGTGCTCGCGGATATTGAGCATCGTGACAAGACTTTCGCTTGGCTAGATTTTTAAACTTAAAATTGCTGGGATGGGTATGCATGATGGTTTCATTCATTGGTGGATCCACTTCTCGAGAATGCGAGAAGGGGTGGACTCCCGAAAATCATGACGAACCGGAGACGGGAAGCCATCCTTGGAATCACGATGGATGGTAGACGAACCGTCGCCGGATTAATGAACTATGAAATTAAAACTTGATTTGGCTAGTCGGTAGGCTTGTGAAAAGAATTGTGAAAACGGCTTTACGCAAAAATAACTCTAGCCGTGTTCTTTGAACAACCCTATCATATGCATCAATTCGTGTTGACTTGCCGAGTACGGTTGGTACTCACCCTTGCTATACGCACAAACCTCCGGTGATGGAAATGAAGAGCCAGAAGACCCCTACGCGTACTACCCGGAGGGCGAAGGAACTGACGGCGCATACTAGACCTTAGCCCCGGTCGTTGCTCGTGGCAATTGACGAGCCGCCGCCTTTCCGCTGCCTTATCTAAATTCTGTTTTATGTTGTACTCGGACCATAAGGTCCTGTGGGATGAACAATGCCTTCGGGCCTATTAATGTAATAATGGTATTGTATGACTATTCGTGCATGTGCACTTGATTATCCAGTCTTGTATTCGTGGGTACCAACTACTTGATCCAGGGAAATGGTACTATGAACACGAAAGATTCCCGACTCAAAATCGGGGGTCCACAGAGCTGGTATCGAGCCATGCGACCGTAGGCTAAGACCAAATGGCGCCCTACCCCTAACTAGATGGCTAAAGGGAAATATCCCTACGGTAGGATCAGTTTCAAACTATTATTTCCGAAAATGCAAATATATCTTTTCTACATCGTATTTCTTACCAAATGATTATGATAGCTCTCTCCCGCTAACCCTAAGTTGCCTGTAAAAGCAGATGTCAAACCACAACGGAACCTGGGAAGTCACTATTCCGCGAGACGAGGGGTTCGTGGTACAACTTCAGTCCCTACTATGGTGTTTGAGGTACCCGGAACCGCCCACTTATCACACCAAAAGACATGGCTCCGAGATGTATCCAGCCGGGAGGCACCGTATCCATAGAAGCCCGCATGGGGAGTGAGACATCCTACGCTTCCACACTCGCTACCACCGGGATCTAGCGAAGCTGCTATTCGGGATGCCGCTCGCGAGGCCTTCCTTCGCCTTAATGCGGAACACCGTGCCGAACTCACAATGACGGAGTTCGTGCATCATCCTTACCGCGAAGAGGGCAACCCGGTCTGCACCGTGGAGGCTACCCCCGCTGCTACAACCCGATGGTCACGCGTTTATCGCGTTGGGCGGAGACAGACGACAGCTACGAGGAGGCCCCGCTCGAGATCAACGATCAGCAGCGTCACGCCTCAATGATCCGGTCAACAGCCACCAAGGCCGTGGAGACCGAATAAGCATGCCGCAGACTCACTGCAGCCAATGGGGCCCAAGATCGAGCAACTCTCGGACCGCTACATGGCCCGGGGAAGCTCGTAGAGCTGGAAGAGCGCTCAGAAGAGCAAGAAGAGATCAACCACTGGAGGGCATGCACACTCATCCCGTCTACGCCGCAGTACTTCCACCGAGCTTGTGCCATCACCTCCCGCCCCGTGCCCGACCATTATTACCTTATGACTCCAGCATGCTTGGATACCTTTCAAGCCATGATGGAGCAAGCTTTTATGTTGAGCACTGAGCTCGCACCGTACCCGGTGGACACCACCGCCGCCGCGTCCATGGGACCCACCCCGAGCTCCGTACCAAGCACCCTCCGAGCCGGGATCGGGAGAGGGTAACCCCATCCGGATCTACACCGACACGGAGTCCGAGGCGGAGCCCATGGAGATCAAATGGGAGTCTAGCGACACCGACCCAATGGAGGAGGAAGCTCCCCTCGTCGCCCGACTCACATGGGAGGCCCCTCACCCGCCGCACCGCTCGCAAGAGTACGCGGCCACCGAGTCGGAAGATTCGGCGTGACTCCGAGGCCACCACCTCCGAGCCGTGGGGACTTCGGTTTGCTTCAGCGCGGACCACCCACTTCCGGCGCCCGGCTCTTGCGGATGGTTGGATGACTAGGCGGGAAGACCTTCCCGGCTCGGCGGCACGAACCACTCCCTAATCCCCCTTAATTAGTTGATGTAGTTGGACGATATAACTATTGTTGCTATCCCGGCATGAAGGACTGTGTGTGTACAAATCCGTGTACCCCTATGTAATATGATGAACCCGAGCATCGCCTTGCGATGTCTTAATTCGTATGCTTATTATTATTTCACCTTGATCGTTGATTGAAGACCATTCGAAAGAACTTGAAGAAAAATTCCCCGTGAACTATAACCTAAACTAGTCCGATCTCTTGATTCGTCTCCTCTCTTCGATGGCGCATCGTCGCGAGCCGCAGCCACCAACGAGAACCCGCGAACCTAACCCCTCCACCTCGGCGGAGGTCATGGCTTTGCGGACCAGCTACTCCAAGCGATTGCTAATAATCAAGGAGGTCGAGGAGGATCGAGTGCGGGAGAATTCATGAGGGCTAAGCCACCCACTTTTTCCACGGCCGAAGAACCTATGGACGCGAAGATTGGCTAAGGGTGATAGAGAAGAAGCTAACCCTCGTCGAGTCCGAGAAGCCGATAGAGTTGTCTTCGCTACTAACCTGGAGGGTCCCGCGAGTGACTCGGTGGGACACCTACAAAGAAACACGAGCCGAAGACGCCGGTGAACCAACATGGGAGGAATTCACGGCTGCGTTCCGTGAGAATTTCGTGCCGCTACGGATTATGAGGATGAAGAAAAACGAGTTCCGCAGACGCGTCAAGGGGACACCTCGATACAAGAATATCGAACAAGTTCACCCAGCTTGCCCGTTATGCCACCGTGACAGCGACGAAGAAGAAAAGATAGACAAATTCATTGAGGGACTAAATGACGAACCGAGGGACCGATGATCGGGCAGATCACACCGCTTCCGAGCCTCATCAACAAGGTCGTCCGGCTTGAGCATGACCAAAAGGTGGTAGACAATAACCGCAAGAGGAGGCTCGCTATGGCTCGCCCATTTCGGGAACGCCACAACGCCCCAAGGGAGCCACCCCGTCCGGATGGAAGCCAAACGTCCCGGCAACCGGACGTTCTCTCGCTTCCGACCATGTCAACAGTCGCTACACCACGCCTTCGTACACCCACACCAACCCTAGCCGCTCCAGAAGAAGGAATGTGAGTGTTTCAATTGCGGAGAATTCGGGCACTACTCCAATAGCTGCCCAAAACCACGCAACACCCCTGTGCGCACCGGCGCCAATGCAACACCCGTTCGAGGAACCCCACCCTGCGGCGGGACGAGGTCCTGCTCAGACCCCGCTACCCAACGAGGCGCCACCGGGTTTCGACGTGGCCAGTGAATCATGTGCGGGCGAAGAAGCACTGGGAGGACCGAGCGTATTGATGGGTATGTTCTCTATCAACTCTACACCAGTTAAAGTTTTATTCGATTCTGGAGCCTCGCATTCATTCATATCTTCCCAAGTAAGCAAACAACACCACCTACACCAAGTAGCACTTAAGAGGCCTATGTTGGTACACTCACCTGGGAGACATAACCGTACCCCATGCCTGCATTAATGTGCCCATACGGATTAGAGACGTGGTGTTTCTCTCAAACCTTATGGTGTTATCGCCCCAAACCATAGATGTCATACTCGGAATGGATTGGTTGACCAAAAATAATGGAATTATAGACTGCAATCGAAGGGAAGTCACAGTATCCACCCCGTGGGGATCACCGATGAGCATAACTATGGATCAAAACCCAAAGCTATGTGAACAAGCTGCGGGAGTGTTCACCATGCTACCTCTAGGCGGAATGCCAGTAGTACAAGAATACCCGGACGTGTTTCCCGAGGAATTGCCGGAATGCCCCGGATCGCGACATAGAGTTTATCATCGATCTAATGCCCGGAACGCCCCCATATCCAAGAGGCCTTATCGAATGCCGGCCAACGAGTTGGAGGAACTCAAGAAGCAAATAAGAGAACTACAAGAGAAGGGATTCGTACGCCCCAGCCTCTTCTCCCCTGGGAGCTCCAAGTACTCTTCGTCAAGAAGAAGGATGGGAGCATGAGAATGTGTGTGGACTACCGATCGCGAACGAAGTCACTATCAAGAACAAGTACCCGCTACCTCGAATCGATGACCTATTCGATCAACTTAAGGGTGCGCGGGTGTTCTCCAAGATTGATCTACGGTCAGGATATCATCGCTGAAGATTAGAGCCGAGATATTCCTAAGACGACATTCTCTACACGATACGGCTTATACGAGTTCAGTGATGTCCTTTGGATTGACCAATGCCCCGCATACTTTATGAACCCGATGAACAAGGTATTCATGGAGTACCTGGACAAATTCGTAGTGGTATTCATCGACGATATACTTATCTACTCCAAGAACGATGAGGAACACGCGGAGCATCTACGACTAATACCGGAAAAGCTACGAGAGCACCGGCTGTATGCAAAGTTCAGCAAATGCGAGTTCGGCTCAAGGAAGTCGCTTTTCTTGGCCACGTGGTTTCAGCCGGAGGAGTAGCAGTAGACCCCGCCAAGGTCGAAGCCGTTATGGAATGGAAGGCACCCAAGTCAGTGACGGAAGTTCGGAGTTTCTTGGGCTTGGCCGGTTATTACCGACGGTTTATCGAAGGGTTTTCCACTATAGCCCGACCTATGACTCAACTTCTGAAGAAGGAAAAGAAGTTTGAATGGAATGAGAAGTGCCAAAAAGCCTTCGACCAATTAAAAGAAAAGTTAACCACTGCCCCAATCTTGACCTTACCCGACAACCGGAAGGACTTCGTGATGTACTGTGATGCATCCCGGCAAGGATTGGGAGGAGTGTTGATGCAGGATGGGAAGGTCGTAGCGTATGCCTCTCGGCAGTTACGACCCCACGAAGAGAATTATCCCACACACGACCTGGAATTAGCCGCGGTTGTACACGCATTGAAGATCTGGAGACACTATCTGATCGGGAACCACTGTGATGTGTATACCGATCACAAGAGCTTAAAATATTTCTTTACTCAGCCTGATCTCAATCTACGACAGAGGCGATGGCTGGAGTTGATCAAGGATTACGATCTAGGAATCCACTATCATCCCGGCAAGGCAAATGTAGTGGCCGATGCGCTGAGCCGCAAAGCCCAATGCAACCACCTGGGATTGGACGGTATGGCCGTGAACTCCAAGAAGAAATGGCTCGACTCAATCTGCACCTGATTCCTCACGGAGAAGTGAACTCACCGGAAATCCAACCCCTACCGAGAACTCAAATAGAGGAAGCCCAAAAAGGGAATGAGGAAACCCAGAAATCAAGGAACGCATGGCGCCGGACGCGCTAAGGAGTTTTCAGTAGATGACAAGGGAATCCTGTGGTACAAGAAAAGAATCTGTGTGCCTGAACGAGGCGGTTTGAGAGGATTGATCTTAAAGGAAGCCCACGAATCGGCATATTCGTTACATCCCGGAAGCACGAAAATGTACCAGGATTTGAAAGGAGAATACCGGTGGCCTAATATGAAGAGGGATGTAGCCGAATACGTAGCCGTGTGCGATGTGTGCCAAAGGGTGAAAGCCGAACATCAACGCCCATGGCTTGCTGCAGCCACTCAAGATTCCCGAATGGAAATGGGACGAGATAGGCATGGATTTCATAGTAGGACTACCTAAGACCGCGACTGGTTACGATTCCATTTGGGTAATAGTAGATCGGCTCACCAAGCGCGCATTTATTCCCGTGAAAACTAACTATAACAGTGCCAAGCTAGCGGAATTATATATGAGTAGGATTATGTGTCTCCACGGTGTACCAAAGAGGATTATATCGGATCGTGGTACCCAATTCACATCTCATTTTTGGAGCAAGGTCCACGAGGCACTCGGCAGTCACCTCGCCTTTAGTACCGCTTACCACCCGTGGCGACGGACGGACCGAGAGGACGAATCAAGTGCTAGAAGACATGCCGAGAGCTCGTGCGTTGGATTTCACCAAGGATTGGGAGAAATGTTTGCCGTACGCCGAGTTCTCTTACAACAATAGCTATCAAGCCGCCGAAGATGTCGCCAAACGAAGCTTTATTTGGTCGCCGATGTCGAACCCCATTAATGTGGTCGAAACCGGTG
Source organism: Oryza australiensis (assembly GCA_019925245.2). Lineage (NCBI taxonomy): Eukaryota > Viridiplantae > Streptophyta > Magnoliopsida > Poales > Poaceae > Oryza > Oryza australiensis. Next base: position 15,093 of record JAIFGZ020000629.1, read on the forward strand.
AACGAACCGTATTCGGGCCCGACATAATCAAGGAGGCCGAGGAAAAGGTTCGCCCGATCCGGGACCGACTACAAGCTGCTCAATCACGACAAAAGAGCTACGCGGACACCCGTCGAAGAGAATTGGAATTTAAAGAAGGTGACTACGTGTATCTAAAGGTCTCACCACTACGGGGAACTCAGAGATTCAAGGTCAAAGGGAAACTCGTACCACGATACGTGGGCCCATTCTTGATAAACGCTAGGAGAGGAGAAGTGGCTTACCAATTGAACCGCCCGAGAATCTCTCCGATGTCCACCCAGTGTTCCACGTGTCACAATTGAAGAAATGTTTGCGGGTACTGAAGAGCAAGCTCCTTTAGAAGCCATCCATGTCCACAAGTGATCTTACTTACCCTGAGCATCCAATCAAGATACTAGACGAGGCGTAAAAGAAGACACGGACCAAGTCATGGCGCATGTACAAGGTACAATGGAGCAATCACACGGAAGAAGAGGCTACCTGGGAGAGCGAAGAGTTCCTGAGGACAGAATACCCACACCTACTCAAGAAGGTAAGAAATCTCGGGGACGAGATTTATTGTTAGGGGGTAGGTTTGTAACATCCTGAAAATCGGAGAACCGAAATCGGAACGTAAAAATCGGAACTTTCAAAACCGTGGCTTATTGCTTCTTCTCGGGTTTGTTGCTTCTTATTTGCCACTCGGTTGCATAAATTTAGTCGTGGTCAATTCCTTTTCGGTGTATTTGGAGGTTTCGGAGTTGTCAAAACGGTGGTACGAAAGCCGCATCCGGATTTTAAAAAGGAATTTGAGGGAAAGTGTGGATTTGCGAAAGCGCGTTTGGGAAGTATAAAATAAAATTTTGGTTGGGAGAAGATAAATTGAGACACAAAATAAATAATAAAATTCTCGGGAGGCGTACCCGAAATTTGGGAAATGTATTTTTATTAAAAATGGGTAAATTATGAAAATTAGGAAAAAGAATTTAAATAAGTATGAAAAATAATTATGGAAAAATGAAAGTCAAGAAAAAGTTTAAAATATAAAGTTAAAAATTATTTTTAGAATATTAGAATTTATTTTGGAATTTTTAGAAGGAAAGAAAATAGAAAATGGGAAAAGAAAATAGAAAATCGGGAAAAAGTGAAAATGCACTGTTCATTGGTCACAAACTGTTCGACGCCGTACGCGGCCCGGCGCGCGCGCGCGCGTCGCCCGACCGTACGCGCGCGCTCGCGCACGCGCGCGCCACGCGCGCGCGCCGCGCCCAACCGTGCTCGGCCCTACCCGCCCAGCGCCGCGCGCGCACGCGCCGCGCCGCGCGCGCGCACGCGCCGCCAGCGACCGCCGCCGGACCCGCGCGCCGCGCCGCGCGCCGCCGCCGCGCCGCGCCGCTGCGCCGCCCTGCCGCCACGGCCGCGCGCGCGCGCGCCGCCACGCGGCCGAGCCACGCCCGGCCCCTACCCCGCGCGCGCACGCCGCTCCGGACCCGCGCCGCGCCGTGCGCTTCGGCCGCCGCGTTCGCCCGCCGTACCCGGCCCTTCCCCGTGCGCCGCCGCGTGTCACCGCCGCTCCGCGCCGAGCCGGACCCCTCCTTCCACCCCGCGCCGCACCAAGCCCCCTTTTGGCCGCGCCTATAAAAGGGCGGTGCCCCGCCTATTCCACCGCACCGCCGCCGTTTTTCCGCCGTTCCCGAGCACCGCCGCCGAGGGCCGCCGCCGTTAGCCGTCGCCGCCGTGCGCAAGACCATTCCCCGTGCCCCCTTGCTCCTCCCCGAGCCGCCGTCGCCGGTAAGCCCCTTTGCGCCGCCTTGTTCCTCACGCCGCCACCTCTGTTTTCCTCCGGCACCGGCCGAACACCTTGCGGGCATTGAACAAAGTGCGTAGAGAAAAGGAAAAAGAAAAAGAAAAAGAAAAGAAAAAGAGAAAAAGAAAAATAGGGAAAAATTAGGAAAATTTTTGGAAAATTTGGAAAAATATTTTGGGATGGCTTGAGTAAAATTTTGGGCAAAAATAAATTATTTTCTCGCATATTTTCTCAGTGCAAAGTTTGAAAAAATCGGAATCGGACGTTTTCCGGAATTCTATTTCGCATCGTTTTTCAATCCGGATTCCGTTTAATTCTTTCCCGCCATCGAAATAGGTTTCGCTTTTGTGCTCAAACCCTCAAATTTCGAGCACGAATTTTCTTCGCTGATATTTTCAAACGTAAATTCCAAATTTAATTGCGATCGCCGACTTTGCGAAAACCCTAGGTCATCGGTTCGATTCCAAAACCCGGATTTTCCTCGCAACCCTTGTCCTAACTCGAGTAGAATTTTCGGCAAAACTTCTGGAGTTGTTTTCATGGCTTTTGTGGTTCTTTTCGATCGCTCGGTGTTTTGTTGAATTCTAACCGAATTCAATTGATCTTTCGCACGTACGGGTAGCGCCGAAGAAACCGGCATCGACACCGCGAAGATCCCACCCCTCAAGTGTGCGAGCAAGGCAAGTCATCACACTCTTTGAACATATTGATCCCAATTGCGAAATGATGTTATTTTAAACTCTAAACATGCATGCTATACGAGTTACCTATACTTGTTATGCCATACCTTGTCATTGATTACCTTTAGAATTATTCCTTGTAACCCTCGATGTGATCAAATAACCAGAGAATAGCTTCGGCAAACCGCTTAGCCCCGCTAAACTTAGACTATGCATACTCATGACTTTATGAAAAAGCTTTGTGCTTGGGCAACTACCTTAGGGAAGGTAGTTGAGATTCGGCATGTGGAGACATGAGCGCTACATGGCCATGATGAACTAAGTTTGGTGGAAATTGAAAGTACTATACAAATGTTTTAGACTGGGCGGCGGATGATTTGGGTGGATTCCGGAAAAGGCAAGTGCCGACCCTGGTCAATTAAGGACCGAGCCATGATATAGCCGGAAACGAGCCGCACAACCGTATTCTCGAATGGGTATAGACCTAGCCGACTAGATAGCCGAGCGGAGGCGTATCCTTGCATAGATGGTTCTCTCGTGATGTGGTTATGGGATGAGAATGAGGCTGTGGCCTTTGTTAAGAATGGTGGGATTAAACTAATGTTAATTAAACTTAAAGATTGGAAAGTCTTCCCTTACCCCGGTGCGCGTAACTCCTCTCACCGCTAGAAAAGGACGGCTAGAGTGCATGAGGGCTTAAGTTCATGGAGCGGGTACGCCAAAGCAAGGTTATCGAAAGGCTTTGCCGTGACCGTCTCATGTGTTGAGGCGTAGGCTCATTTGTTGGGCTGTCGCGGAGTACGGGTAAAGTGTACATCCATTAAGTGTGAGTGAATCAATCTATTCGAATAGCCGTGCTCGCGGATATTGAGCATCGTGACAATACTTTCGCTTGGCTAGATTTTTAAACTTAAAATTGCTGGGATGGGTATGCATGATGGTTTCATTCGCTGGTGGATCCACTTCTCGAGAATGCGAGAACGGGTGGACTCCCGAAAATCATGACGAACCGGAGACAGGAAGCCATCCTTGGAATCACGATGGATGGTAGACGAACCGTCGCCGGATTAATGAACTATGAAATTAAAACTTGATTTGGCTAGTCGGTAGGCTTGTGAAAAGAATTGTGAAAACCGGCTTTACGCAAAAATAACTCTAGCCGTGTTCTTTGAACAACCCTATCATATGCATCAATTCTGTGTTGACTTGCCGAGTACGGTTGGTACTCACCCTTGCTATACGCACAAACCTCCAAATGATGGAAATGAAGAACCGAAGACCCCTACGCGTACTACCCGGAGGGCGAAGGAACCGACGGCGCATACTAGACCTTAGCCCCGGTCGTTGCTCGTGGCAATTGACGAGCCGCCGCCTCTTTCCGCCGCCTTATCTAAATTCGTTTTATGTTGTACTCGGACCATAAGGTCCTGTGGATGAACAATGCCTTCGGGCCTATTAATGTAATAATGGTATTGTATGACTATTCGTGCATGTGCACTTGATTATCCGGTGCTGTATTCGTGGGTACCAACTACTCGATCCAGGGAAATGGTACTATGAACACGAAAGATTCCCGTCTCAAAAACGGGGGTCCACAGGCTGGCAGGCTAGGTTCGAGGTTGATGATATAGAACCAGCTTGCATGCCAGCCCTTGTTGAAGGATTTCAAGGGAAGAGAGAAGTACTCCTTGCGAAGAGATCCCCGGAGTTGAAAACCCGCTCCACCAACAACGCATGGATGGTCCTTATTCGGATGCGGTTTGAGGTAAAACATGCGGCGAAAAAGTTGGAAGTGGGGGAGGATGCCAAGGAAAGCTTCACATACGTGGATGAAAAAAGTGATGTCAAGCATGGAGTTGGGGTTCAGGTCATAGAGTTGAAGACCATAATAATCTAGAAGCCCCCTAAAGAACTCGAAAGTGGGGAGGCTGAACCCACAGTAAAAGAAAGATGTGAAAACAACGAGCTCACCAGTGTTTCGGGTGGGAAAATCTTCACCCACCGTCGGGCGCCAGCCCACGATCTCCTTGGGCGGAAGCACTCCGTGCTTCACCATCTCCTTGAGGGTGGATTCTCTCACATCCGAGGTGGCCCACTGCTCGAAGGGGATTTTCTTCTCATCCGCCACGAATGTGGTTAGGGTGGGAAGTAGATCTAGCTAAGAGGATGGGAGTTTGAGATGGGGATCTTGGGAGCTAGATGCGGAGGCTAGCTTATGGCGAAGGGCGAGCTCCTGGATCGATGGATTCGGGTGCGCGCGAGTCTAGGGTTTTCCGCAAGAAGCTGGTGAACAGTACCGCGAAAAGAGGAAATTTTTGGGAAGACGAAGTGGCGGGGATGACCTCGAGGCTTTGTAGAAAGATTTGAGGGTTGCGCTAGGTTTTCTCGTGATTGGGCCGAGCCCATGAGAGACCTGCGGCCCAGCTAAGGTGTGGCCCGATGCGTGTCCTTAGGGACTTAAGTGGATGAGCTTAAGCAGATTTGCCTTGGCAATATGCACGTGTCCGAGTGCCCTATACCTTCAGAAATCCTTTCATACCATGGTTTGCTTGACTTCGTGAAAAGTTAGCACGATGCAATTTGAGAGGTGACCAACAACTAAGATTTTTATAGCTGCCTTGATGATAAGGGCTGTTAGGTTCTTTAGCATTTGATTAAGTGATTATATCAATGCTATTTTTCCACCTTGGTGAAGATCTTTTTAGATTGAGACCAATATTATGGCAGGAGCTATTTAATAACTTGGTCATATTTTTCAGATGACTGAAAAACTTGTTTATCCATGAGGGATGATTAAAATATCCGTTCCGAAATAATTCAGGCAGATCCACCCGGATAAGCATGAGCTTACCGAGTGCTTTCCACCTATGAGGGTTGATTGATTTATTTGTTCCGAGATGACTCAGGCAAATTCACTCGGATGAGCACGAGCTTGCTGAGTGATGAGATTTTTTATATTTGCTTTAACATGAGTTAAGCATTTACAAAAGAATGTTTCTTTATAGTTCTTGCTTGTATGTTTGGTCTATTTTTTGGCTAATCATACAGTCGGGGGCTATACCTAATTAGGTACATCATGAGATGTACCTAGACATTTATTTTTGAGAATTTTTTTGGATATTTTCCAGCCCTTCACAGTCTTTGGAGCCACTCGGGAGAATCAGGCAGAGATGATGGAATCGCTCGGCGCCAGAAGCACTTGGCCAAAGAGTTGTTTGGTCGTGTACTGTCTTGGTTTAATGCTGAGTTGTCTCATCGACTGAAAAGGACTCGGGGGCTATTGTGAAGATTATGGCAATCGGGTATCTACATGGCAAGTTTATCTGACTAAAGGTAGGGATAGATTGCGCCTGCCATATGTGTAAACCAAATATGACTTGGGTGTTACGTTACCGATTGAGATAAGGCAACGACCCATAGTCAGGGTTTGGTAAGATTGAGAAAACCGACTTAGAGTAAGATAGGGTTTCTGATCTGTAAGCCCGCCTCCCAAGACTATATAAGGGGGGTAAGGGGCATACCTTGAGGGATATGCGATATCAGAGTTGATAAGCAAGAGCTTTAGACTTTAGGAGCCTTAGATCTTGAGATCAATACACACTCGGCGGATCGAATCCCCGAAACAGGAGTAAGGTATTACCTCACGAGAGGGTCTGAACCTCTCTAAATCTCGTTTTCCACCTAACCCATTGTGCTTGGCGATCTTGACTGCACCCCCAAAATTCTATTGCCGAAACCGAGTTTCGACACTAAGGTTTCTCTTTAGCCCCTTTATGATATTCTGTCAACTCATCCGTCCTTTTTTTGTTCCCACCTTTTTTCCTTCCTGATGCATATATATCGATGACATGATATCAATGATATGGATGGTGGTAGTTGAAAAAAGAACAACATAGTAGTTAGGGCTGGGCATTCGGTTTAAACCACATGTTCAGTTCAGTTTTTTCTTCGGTTTGCTATGAACCAACAACCGATCGGCTCTGTTGAAAACTAGAAACCGCATAGTTCGATTTCAGTTTTTTGGTTTAGTTTTTACCGAAATAACCGAATCATTCGCCTCCACGCCCAACCGGCCCTGGGTCTCCTCTCTCTCTTCGCGCTTGTGTATTGTGTCTCCATCCGCGCCTCTCTCTCCCCCTCCCCTCCCCCATCCCCACACAACACCGCCACTGCCACGCGTGTCACGAAAACCCTAGTCGCCGCTGTCGCTAGAGAAGAGGGCGCATCCGATCCGATGGCGTCCAGGGATGACCAGGCCGCCACGCTGGTTGGAGGGAAACCGGCTGCGTTCGACGTGTTGCTACCTGCAGCGGCTGCGGCGAATCGAGGCGGCTCGCCCACGGCAAGGAGGAAGGTAGCGTGTCAGCGCGTCGAGCCGACAAGGCGCCGGACACCGGGGCAGAGGCGGCATGTCGAGGCGGCGGCGAGGGGAGAGGACGAAGGCAAGGGCCGGCTAGGTACATTTGTGATTTGTCATTTCTACATATGGCCGCCTCGACTGACTAGGATAGGTTTTTTTTTCAGGGGATCGATTTTCATACAGCAAAAACCGAAGCGGCACCAAATTATTCAGTTTATGTTAAACCGTGAACTGAAACCGAACCGAATTACCAAAAAACCATAAAATTTGGTTCGGTTTGGTGCGGTTCTCGTTGTTTTTCCCAGCCCTAATAATAGTGGTTAACTCATATGAATAGTAAAGCTACTAAATCCTACTCCGTCTGTCTCAAAATATAACAACTTTAACCTTTAGAATTTTTTCCAAAATATAACAACTTCTGCATTAATACTTTTTTTTCAACCAATCACAACCCTCTACTTCTCAACCAATTACAACTTTTCCCATTTAATTCTACCTTATTTTTTAATACCCGTGTTCAATCCTATAAATCTTTATATTCTGAGACGAAAGTACTAAGTTAGACCACGGACAGGCACGACAAGTGAGTCATCCGGCTGCCGGCCGCTTCGTCCAAGCTCCACCTCTAAAACAATAAATAGAAACCTGATGAAGCCAAATGTATATGTCACTAACAACAAGTGGCAATTGGCCATGATTTCAATATGGTGTTACTGATGCTTACCTCCTATTAATCTTGTTTCACAAGCAGATCGATGAGCAAATTGGAGCGCGGCACTCTTCCAGTCACAGCGGTAGTTCCTGGAGCGGCTGGCCGGGGAATAGTGGTCGGTGCTAGCATTGAAAGATGACAGTCGATGGCAGATGAGATCATCATTGTGATTTTTTTTGGAATGGAAAGAGGTCCTCTCTCATTTCCATTAGCTTAAATGAAACAGATGAGATCGCTACTTCTTGCCTTGCATACTCCTCATGGCAGCTATCTCGCATATCTTGTTTGGAATTCCAAGTGACGCGGATTTGGCATCGCTACTACGAGAAGGGTAGGTGGGGGTACACCTGGCGAAACGGTCGGCCTGGCCCAACACGGCACGGGTACGACCCTATTGATGAGAAAATTTCCCACGCACTGGCCTGAGAGATTTGTTTTACTCTAGTGCAGGTCCAAATAATTGATTCGAGGTTTGAAGGTGTGTCGGTTGGTTTGTTCCTGCAACAAACAAAAAACTAACAAAAGAAAACAATGTTAGATTGATAGCCGATTAGCTAGTGGCCGATGACATATCGTTTGATATTGTGCTGATGCAATTTGCATTGAATCGACAACAACTAGATTTGTCCGATCGGCTGTAGATGTTAACAGAATGTAATTCAAGTCTGAAAGCACATTTAAATCAAGTGACTGGGATAGATCGGTATTGTACCCAGACAATATAAATCACTTAGATCTAAAAATACTATAAGACAAGGATTATACTTGTTCATAGCATAGTCGAAGAGATAAATCTAACCTGTATCGGCTAGTACTCCGATACCACTTTATACTAAGATATCATAACAAACTAAATATATTAAACAAACAGCAATCAAATGTTAAAGTTCTTTAAAAAACTGATAACAGGCTTAACATATTTAATATGATGAGATCTAAATATAAAGGGCAGATTTAACATATCAAGCAAAACTAAAACAAGCAAGATAATTAAATCAAGTAAGATCGGCTGAAACTCCGATGCTATCTCTAATATCGACCATGAAGCATATTAGATCTTTATGATTCTAAGGGCGACTTAATAGATCGAACCTAACCGATATAACATTAAGTATCAAAAGAAGCATAGAATCTAAAATAGCTTAATGATAACCTTTTAAGATGGTAGATATACTATATATTCCAGATCGACAACGAGATCTAATCCCATCGACTGTCATCTGGTAATTGATGCTAGCCGATTGAAGATTAGATCACAACATTGATCTAAATTACATAATATATATGAAAACTATGCATATTATGATAACGAGATTAGAGTATCATGACGATGGAAGCACTAATCCCGAGAGTGCAAGCCGCTTGTAACAAGAATTACCTCTTGTCGGAGATCAGAACCCGATGCAGCCCAACCTGAAGCAAGAACTTGTCGAGATTAAACTAAAAGGAAAAGGTGGCGATGCACCGAAAGTTGTATTGATATGATGTTGATTGATTAAGATTACAGGGTCTTGGGTCATATTTATACCCAGATACACGATGAGTCCATGACAGACACGATTTCTATCCCTATTGCAAATTGAATTACAGATATGCCTAAAACAAACTAACATTATCTATAAGGAAACTATACAAATATCCTAACTTAAAGATACAACTACGTTTTCAGGACTTTATTTGTAGATGGCAATATCTCTGAAGCACTAGAAACCGAATTCACTAATGATTTTCATACTTTTCTACCAGGATCGGTCACATTTAATTACCCCAATCGGAATCGGCTATGTCAGATATCCCTGTCCGACTCGGTCTTAGCACTGTCTCCTTAGCTGATTCGGACTCAACCGACATGCGCTCTGTCTCCAAGCATCGCGTGTTCCTTCAATTCCGCTTCAATTGTAGCTTCATACCCGGGGATTAACTTGCCAAATTTGGTCGTCAACACATGCCCCCCAAGTCCACGATATTGTTAATGTTATGGATTTTGTGTGATCCTATCCTCCGAGAAAACCTAGAGCATTTCAGTTTCGGCCGTTACTGCGCCTCTTTAAATAACGCCCCAAGCACATTGAAAGACTCACGCCATTACTTGCACATCCATAGCTCTGAGCCAAAAATTCCCAAAATCTCTCCCGCGATCTCCTCGGAGCTCTCAACAAACTTGCAGTGATCTCCCTTTTCGGCGCCGAGCTCACCTCGTTCAATGGCATCTTCCTCCGCTCCCTCTGGTGCTTCATCTGTCGAATTTGCTGAGGTAAGTTCTCTCGGCTGAATCTTCTTTCTTTTTCTATCTGCCACCATAGATCTACGTTCTTGGCCTCTAAGATTCGCTTTTCTTTTTTATCTTAGCACCTTGCTCATCAAATTGCTGTCCCTAGTTTGCTTCATGACGAGCGGTACTTTCTAGGCCTAATCGACAACATAGATCCCACTGAGGTTATTAATGCCGAAACCAACAAGATACCCTATAGGATCTCGAACCCTAGCATAGCACACTGGAATGGCACATTCAAATCTTGGCCTCCCACCGACAGATCATGGCCAGCTTGGTATGCAAGGATGCTATCTAGCAAACAAACTCACTGGGACGAAGTAGGCATAGCCCAGTGCTTGGCTCTTTCAATAGCCGATCAGCCTAAGGATGAACCCCTTATGTCGGCTGCAACCTATTTCTGGAAGAACACCTTCAATGCCTTCTTCTTCCAGCAGGGACCGATGACCCCCACTTTGATCGATGTGTTCATGATAACTGGTTTAAACATGATGTCATCGGCTAATCCTAACCAATTTGACGTCAAGTGCCAATATTCCTTTAAGACAATAGCCATTGGGGATGAAACGACTACATCACTCAAAACATGGGTACTGGATCTGTTAGCCCTAAAGAACATACTGCATTCTTGATGATGTGGCTAGAAAAGTATGTCTTATGTGGATCTAGTTGCAGCCCCACAACCAACTGGCAGCTTATAGCCAAGGCCCTAGTGTCAAAAGAGAAAATCCCCTTAGGGAAATTTCTATTGGGCTACTTATACCAAACCCTCAATCAAGCATCGACTAAAATCACAGCCGATTCAGTTATAGGAACTGGGGGTCCCTCGTGGTTCTTGCAACTATGGCTGGTTCTGCTCACTCAGAAAATCACTAGTAGACCCAATCTAGCAGATGCCAGATTTCCCAGGGCAGAGCCGATTGTGGATGATGATGAAGAAGAAGTAACTACACACAGATGTATGTCTTTTGGAGAGGCTGGCTCTGTCCATCAGGGCTCGAAGCTATCAAGTCAGCTCCTATCCTTGGTTTACTGGTTTCTACGATGGTTTCTCAAAGAACAATCGAACTTGGTTCTTTTATTCAGGCTGCCCAGAGTTTGAACTCCCCAAAGATTTCAATTTTGATGAACTCAACTCAGAGGAATTTCCAAAGCCAAGGAAAATCTTTACTATAGCCATCACCCCTTGCATCTTACCAATCGGCATTCATCAAGGCAGTAATGTCTCCAAATCTTATGAGTTCTATTACCCAATGTCAGCTGCGAGACAGATTGGGCTGGGAGAATTGCCGATTGGCCTATATTTCACTGACAAAATCGAGACAAGGGGCGATATCACTTCAAGACTAATGATGGATCGGCTGATGAACATAGAGAGCCCCCTCTCGACAGTATAGGGACTTTGGAGCTAGCAATGAAAAGGAGCTCAGCATATGTCAGATGGTGGATCGAATTGAAGAGACACATCTTTCATCAGCCATCCTCAATGTACCTCACCACACTTCTTCTAGATTTAGTCCCTGAAGTAAGTATTCTTCCCTTGTTCAAAAAATTTTGCAAGTTATCAGCTAACGTTTGCTTAATACTTAACCATTGTCCTTCTATTTTTTTGCAGACAACCGATTCTTCTCCCCCTCATGAGAGCAACTCAGGGGTTGGGATCCACTATGCCACAGGGCGTATTCCAAGTGGAGGGCTTGCTCCATCCATCATCGGCTTCAATGCGTCGAAGGTAACACACTTCTGCACGGCCAAACCCGCGAGGCGCTGTCAAGGAAAAAGAGGGCCAAGCCATCGGTTGCTGGTCCATCAGTTGTACAGAAGAAATAGCCGAAGAATCAAAAGACAGCCCTAGCCGACAGACTGCCATCTTTGGATCCGAGCATGGAAGAGGCCCTCAATCAAGAAGACATGGAGGAAGAAATCGATCAATTCATCGACGAGGCTGTTGCCGAGTCAAGCCATTCAAGCAAGTATGCACAAACACCATCAGTCGATGATCAAGCTCAACAAACACCATCTCCTCCAAGGCATCCTCCTCGCCCTCAACCAGTATGCATCCCTCTTTTCTTGAAGTTTTGGTAATTTAAATTTTTCTTGAAGTTTCTTTGTGCTTAACCAAAACCCCCTTGCTTGCAATGCAAAAGACTTGCTCATCGACAACTACACCCAGCTTCACCAGTAACTTCAAAACTCTATCTTTCCTCTTTTTGTTGGCTTGCAGATTTCAACTAACACTTGTCTTTTTCGTGTAGCCCCCCTCGTTCTCCATCGGCTGCCCCCATGTATCAGGTGAGCACACTCCATCGGCTTGGGGTTGAAGGGTTACGTGGAAGCTACGCTAGCTAAAAACAAAACTTTTTACCGCGCAAACCAGGAACACTTGCAAGAAAGGGCCGATAGATCGTTACCGATTGAGTATGCAAAAACAGCCAATCGTGGCTATTCGATGCGGAAAGCACAACCGATTCTCGGGACAGCCGGTTCACCAAATGACTGATTCGCCGATGTCGCAGCCCGATCCGAGTCGTCCGACCGCGTTCTCGTCGCCGATCGCCGCAGCTTGCCTCGCTCCGATTGCAACCGATTCGTAGCCGATCAACAGCGCCGCAACGTAGCAGCGCCTCTACCGGTATCCACATGTCCGGGGACAGAATGCCGAACACCCGTGTGCTAGCACGCAATGCAAGACTAGGGTTTGGCTCGAAAGTGGGGAGAGTTTTCGTGGAGATTGATCTCGCGACTTACGTTGCGCCAAACCAGATTGATTCGGTTCAAAAATTGATTGCACAACTCTCCACCCTCGCCCCTTTATATAGAGTTGGCCGGTTGGGCCTAGAGGCCCATCGGGACTCTATTTTGAATAGGATCCTATCCGAATCTCATAGAGTTGGTCGGCCGGACTTCGTAAGCCCATAGGACTCTATCCGATCGAGCCATATCCAAGTCCAACTCGAATGCCTGTTCTTATCTCCTTAAGTGTGCGATCTTGTAGGTTCAGGTATACTTGGTTTCGGCTATAGTCTAACTTAGCCGACCGTCGGCTTGAGTCCAACTCGGCCGATCATCAACAACGGCGCCTAGCAAGCACATATTGACACCATAGTATACAAGAATATAATATCGGCTCGAACCTGTAATTGATACACAAATCCCTTTGCCTCACGATATCAATTAAGCTATAGGCAAGATGTGTGCCATCCCTTTAATAGCTTAACCATTCACTCGAACCGTATTGGATAATGCGTCCGTTGATTGACTCCTCAATCAACTTAGCATGACCATGTATTTCCATAATCCATTACCTCGAGGGGCCCAGAGATATCTCTCCAATCGAGGGGCAAATTCCATCTTGATCACTCACATCCCACTCCATGTTTCATAGCAAACCCGAAAACTACCTTTATAACCATTACGGAATAGTGTTTGGTAGTCCCAAAGTAGGCTACTACACATGTTGGAATCCATGGTGATCTCAGGTCTAAGAACTTTGTACCAACACTACCAGAGACCAACTAATGGCACATTAATTCCTGTAGTGTCTCATGGTGGGTCTATCCAACAATGTGTTCTCTAACACATATGTCCATGTTTATTGACTTGGTATCTCCATACCCATGATGTATGAGACATGATCATCAATCAATAAACATGCCGATCTTAGAATCATATTAGTTCCAATAATATGATATATGATCAGGGATCATTTAGAAATAGATTCATACATATAGAGTCTCATAAATAAGTCACGTACTTATTGATCAATACAAGATGTCTATTTCGTGGAACCGAATAACACTTTATTCATAAATACATAAACATTGACCATGATATCCAACATCTCCATTTGCCTCTAGGGCATATCACTAAGAATCTCCCACTTGCACTAGAGTCAATCATGTAAGTATCTAATACCCATTGCTCTTGTGTGCGCCTCATGTTTCGGCCGAGGAGAAGTTTTGTCGGCGGATCGGCTATGTTGAGATCCGTGTGCACTTTGCATATCTTGACATCACCTCTGTCCACTATCTCGCGGATGAGATGATATCGCCGAAGTATGTGTTTGGACTTTTGATGTGATCTCGGCTCCTTGGCTTGCGCAATGGCTCCACTATTATCACAATAGAGAGACATTGGACCAGTCGTACTAGTCATCACACCAAGCTCATAAACAAATTTCTTGATCCAAACAATCTCCTTTGCGCTTCGAAGCAGCAATGTACTCGGCCTCCGTTGTAGAGTCGACAACGAGTATCCCGCTTGGAACTCTTTCGTGACGCGCCTCCGTTCGGCGAGAACACGAACCCGCATTGCGATCTATAATTATCCTTGTCCTGTTTGGAAGCTAGCATCGGTGTAACCACTTTCAACGAGCTCTTCTTCACCTCCATAGACCAGGAACATATCCTTAGTTCTTCTCAAGTACTTAAGGATACTCTTTACGGCATCCAATGACCTTCACCTAGATCTCGATGGTATCTCGCTCGTAGCACTCAAAGCATACGATGTACAAAGCATGGCATACATGATGGATTCAATTGCCGAAGCATATGGGACCATACCCATCTTATTCCACTCATCATGTGTTTGAGGACACCGATTCTTGCTAAGATTAATGCCATGTGACATGGGCAAGAAACCTTTCTTGGAATCATGCATGTTGAACCTTTACAACACCTTGTTAATGTATGTACTTTGGCTTAATCCAATTAGCCTCTTGGATCTATCTCTATAGATCCGAATGCCCAATATGTATGCTGCCTCCCTAAGTCTTTCATGGAAAAACTATTTTTCAATGAAGACTTGACGGATTCAGTATAGGGATATCATTTCCAATCGGTAATATGTCATCCACATATAAGATTAGAAATACAATTGTGCTCCCACCGACCTTTTTGTAAACATAGGCCTCCTCTTCATTTTTGATAAAACCAAACCCTTTGATTACTTCATCAAAACGAATATTCCAACTCGAGATGCTTGCTTCAATCCATAAATGGATTTCGTAGCTTGCATATCTTTCGAGCGATTGTGGATCGACAAAACCCTAAGGTGTATCATGTATACATCCTCGCTTAGGTTTCCATTTAGGAAAGCCGTTTTGACATCCATCTCGCCATATCTCATAATCGAAATATGCAGCAATCGCTAGGATAATCCGAATAGATTTAAGCATTGCAACGGGCGAGAAGGTTTCATCATAATCAACTCCTTGAATCTGTTTAAAACCTTTCGCCACCAATCGCGCCTTATAGATGTGAACATTTCCATCCATATCGGCCTTTTCTTAAAAGCCCATTTATACTCAATGGTTTTGACACCATCGGGTGGATCAACCAAGTTCCAAACTTGATTGTCGTACATAGATTCTATTTCGGATTTCATGGCTCCAAGCCACTTGTGGAATCGGGTCCCACCATCGCTTCCTCATAGGTCTTAGGTTCATCGTTGTCTAACAACAATATATCACGTTGTTCCGCACTGTACCGTCAGCGCACGACGTGATCTTTCAAACCTCCGTGGGGCTGGTGTATCTACAAGCGGTGGTGCAACACTTTGCTCCTCCTGTTGTGGTTTTGTGGTTGAAACATTTTCGGTGTTTCTTGAACTTCTTCAAGATGCATCCTGCTCCCACTAACCCTTCTTGAAAGAAACTCTTTCTCCAAGAAAACACCATGTCGGGCGACAAACACTTTGCCTTGTTCCCAATTATAAAAGTAATATCCCTTAGTTTCCTTAGGATATCCCACAAAGAAGCACTTGTCGATTTGTGTGTGAGCTTGTCGGACTATAAACGTTTTACATAAGCTTCGCATCCCTAAATTTTGAGAAAAGACAAACTAGGGGTTGCCCTGTAGATATATCATATGGTGTCTTTTCAAGCGACTTAGATGGAACTCTATTTAGTGTGAGCGCAATGTTTCAAGAGCATATCCCGAAAGATAACGGAAGATCACTTTGGCTCATCATCGACCGCACCATGTCCAACAAGGTGCGGTTTCTCCATTCGAGACACTCCGTTCCATTGTGGAGTTCTGGTGGAGTTAGCGTGGAACAATTCCACAATCTTTCGATGATTACCAAACTCTTGGCTCAAGTATTCCCTCCACGATCGATCGTAGAAACTTGATTGTTTTCCCTAAATGATTCGTACTTCATTCGGAATTCTTTGAACTTTTCAAAGGATTCGGACTTATGCCTCATTAAGTAGATATAACCATATCTACTAAAGTCATCGATAAAGGTAATGAAGTACGATAACCACCTCTCGGCCGTTGAGCTCATTGGTCCACATACATCGTATGTATGACTCGCCAACAAGTCACTTGCTCTCTCACCGTGTCCCGTGAAAGGTGCCTTTGTCATCTTATCAAGTAAACAAGACTCACATGTCTCAAATGATTCAAAATCAAAAGAGTGAAGCAATCCATCCTTATGGAGCTTCTCCATGCGTTTCTTATTTATATGGCCTAAGCGACAATGCTAGATAAACGTGGGATTTGTATCATTAGAGAGTTGTCTTCTCGTATTAATGTTATAGATGGGAGACGCTTCAAGATTCAAAACGTATAATTCATTCACCAATGGAGCATGAAAATAGATCATATCTCGAGATATATTAAACAACCATTGTCCATTGATCTAAAATCATATCCTTCCGCTTGCAAACATGAAGCGGAAATAACGTTTTGACATAGTGTTGGAACACAATAACAATTATTTAATTCCAAAACTAATCCCGAAGGTAGATGAAGTGGATCTGTGCCGACAAGCAATTGTAGCAACGCTTGCTCCATTGCCGACGCGCAGTTCACCTCGCCCCTTCTCAAGCCTCTACTTCTTCTCATTCCCGCAACGATTTGCAAATATGAGCTACGATCCGATATCAAATACCCAAGAGTCGTAGGTGAAGTAGCAAGATTAATGTCTATAACATTAATACCAAGCGTAAGTCGTACTTTGCTTCTTTTTGAGATCCTCCATGTATTTCTTGCAGTTCCTTTTCCAAGTGGCATGTCTCCTTGCAATAGAAGCAAACGGCATTTGATGTCGCCGACCCCTTTTTGCCCTTCTTTGCATTAGAGGCACTCGTGATCTCATCGGGAGTTAACTTCCTCTTGGTGCTAAGTTTCTTGACAGTGGTTTGCGCCTAGCCTTCGCATCATCATCACATGATGACCGTTTTCGGATATTCTCCTCACTGTCTTTAGCATCCCATGCAATTCGGCCAAGGTTCTATCCATATTGTTCATGTGATAATTTAATATGTATGGCTCGAAGCTCGGAGGGAGCAAGCGGAGAATCATGTCGTAGCCAACTCTTGGCTAAGAGGGAAACCTAGTTTCTCAAGACTCTCGATATAGCCAATCATCTTTATCACATGCGGACGACGGGATTCCCTTCAACAAGCTCGCATGCAAACAAGGACTTCGAGGTGTTGAACCTCTCGGCCCGAGCTTGGTTCTCAAAGATGCCACGTAGTCCCCGAATAATAGTGTGAGCATCGTTGCTGTCATATTGCTTCTAAAGCTCGGGGACATTGTAGCAAGCATGAGACGCTTATATCTAGGGCATCATTAGTGTGCTTCTCGTATGCCCTCCGTGCGTTGCGAGTAGCATTGTTAGGCAAATCCTCCGGATAAGGTACTTCAAGAACGTACTCCTTACGCTCTTGCTTGAGAACAATTCTCAAGTTGCGATACCAATCCATAAAGTTTGTTCCGTTTAATTTTTCTTTCTTGAGAATAGATCGCAAATTAAAAGCACCGGGTGTAGTATTAGCTGCCATTTATTCTACAAGAAAAACAAAGTTTAGCACAATGTTTATGCTATGTCTATTGTTAAACAATTTAACATTAGACTCCCATTACGTATTTTACACCTTTCCTCCCGGGTTACGTATTGGGTCAAGATCCATATGTTAGTTAATTTCTAGTGAGCTTTGGCATCACTGCTAGAAAATTAATAACATCGGTAAGCAAAACATTGCTAATCACATCTCTATGTGACTCTTGTTGTTGGTGTGGCATCTCCATGCCCGGCGCCAACCTATGCCCCAAGGCCCAAAAGCTGTTTTGATAGCCTTGTTAAGTCAACCAAATGTTCTGGTGTATATGTCCGACATATACCCCTCGTGTTATGATAGAGAATGACACTCTGCTTTGTGCACCCACCATTGACGAGCATAAGGTGACGGGTGCAACATTTGGAAGGGCATCATTACTTGCTTAATTTTGCGAGGGATGCTATCCTATCAAACAAATATATCACATATGAAAGCAAGTAGAATAGCACATAATGAAATAGTATGGCCCCCTTCATATGGTGATCTCCATCTCCATGTCGGTGTAGAGGATCTCCATCTTCATCACCGTTCTTTCGAGTGACAAATGCTTGATTTCTTCAAACTAAGCTACTACTATAGAAGCTCTAATTGAAGAATACATCGACTCGTAGGTCGTGAAAGAATATTACAAGCATTGCACGTAAGAAAGAATATTACAGGATTGCACATATGAAAGACTATTACATGCATCACATGCACCTCATACATACAATAGGGCCATACCATCTTAAAGAATTCTCTGCAAAAACATGTTAGGCGTAGAACGTTTTCTACCTATCGCGAGAAACGACATCGAGACGACCTATAAGGGGCGCACATGGCGGTTAGCGGGCGGGGGTCGAGGGGAAGCCGCCCTCGCGGGCTTCCGGGCAGCGCCCGGAACACCACACGAAATCCATAGATCCAATCTATGAAATTGCTTACGGAAACCATATCGGCATAATCACATTATGCCGTCCCGATACACTATCAAGGGAGATGGTTTGCGTAGGCGCGAGGCAGCAAACAAGGTCGGACTACGAGACAGCTTCGGCATAATCACATTATACCGTTCCGATACACTATCAAGGAACGCTATCTCGAACCCAACTCAAACCGAGTTCTATGGATATTGCTTCGATGTAATCACATTACGCCGTTCCGATACACTATCAAGGAACGCAATTACCATCAACTCTCCTCAATAGATCCCGTAAAACCGATTGATCTAATCAACCCGTGTGCAAAACTTGTTCCAAATCCAATCTAAACCCCACACTAAGCAAGATTAGCTCTGATACCACTGAAGGGTTACGCGGAAGCTACGCTAGCTCAAAACAAAACTTTTTACCGCTCTGTTAACACTGAAATTTGGTAATTGAGTCCCTAAGTCTGCAAAGGCGAAGCAGAATCGGATCGGCTGGTTTGGTGTGGAAACAGAGGCTCCATCGGCTGAGGACTGATCGGCTGCGAGGCCAATCGGCTAAGGTTGGATCGGACAAGAGCAGACGATAGCCAATTCTAGGTCCGGAAGAGATAAAACCGTTTCGGGTGCAGCAGTTTGAGGATAAATAAAAGATTCGATTGTTAGTCGTGCGTTAAACGATATTGCCACCTATGGATAGAGTCCTGTAATGGCATTTGTATCTGTAATTTTAGGAGTTTGTTTAAACTGTTAATTGTAACACGGCGTCCTATGTTGTGTTTTAAATAGTTGTTTAGATAGAGTCCGGGATTTGTACAGATAATTGTATCTTGGGTATAAATAGGACCCGAGACCCACTGTAAAGAACAATAACAATCAATCAAACCTTCGGCGCATCGCCAACCTTTTTCTTCAGACGAGTAGTTTGCTTGGCTACGGGCTGCATCGTTTCGATCCCCAGATCTAGGTAAATGCTTGTCATTAGTGGTATGATCTATTGTTTCTAGTGCTTCCGTCGTAATGACACATTAGATTCAAGAGTTTATACTGCGATACTTATCATATAGCGTATATAAATTAGACTAATGTTTAGATCTATCATGCCATTGGCTAGTTCTATCAAGAACTTGCAGCCGATAGGGCTAGATTTAAAGGTTGGGTGTTTTATATGCGGTATCTACCGTCTCGAGAGATATAAATCGGCTGCAACAGATCAGGTTTTTTTTCTTTTTGTACTTAATGCTGCATCGGGTTCGAACTATTAAGTCATTTTTAGAACTATCAATGATCTGTTCGGCTAAGATTTATATTGTTTAGAGACAGCGCCGGGGTTTCAGCCGGCCTTATCTACCCTGATATGTTTCTTTTAATATATTTATTATTATATTTATATTAGGACTGCCTCTTATGTTAAGATCGCATTCTTGTCGGATGTCGCCAGCCGAAATCGGCCCACCATTGACAGCCGACGGCCGATTTCCAGGCTATGCGTCTGATTCTAGAATGATATCTTTCTATAAGATTCATCGGAGTACTAGCCGATTCATTGTTAGCTTTCCAAGATCGGCTAGGTTATCGTTTCATATATATATTATCCTTTCGCATTTAGGTTAAACGATTGATGCTTTGTCTCGGTATAGCTGATCCATTCCAGTCGTTTGGCTTAAATATATTTTAGGATAGCATATATATGCTCATGGATTCCCTCAGCCGATCCAGTGGGGATCTAACCTAACACTTAACGCATATTACCTTATTTTTCTTGTTGGTTAATAGATCAAATCAATTGGCATGCCCTGCACAGCATAGGTAGCCGAGAAGGACATGCACTGGAGTTAAGCAGATCTCCCAGGCCAGCGCGTGAGAGAAATTTCTCATCAACACGCTTCTTGGTACGCCGTGGGACTTTCTCGTCGGCTCGACTCGGACACATAGATTCAGTCGGCAAGATGGTCGACTCCAAGAGTCCCAGCATTTCCCAGGACAACATCGTACCTGTGAAGATGAAGCAGTTATCGGCTGAACAGCAAGTCGATTATAAGAAGATGGTGGAAGAGCTCCAGGCTAACTACTTGCAATCTTTCACCCAAACAAGATCTGGGGCCGTGCATCAGAAATATAAGTTCAGCATGAACGACCTTAAGGCATCCTCCTCTGGTGAGACAAAAGGCAAACAGGGGACGGAGGAGCCGACCCAGGAACAGGACGATTCGGCTGTATATTCTCTACAGGACCGGATCGACTCGGCCGTCCATCACGCGTTAGTCAATCAAAGTAGCATTTTGGTCAACACTCTCAATAACATGATCGCTACTGTGGTCGACGCCAAGATAGCCGACCAGCTGTAACGAGGGCGGACATACTTCACACATGGCCAATTTCCTGGTTATAGGACGCTGGTCACACAGAATCGACCGATCCCACCACTAGCACAACAAGGGCCGCCGGGAGGAGTCCTCGGTCAGCCGAATCCAGGTGAATCGGCTATAAGGCCAGCAATTACTATGTTGAACCGACAGCAGCCATTGCCCCAAGATGAGATTGCTAATACGTTCAACGATAATCGGCAGTCAGAGCTGCTTGATCCAAATAGACGGTACAACGCCGGTGGCCGACAGCTATTTCCAGGACCACCAACGCCACCACTGGCGCATTGGCCGCCTCCCGCTGATCATCACTATCAGTACAAAGGAGGCCATCAAGATCATCATTACAGGCCTCAGACACCACCACTGTATCGGCAAGCGCCCGCGCCGTGTGACCCATACGAGCCGATACAGCAAGACAACCGAACCTGGGCTGATCTGATTGTAGATGTCATGCGCGATCTTGGCCTCAAGCCAAAAGACTTAGGGAACATGTATCGGTATCGCTATCCAGAGCACTTCGAGCGGATCCCGTTGCCCAACCGATACAAGATCCCAAATTTTTCGAAGTTCTCAGGGCAGGACAACATTTCAACTTATGAGCATGTTAGCCGATTCTTGGCACAGTGCGGCGAAGCATCGGCTACGGACGCCTTGAGAATCCGATTGTTCCCTCTTTCTCTTTCGGGATCAGCTTTTACTTGGTTCTCCTCATTGCCCTACAACTCAATTCGAGCCGGGCCGATCTTGAAAAACAATTTCACAGCTACTTCTACTCCGGCAACCACGAGATGAAGTTGTCGGACCTCACCAAGCATCAGGCAAAAACACAACAAATCGGTCCAAGAATACATCCAATGCTTTAGAGAGATGAGGAACCGATGCTACAGCCTGGTGCTATCAGATGCCTAGCTGGTCTATTTGGCCTTTCATGGTTTGATTGCTCCGATCCGAGAGCGATTCTCTGCGCAGGACTTTGACAGCTTAGCCCACTTGGCGCAGAAGGTGACGGCCCACGAGCAGCGATTCCAAGACACCAGGAAGGCCGTCAAAAATATAACTCAGGTCGTCGTCGAATCAGACTATGAGTCCGACGATGATGACACAGAAGTGGCGGCAGCCGAATGGGCCAACAACAAAAAGGCCATCGTCTGCCAATGGCTACTGAAGACAGCCAAGGAAGAACGATACGATTTCGACATCACCAAGGCCGATAGGATCTTCGACTTGCTGCTCAAGGAGAAACAAATTCAGTTGCCTAAAAATCACGTGATCCCGTCGGCCGAAGAATTGAAGAAAAAGAAATATTGCAAGTGGCACAACTCCACATCCCATGCCACCAACGACTGCAAAGTCAAATCCAATCCGCAATTGAGGCCGGGAAGCTGAAGTTACGATTCAAGTCGGCCGATGAAAGTAGACGGCAATCCTTTCCCGGTCAACACGGTCCAGGCCGGCTCCAGGAAAGCTGATCGACAGAACAGAATGGTGCACAGCTTAGTCAATACATCGATCGGGGCCAAGGCAGAAGACGAGCAGATTGGATATCACGCCGCGCCGATTAATATGGTGCGCCCAGTCATCAGATCGGCTGACCGATGGCCGATCCATGAACATAGCCGACACCGTCTTCAGCACCGGTCTTGGCAGGAAGAAACTTACAATGAAGCACCTCGTCAGCACGAGCTGAATACCCAAAGCCTCCGGTACGAGGCAAATTGCAACAATGCCGATCCGCATTGGCATTGTGATTTTTTAGGTACTGCCGGGAATCCGGTATGAGACTACCAACACTGGACGATTGCCCAGCATGCAACGATCGCCGCGACGGCGGGCACAGGAACTCATCGGCTGCAAGCCCAACCCGGTTTGTCCCCAGAGCCGTTCAGCTAAACCAAAGGCGGCGGTCTGTCCATGATCGGCTCGGCCCGATCCACCAAGACTTCTTCGTCTATGAAAACCGCGATGGCAACAACCGCGACGATGAAGAGGCCGACGATGAGGAATCGGCCAACCCCCAGTGGTGCCCATCCGATCTCTTCACAAAGACGCAGAAAAGAAGGGTTCAACGGCTTAAGCGCGAAGGGAGAGAAGTTCAGCAAATGATCCACGAACAACGCCATCGGCTGGGCGAAATCAAAAGGCGATGGGTACCCACCATCGACAGCCGACGGCCGATTTCCAGGCTATGCGTCTGATTCGAGAATGATATCTTTCTATAAGATTCATCGGAGTACTAGCCGATTCATTGTTAGCTTTCCAGTATCGGCTAGGTTATCGATTCATATATATATTATCATTTACTGCATTTAGGTTAAACGATTGATGTTGTCTCGGTATAGCCGATCCATTCCAGTCGTTTGGCTTAAATATATTTTAGGATAGCATATCTATGCTCATGGATTCCCTCAGCCGATCCAGTGGGGATCCAACCTACACTTAACGCATATTCCCTTGTTTTTCTTGTTGGTTAACAGATCAAATCAACTGGCACGCCCTGCACAGCATAGGTAGCCGAGAAGGACCTACACTGGAGTTAAGCAAATCTTCCAGGCCAGCGCGTGAGAGAAGTTTCTCATCAGCACGCGCAAACCAGGAACACTTGCAAGAAAGGGCCGATAGATCGTTACCGATTGGAGTATGCAGCGAAAACAGCCAATCAGGGCTATCCGATCTGGAACAGCGCAGCCGATTCTCGGGGACTGCCGATTCACCAAACCGCCGATTCGCCGATGTCGCAGCTGATCCGAGTCGTCTAACCGCGTTCTCGTCGCCGATCTGCCGCAGTTGCCTCGCTCCGATTGCAGCCGATTCGTAGCCGATCAACAGCGCCGCAACGTAGCAGCGCCTCTACCGGTATCCACACATCCGGGGACAGAACACCGAACACCCGTGTGCTAGCACGCAATGCAAGGCTAGGGTTTGGCTCAAAAGTGGGGAGAGTTTCCGTGGAGATTGATCTCGCCGACTTCTGTTGCGCGAAATCAGATTGATTCGGTTCAAAAATTGATTGCACAACTCTCCACCCCTCGCCCCTTTATATAGAGTTGGCCGGTTGGGCCTAGAGGCCCATCGGGACTCTATTTTGAATCGGATTTGGCTGGCTGGACTTCGTAAGCCCATAGGACTCTATCTGATCGGATCCCTATCCGATCGAGCCGTATCCGAGTCCAACTCGAATGCCTGTTCTTATCGCCTTAAGCGTGCGACCCTGTAGGTTCAGGTATACTTGGTTTCGGCTATAGTCTAACTTATCCAACCCTCGGCTTGAGTCCAACTCAGCCGATCTGTCAACAGTGGCACCTAATAGCACATATTGACACCATAGTATACAAGAATATAATATCGGCTTTGAACCTTTAATGTGTACACAAATCCCTTTGCCTCACGATACCAATTAAGCTATAGAAAAGATGTGTGCCATCCCTTCAATAGCTTAACCATTCACTCGAACCGTATTGGATTATCTGTCTGTTGATTGACTCCTTAATCAACTTAGCATGGCCATGCATTTCCATAGTCCATTACCTCGAGGGGCCCAGAGATATCTCTCCAAAGGAGGGGCAAATTCCATCTTGATCACTCACATCCCACTCCATGTTTCATAGCAAACCCGAAAACTACCTTTATAACTACCCGGTTACGGAATAGTGTTTGGTAGTCCCAAAGTAGGCTACTACACATGTTGAAATCCATGGTGATCTCAGGTCTAAGGACTTTGTACCAACACTACCTGAGACCAACTAATGGCACATTAATTCCTGTAGTGTCTTATGGTGGGTCTATCCAACAATGTGTTCTCTAACACATATGTCCATGTTTATTGATTTGGTATCTCCATACCCATGATCTATGAGACATGATCATCAATCAATAAACATGTCGATCTTAGAATCATATTAGTTCCAATAATATGATATATGACAGGGATCATTTAGAAATAGATTCATACATATAGAGTCTTATAAATAAGTCATGTACTTATTGATCAATACAAGATGTCTATTTCATGGAACTGAATAACACTTTATTCATAAATACATAAACATTGACCATGATATCCAACATCTCCATGTTGCCTCTAGGGCATATCACTAACAGGGGTAGCCACCATGTTGAAGAAGAAGAACCAGCACCAGCTCCCACTGTTAAGGTAAGAAACTTTCTCAAGAACAGAATTGGCTAATTAAATTCCTTTGCACCTCAACAAACTTGACTTGTATCCTGCATGCTTTAGCCGATATGTTCTCCTTTGACATAAGGGAGTTCATCGGTGAAGAAGAAGAAATTACCAGCCAGGCCCAGGCTCCTATAGCCGACGAATTAAAATAGAAACTCTTGGATATCGCTCGTCGGCTAGATAGCTCACTGGATTACCTGGTTACTAACTGTGGGCCAGTCAAAGCTAGGTTTGAAGAAATTGAGATCCAACTTCTAGATGACGTAGCCGATATTATCTCCCAATCTATGCATCTCGATTTGCATCGGCATAAGCTGGAAAGGACACGACAAAGGCTGGCCGATAGGAAGGCGAAGGCTGACCTAGAAGCTATGATCGAGGTCAATCAGCAGTGCGTCATCGCCGAAAAAGCCAAGATAGATGAGCTGATTGCCGGGCCATCTACTACTGAATCCAACATTAATCAGCTAAAGATATGACAAGCCGAACTCACCGCCGAGTTGGAAAAATGCAAAGCTGAGCTGGCTTCCGAAGAGCAAAAAAGCTAGCCGATCTCCCAAGGGCCACTGAAGAACAAAGGGTCAAGTTGAAATCCTCCATACAATACCTTGGAGATCTGAGGAAATCATTGAAGTCAACCCCAGGCACTGATGCAGCCGACACCCAGACTATATATGAGATTGAGCAGATCAGACAATGGGCGATCTCGGCCATCAACCAACTGACCAACAACTGAAGCCGATCTTGTATTTTGTAACCTCAGAACACTTGTCATATATTCTCTTGTATGTATCGGCAAACTTGTACACTTTTAGTCTTTTCGTCTTGTAATATAATCTCTGTCGATTCCTACAACCTATCTTGTTAAAAATTTCAAAGTCCGCAAAAAAATTTGAGGTCCACTTGATTCTGGCTTTGGATGTATATCTGCCCCCCTAATTTTTCAATGTGAGCCGATCATTGACAAAATTACATCTTGAGGATGACACATGGAATCGGCCAACATGTATACGTTAAATCATAACTGATTATGATAAGAACAAAATGACTAAGGGCGATATACTTTATATCGGCCAACAAATATCGGCAGAGCACATCCGATTATAGTAAATTTGAAGATACTAAGGGCGATATGTATCATATCGGCCATCTAAAGGCGATGTAAACACATCGACTGCCATGTATCGGCTCAATACAGCCGAATCATGAGTTAATCCATATATTGGGATGATATTTCTTCAAATATTTTCCATTTAAAGCCCTTCCAAATACCTGTCTATCGAGTCCTTCTAGCATGTAAGCTCCTTTAGAAACACATTTGTGGATCTTAAAAAGGCCTTTTCCCAATTAGGTGACCACTTGACGAACTTATTATCTCTTGTACCAATTGGCAAGATTAATTTCCAGACTAGCTTGCTCTCTGAAAATGATTTAGGCACAACTTTCTTGTTGTAATGATGAGCAACCCTCTCTTTATCCTTGGTCACCTTTTCCAAAGCACGCATCCTGGACAAAACCAAGTCCTCCGATTCATCCACCATTAGATTGTGGTAATCATCGGCCGTTAACTCATTTTGCAATTGAATCCTTCTTGAGCCGATGACACTTTTCCATGGCAGTACAACTTCATGCCCATATACCAATTTGTAAGGAGGCACTTGGATTGATCCATGACAAGCCATCCGATAGGACCACAATGCTTTGGCCAATCGGCTATGCCATTGCTTTGGATATTCAGAGATCTTCCTCTTTATCAACTTGATCATATTCTTATTAGATGCTTCTACTTGCCCATTAGCCTGTGCATAATATGGTGAAGAATTCAACAGTTTAATCCCATGCTTTCTGCAAACTGGACAAACTCATCTGAGACAAAGATAGATCTCTAATCGGTTGTAATTGTTTGTGGAACGCCGAATCGATAGATAATGTGTTCTTTGACAAACTCGATTGCATCCCCAAAATCAACTTTCTTCAAAGGAATTGCCTCCACCCACTTTGTAAAATAATCGGTTGCCACCAATATGAACTTGTGTCCTTTACTCGAGGGTGGATTAATCTAGCTGATCATATCAATTCCCCATCCTTTGAACGGACAAAGCTTGATAATAGGCTTCATAGCCGACGCTGGTGCTCTCTGAATTGTTCCAAATCTTTGACAATCTTGAAAACCCTTGTAATATTTGAAACAATCTTCCAGTATTGTTGGTCAAAAATATCCTGCTCTCCGAAGTAACCACTTCATCTTGTGAGCCGATTGATGAGTACCACAGATGCCTTCGTGCACTTCTCCCATTACATCTCTGGCTTGATCGGCACTCAGAAATTTAAGTAAGACTCCATCGATCATCCGACAATAGAGATCATCATCGAGCAACACATATCTCAAAGACTTGTAATGCAATTTTCTTGAAGCCGATTGGGAAGGGTTCTTTAAATAATTGAAAACATCATACCTCCAATCGTCGGCTGTGATCATTGCAACTTCAACTTCAATATCTTTAGTCATCGGCTTGTAGCCTGATGCCCCTTGAGCCAAATCGTTTGCTTCAGCATTCTGCTCTCGAGGGATATGTTTGAAAGTCACTAGCCGAAAACCATCCATCAATTCTCGGCACTTTTGATTGTAGACCATTAATGTGTCATTCTTGCATTCATATTCTCCTGCTAATTAGCTGATGACCAACAAGGAATCACCCATAATCTCCACAGCATCAGCTTCAACCTCTTTCAAAAGTTGTAAACCTTTGAGGACTGCTTCGTATTCAGCTTGATTGTTTGTAGCGTAGGGCACAATAGTATACACAAATTCAAAACTCGCCCCTGGGTGATATGATAACCAAGGCGATGCCACAACCATGAGTGCAAACTGATCCATCAAAAAATAATGTCCAAGGCACTATGTCGATTGAGCCGATTGAATCATCTCGGTGTTCAACAATGAAATCGGCTATAGCTTGACCCTTAACTGCCTTGGGTCCTTGATATCTTAGGTTAAACTCTGTCAAAGCAAAAATCTACTTCCCAACTCGCCCCTTTCAAAACTAGAGCCGATAGCATGTATTTCGCTATGTCAGCTTTGAAAATAATGGTGCACTCGTTGGATAAAATAATAATGCCTCAACTTTGTACAAGAAAAATATAAGCACAAACATAACTTTTACACAGGAGAATACCTTGTCTCTACATCTAAAAGCCTTCTGCTAAGAAAAATATTGCTCTTTCCTTGCCTTCAAGCTCTTATATCAAAACTGAACCGATGGATTTTTGTCGGCCGACAAATACAATTTAAAAGGCACTCCCTTCGTGGAGGGATCAAAGCGGAGGGAAGCTTAAATGATCCTTAATGTTATCCAAAGTTTTCTGCTGCTCTGCCCCCAAGTGAACTCTTGATCGGCTTTTAGCTTTAGCAAAGGCGTGAGCGACTCCATCTTCTGAGATAAGTTAGCAATAAAACGCCTGATTAAATTTACCTTGCCGATCAGAGATTGGAGCTGCTTCTTGTCCTGTGGAGGTTGAATACTCTTGATCGCATTAATACTTCTCTCTGTCACCTCAATCCCCCTCTCATGAACAAGAAAACCCAGATATTGTCCAGCCGATACACCAAAAGCGCATTGGGTGGGATTCATATTTCCTCGTTCTCTCCAATACTTTCCTTAAATTGGCAATGTGGTCTTCAACTTCCTTGGATTTTACCACAACATCATCAATGTAGATTTCAACCAATAAGCCGATTAATTCATGAAAAATATAGTTCATGGCTCTCTGATAAGTAGCCCCAACATTTTTCAAACCGAAAGTCATGACGACCCACTCATATAAGTCGATTGCACCAGGACACCTGAAAGCAGTCTTATGAATGTCTTCCTCAGCCATAAAAATCTAATTATATCCAGCATTGCCATCCATAAAACTTATTATTTTATGCCCTAAAGTAGCATCAACCAATAAATCGGCAATCGGCATGGGGTACTCATCCTTAGGGGTAGCTTTGTTTAAGTCACGAAAATCGATACACACCCTAAGCTTGCCGTTCTTCTTGATCACTGGGACTATGTTCGAAACCTACTCAGCGTATCGGCATGACCGAATAAAACCAGCATCATACATTCGAGTAATTTAGGCTTTAATCGCATCATACATATCGGCTTTAAATCTCCTGGGAGGCTGTTTGTATTGCCGATATCCTAGCTTAATAGGGAGCCGATATTCCACAATCGATCGGCTAAGACTTGGCATCTCAAAATACTCCCAAGCAAAACAATCTTTATATTCCTTTAATAAATCAATCAGCTTGGTTCTAAAATAAAAAGACAAATTTTTACTAATGTATGTCGGCCAAGGCCTATCTCCTGGACCTATATCGACCTCTTCAAGCTCGTCGGCCGACATAAAACCTTGCCCTAGCTTGCCATCGAGATCGACCATGGTGTCCTTGGTGTAGACGCTTGAGCCCTCCACGATGTTCTCAAAGCAATAATTGAGGTTCTTCGTCTCCAATTGGCTGTATAGTAGAATTGAACACCTTTAGAAAATCAACCTCCCAAACCTTGCAGGACAAGTAATCGATGTCGTTGATTTTCCAAAGGATTAAATCGACATTGGCTACGTTTACTGACCTGTCGGCTAGAACGATTTCGATCTTGTCGCATTGCCATTGGATCAAGCTCTGGTGCATGGTAGAAGGGATGCATCAATTGATGTGGATTCAATCCCTCTCGAGCAGCAGGCTATATGACCCCTTCCCGTCAATGACAAAAAAGGTTGTAGGCAATGTCTTACTGCCGACGATCAGCTCAACATTAAGAACCCCTTTTGTTTCAGATGGATTCCCGCCAAAATCCTTAAGGACCATATTTGTCTTGATGAGGTCATCGGAGCCCTTGCCCAGCTTTCTAAAAGTAGCATAGGACATTAGATTGACAGCAGCTTCCTCATCAACTAGCATTTTTGACATCGGCTTCCCATTGACAAATCCTTTGATGTAAAGAGGCTTAAGATGCCGATGTTCTGTCCCTTCTGGTTTTCCAAAGATTGCTTGCTCCGGGGACAACACAAGTTTGGCCAGTGATTCCTCTACGGTGTCTGCATCGGCTTGGGTTGCTTCAAATTCGGTTGGTAACACAAAAACCATATTAACCGATGTAGAGGCCACACCCTTTCCCTTGGCCTTTCTCTTTGCCTAGTCGTCTTGGTCTTTATCGGCTGCAACGACATTGTCCTTTACGCGCCATTGCTTCCTCGGGCGCTTTTGCTCCTTCTTCTTTATTAGTCGATAATCAATTTTGGCTTGAACCTCTTGCAGCCGGCCCTTGCTCTTCATCCGTTGCTCTTTCCATTTCTGAGTCTGTGTAAAAGTGTCGGAGGGACACCATTATGGGTTGACAATTTGTTCTTTGTCATCCTCGAAGTCCTCCTAAAAGAAATCTTCATGGATTGGGCCCAGCCTTTGGTGAACAAGACGCTTCCTCTGCCCCGGCCGATTCTCTCTGGGCGACAATCGGCTAGAGCTTTCAGCCTGCTCATCCTCATAACCACTGCAAGCTGGGCTATCTTGGAGTGATGGTAGCCTCATCCCATGATTCCAGCAAAACCTAAAGAATTCACAGCTCCAATGGGGATCGAAGCCATCATGTTGCCGATGGTAAACCTCTTCTTGCCGATCGTATTTTCTTCGATGCACCCTGTAGACTCTGCCCATCTCTCTTTCTTCATGCCCCTTCATGAATTTGACCAAGTTGTCCATCTCTCGGGGGTGATGATTGGCTTTTCGACGGCTGGCATAAACCATGTTAGCAGGGAAAGGATTCCCATCAACCTTCATCGGCTTCTTTGAATCTTCAAAATTATTTTTCCAACTCTACAGATGGATTTGCCGGCGAAACACCTTGCAATCGTTCGTGCTATGGGAACCGGTGTTGTGCCACTTGCAGTATTCCTCTTTTTCAACTCCTCAGCCGATGGGATGACGTGGTTGGCCGAGTTGGATCTGTTTTTCCCGAAGCAGCAGATCAAAGATTTTATCGGCTTTAGTAATGTCAAAATCATACTTCTCCTCTTTAGCCGAATTTTTCACCCATTGACAGGTTATGATCTTCTTGTTCCTAGCCCATTTGGCTGCTGTCACTTCAGTTTCACTATCAGTTGAATCGGAGTCAGAAGCGTAGACAACGTGGTTAACCTTCTTAAAGGCCTTCTTGGCTTCCTGGAAACGTTGCTCATGGGCAGTGATCTTCTAGGCCAAGTGCGCAAAGCTTTCAAAATCTAGAGTCGAAAATCTCTCCCTAATGGGTGTTAGCAAACCCTGGAAGGCAAGATCAGCCAGCTGGGAAACGGATAACACCAAACTATAGCACCGATTTCTCATGTCTCTGAATCTTTGGATATAATCTTGCACTGATTCGTCGTGCTTTTGCCTGATGGTTGTTAAGTCAAGACAATTTCATCTCGTGGATGCCGGTGTAGAAGTAGCAATGAAACTGTTTTTCCAAATCGGCGCAGCTCTGAACAGAATTGTATGGAAGAGAAGAAAACCAAGTAAATGCCGATCCAGAGAGGGAGAGGGGAAAAAGCCTAATCCTCTGGTGGTCTGTAGCCGATGCTTCTCCGCACTGGGCTAAGAATCGGCTAACGTCCTTATAGGTAGAAATGTTGTCCTACCCAGAAAATTTGGAAAAATCTGGTACTTTGTATCGGTTGGGCAATGGAACTTTCTCAAAATATTCAGGATATGGATACCGATACATGTTGCCAGTGTCCTTGGGCTTGAGACCGAACTGCACTCTCATCACATCGGCAATTGGGTCCACCCAGGGTTTGCTTTGTTGAGGTGCCTCTTGTGCTTGATACTGTATCGGCTCGTATTGGTCGAACTGGAGCGGTCCCTGCCGATACGGCATTTGAGGCGAGTGAGGCTGATATTGGTGGTTGAAATTGCCTCCTGCGCACTGCTGAGGAGATTGATGCGTCATGTGAGGCTGCTAATCATGTAGAGGCTGACAGCCGACAGGATGTTGAGGGAAACTTGATGGGTAGGACCCTATCGACACCTTGGGCAGAACAGGCGGCTGATTTGCATTGAACATGTCTTCAATCCGTTCTGGAGAAATCCGGGGCATCTCATAGCCTGTATGCTGAGGTTGTGGCCTCATCAGGACACTAGGTTGAAATTCTAGCGGCTTTGATGCCGACGGTGCACAAATGGCTTGGGAGGAACTGATCCTGGCGTGATCGGCTGTTCTGGAGAAACTCCTGAAGCAGTCGGCAACCCTCTGTTGCCAAGGCCCTGTACTGAGGAAATTTGCCCTTAGGGAGGAATATTGGTCCCCTGGCTTGATGTTCAGCTATCCTTGAATCGACAACTGTACTAATCATGTTGTTGAGGGTATTGACCAATATTCCAGACTGGTTGATCAAAGAATGATGGACAGCAATAATCGATCCTGTCTTGCAGATTGTTTAGCTCCGGCCCATCCTCCTACTTGATTTCTTGTTCTTTGCCCTTGCTAGAGCTTGCTCCAGATTCATCCTGACCTGGGATCTTGACTTTATATTTTTGGACATTTGTCCCTGATCTGGTCAGAGCGAAAGATTGCACATAGTGACTCTGCAACTGGTCTATCATCTCCTTGTACTCAGCCTGTCGTTCAGGAGTCAGCTTATCCATGGTGATCGTAATCACGTTGTCTTGGTCAACCTCAGAGGTCTTGATATCAACCATGGCGTTTGTCTTGTGATCAGGGTCCGACCGGGCGTGCCAAAAGCGTGTTGATGAGAAAATTTTCTCACGCACTGGCCTAAGGGATTTGCTTTACTCTAGTGGAGGTCCAAAATATTGATTCGAGGTTCGAAGGCGTGCCAGTTGATTTGTTCCTGCAACCAACAAGAAACTAACAAAAAGAAAACAATCTTAGATCGATAGTCGATCGACTAGTGGCCGATGACATATCGTTTGATACTGTGCCGATGCAATTTGCATTGAATCGACAACAACTAGATTTGTCCGATCGGCTGTAGATGTTAATAGAATGTAATTCAAATCTCAAAGCACATTTAAATCAAGTGACTGGGATATATCGGTAGTGTACCGAGACAGTATAAATCACTTAGATCTAAAAATACTATAAGACAATGATTATACTTGTTCACAGAATAGCCGAAGAGATAAATCTAACATGTATCGGCTAGTACTCCGATACCACTTTATACTAAGATATCATAACAAACTAAATATATTAAACAAATAGCAATCAAATGTTAAAGTTCTTTAACAGATTGATAACAGGCTTAACGTATTTAATATGATGAGATCTAAATATAAAGGGCAGATTTAACATATCAAGCAAAACTAAAACAAGCAAGATAATTAAATCAGGTAAGATCGGCTGAAACTCCGATGCTATCTCTAATGGCGACCATGAAGCAGATTAGATCTTTATGATTCTAAGGGCGACTTAATAGATCGAACCTAACCGATGCAGCATTAAGTACCAAAAGAAGCATAGAATTTAAAATAGCTTAATAATAACCTTTCAAAATGGTAGATATACTATATAATCCAGATCGACAACGAGATCTAATCCCGTCGACTGTCATCTGGTAATTGATGCTAGCCGATTGAAGATTAGATCACAACATTGATCTAAATTACATAATATATATGATAACTATGTAGATTATGATAACGAGATTAGAGTATCATGACGATGGAAGCACTAATCCCGAGAGCGCAAGCCGCTTGTAACAAGAATTACCTCTCGTCGGAGATTGAAACCCGATGCAGCCCAACCTGAAGCAAGAACTTGTCGAGATTAAACTAAAAGGAAAAGGTGGTGATGCGTCGAAAGTTGTGTTGATTTGATGTTGATTGATTAAGATTACAAGGTCTTGGGTCATATTTATACCCACATACACGATGAGTCCATGACAGACATGATTCCTATCCCTATTACAAATTGAATTACAGATATGCCTAAAACAAACTGACATTATCTATAAGGAAACTATACAAAATATCCTAACTTAAAGATACAACTACCTTTTCAGGACTTTATTCGTAGATTCTGAAGCACTGGAAACCGAATCCACTAATGATCTTCATACTTTCCTACCGGGGTTGGTCACATTTAATTACCCTACTCGGAATCGGCTATGTCAAATATCCCTGTCCGACTCGGTCTTAGCCGACTGTCTCCTTAGCCAATTCGGACTCAGCCGATATGCGCGCTGTCTCCAAGCATCGCGCGTTACTTCAATTTCGCTTCAATTGTAGCTTCATACCCGGGGATTAACTTGCGAAATTTGGTTATCAACAGACCCATAGCGGGCCATGCCATCCCGGCCCACATGTAGTCGCCTCGGCCGAAGCATAGCCCAAGAGGTCATGCCCTGTCGTGGCGGCACGGGCCCGTCAAGGCCCATGGGTCGAGGTCGGCCCGTTTGGCTAGGAAAAACCTAGCGCTCGCGGTCCTTCTTCTCTTCTAGTTTTTCCCGATGTTGGCCAGCCAGCCGCATGTGCCATTGAAGGGTTACGCGGAAGCTACGCTAGCCGAAAACAAAAATTTCTACCGCGCAAACCAGGAACACTTGCAAGTAAGGGCCGATAGATCGTTACCGATTGGAGTAGAGTGCAGCGGAATAGCCAATCAGGGCAATCCGATCCGGAACAGTGTAGCCGATTCCCGGAGACAGCCGATTCGAGTCGTCCGGCCGCGTTCTCACGCCTCGCTCCGATGCGCCCGACCGCAGCCGATCAAGAGCGCGCAACGTAGCAGCGCCTCTACCGGTATCCACACGTCCGGGGACAGAACGCCGTACACCCGTGTGCTAGCACGCGATGCAAGGCTAGGGTTTCGCTCGAAAGTGGGGAGGGTTTCCGTGGAGATTGATCTCGGCGACTTCTGTTGCACGCGATGCAATTGACGTGTCCCAGCTCTCCACCCCTCCCTCCTTTATATAGAGTTGGCCGACTGGGACTAGTGGCCGATTAGGACTCTATTTTGAATCGGATCTCATCCGTATCTCATAGAGTTGGCCGCCCCACACGTCGTAAGCCCATAGGACTCTATCCGATCGGATCCCTATCCGATCGAGCCATATCCGAGTCCAACTCGAATATCTATTCTATCCCCTTAAGCGTGCGACCCTGTAGGTTCAGGTATACTCGGTTTCGGCTATAGTCTAACTTAGCCGATCATCGGCTCGAGTCTAACTCAGCCGACCTGTCAATAGCGGCGCCTAGCAGCACATATTGACACCATAGTATACAAGAATAATATCGGCTCTGAACCTGTAATGTGTACACAAATCCCTTTGCCTCACGATACCGTTAAGCTATAGGCAAGATGTGTGCCATCCCTTCAATAGCTTAACCATTCACTCGAACCGTATTGGATTATCCGTCTTGATTGACTCCTCAATCAACTTAGCATGGCCATGCATTTCCATAATCCATTACCTCGAGGGGCCCAGAGATATCTCTCCAAAGGAGGGGCAAATTCCATCTTGATCACTCACATCCCACTCCATGTTTCATAGCAAACACGAAAACTACCTTTATAACTACCCGATTACGGAATAGCGTTTGGTAGTCCCAAAGTAGGCTACTACACATGTTGGAATCCATGGTGATCTCGGTCTAAGGACTTTGTACCAACACTACCGAGACCAACTAATGGCACATTAATTCATGTAGTGTCTCATGGTGGGTCTATCCAACAATGTGTTCTCCAACACATATGTCCATGTTTATTGATTTGGTATCTCCATACCCATGATCTATGAGACATGATCATCAATCAATAAACATGCCGATCTTAGAATCATATTTGTTCCAACAATATGACATATGATCGAGGATCGTTTAGAAATAGATTCATACATAAAGAGTCTCATAAATAAGTCACGTACTTATTGATCAATACAAGATGTCTATTTCATGGAACTGAATAACACTTTATTCATTTATACATAAACATTGACGTGATATCCAACATCTCCATGTTGCCTCTAGGGCATATCACTAACAGCCATGACGCCGACGCCGAGCCAGCGCTGGCATCCTTCACCACGCACCAGTCCCTCCGCGCTGCTGTCGTCGCCGACCTCCTCGCCGCGCGCTGGCGCACCCACGACCCGCCTACGTCGGCTTCTCCCGGTGCGCTCCGGTCCCGCGTTGCCAATGTCTTGTCAACATCCACCCCGTCGCCATCATCGCCGACTTGTCGGCAAGGGATTTCCCCACCTCCACCCCCTCCCCGTCGCCCCCGCCGCCACCACCACCACCACCACTCCTACCCCTACGAATCCTTCCCGCTGGCCGCCGTCCCCGGTCGCCTCGCGCTCTCATCGACGAGGGGAGTCGAGGAGGCGCAGGCGGGGAGAGGGTTGAGCAGTGGGGCAAGGAGGCGGACGCGACGGGAGAGGTCGGCACAGGACAACGCAGGGGGCCATGTGGTTCTCCCGCTCCAGAGCGCCGCGATCTTGTCGGCCACCCGCGTCGGCATCGCAATGATTTCCCCTTCCCTTTCCTTCTTCCCCGTTTCTGATGGATTATTTGATTCGATTCGCTCCCTTCTCCTCTCCTTGTCGTGAACACGGGCAACAAGTCCTACCCCTGCGAATTGTCACGCCCGGAAATTCATCCCAAATTTTTAGACTATTTTGCGTATTAAATCCATGTCCAGGAATCAACCAGGGTACACAAAATGACAAATTAATACACAAATCCAAACATAAAATAAAAGTATAAAATAAAAATACTTATAGAAAAGACACTTAGTCCTCACACCCAAAAGGAAACAACAACGGAAAAGAAAGACGATCCTAACGGGCTTCAACTCCACTCCAAAGGCAAACTCAACTAGGGTCTGAGCCTTGACTCTCTAACACCATCTTCAACTCAGAAGCACTACACTTCTGAAAGGGGAGAAAAAGAGTAAGGCTGAGTACAACCACCATACTCAACAAGCCACACCAAGGAATGCAGACATGCAAGGGGAGACAAAAGGAGGCTTGCAGCTATTTTGCATGAATGCGGTTGTAAACCTTTATAGTTTAAAATCAGTAAAACAGTTGAGAATTTCAGTCAATATTGAATCTTCATTGAACAATGTTGTCCCACGTTGAATAGG
This sequence comes from Oryza australiensis, assembly GCA_019925245.2. Taxonomy (NCBI): domain Eukaryota; kingdom Viridiplantae; phylum Streptophyta; class Magnoliopsida; order Poales; family Poaceae; genus Oryza; species Oryza australiensis. The sequence continues at coordinate 52,354 of JAIFGZ020000629.1, forward strand.
CCCAACCATTCCACGTGAACTAAACCAGTTCCATTAAGTTCAATTATTAAAGGTGAGACTAATCACGGTGAATCATGTTGATCGCCCATAACCGCGGCTCAACTATTCGAATAGTTTTTTTCTGATCAGAGGTGTGCAACTTTACCCACAAGACACGATTCCACACATGTTACCATGCCCCAAAGTACTACCATGATACTGCCAAGGGAAAAATTGTGACAAGACCTTTCGCATAACTCTCCTAACCAATCGTACCACACCAAGGTTTCGCCCCCACCCTCGAAGGCGGTGAGCAGGCCCCGCGTGCGCGGTGAATCCGGCCAGCCAATCAAACGAGTGCCCCGGTCGACCAAACTCCATCATGCCCACCCTCACTAGGGTACGTCGGCCAGAGGAAAGCTATACTACGAGTCCAATAGTTGGCCATTCTTGCTTGTGGTAAGCATTGTTATTCTTTCAGGGTTTCCCATGAACCGGTCCTTAATTGCCATGAGTGCGACAATCAAAATCATGCACCCACAACCCACCATTATGTCATATTTTAGTTCAGATAATTATGACCAATAAGACATGGCCAGGTGTTACGAGCTTGCAGCTCATCAGAGACTAAAGTAATTAATGTAATTATCCCATTTAGTGAGCTAGTGGTAATTAAGCATGGCTAAGCATATAATTCTAGCAAAAATCAACATAAGTGACTAAAGCTAGTCAATTTATCACCCAAGGTCAACAAATGAATGGATAACAAGTAAATATGGCACAAGTAAACGGATAGGTAATTCCATCATTTCATGTAATTAGCAAAACAATGCTCTTTATTTGCAAACATAAAACATTTATAAAATAGGTTCAATATGCTTGAAAGGGAGTATGACTTGCCTTGCTTCTTCAAACAACCTTCTTGACTCTTTTTCTCGCGAGCACGAACTCCGAAAACAGCGGAATCTACACGCTGGCACGCAAAACAAGGAAAAACCCTAATAAAAACCAAATAAAAAGTACATGAAAAGTAAACAAACATGTAGATATTAATTTTAGATGATTTTGCAATTTGAATGGCCCAATTTGGAGTTCGTATGAATTAGATATGAATTTTAGAAGTTTTAGACCATTTAAATAAATTATAGAAATCAAATGATTTATTGCATAATTTTTAATTATTTTTCAACAAAAGGCTCGGGATGACGTCGCATGACGTCAACGGTGGCGCGGCGCATGGGTCCACGGTGAACCCGATCCACGGGGACCGGTCCATGGCTGGTGTACCACATGGCGCACACGTGGGTTGGGAGGGGATGGCCCCGATCTGCCGAGAGGCAAATCGGACGGCTGGGGCGATAGGGGTTGCGGTGACCATCGGAGCGGTAGCATTGCATGGGAAGTGGCGAAGGAGGACGGAGAGGGAGAAAAGGGATCGACTTACCAAATGTGCACGGGAAAGGGCGACGCGGGTTGTCGGCGGCGAGCGAAGATGGTCGGTGCATGGGACCAGCGTGCGCGGCGAGCTCCGGCGATGAACGATGGTAGTGGAGGGGTGGCCGGGCTCCACCGCGGCATGGTGAAAGCGGCAGCGACGACTGGAGCGGCGGCGATTGCCGGCCAGTAGCGGCAAATGTCAGTAGGGTTCGAGATCGCGGCGGGGAGTGGTGGTCGGGGTGCGGTGGGATGCAGCGAAGGAGACGGTGGGCTTGACATGCGGGGGCAGTGCTCGGTGTGGCAGTGGCGCATGGCTGGAGAGGCTGGGGCGAGCGGCAGAGCGAGAAACGCGCGGGGAGGGCGAGAGGGAGCACGGCGTGCTTGGGGAAAAGTGGGAAACAAGAGAGGAGGCCGAGGGGATGCTATTTATAGGCGGAGGAGGAAGAGATCGACTCGAATAAGCAGCGGTTAAACTAGGGTTTATCCTGAGTTCGTCAGGATAAGAACGGGGCCAAAAAAACAAGGGATTTAGCACAGGAAAATTGGGGATTTCTTGGGAGGAAAAGAAGAGGAGATAAAGGGGAATCTGTTTCTGCAATCAATTTTGGAAGTGGAGCAACGAAGAGACCAGATTTGGTGGAGGAGGCGGCTTCAAGCATACGGGAGGTGGACTTCGGCTGGAGCTTGAAGAAGGGCCTAACATGTGGGGTCCACATGTCAGTGAGCGAAAGAGAGAGAGACATAGGAGGCAGGCAAAGTAGACTTTGCCTGAGAGATGGGCCAATGGGCCGAAGCGGGGAGGAGAGAGAAGGATGGCCACGAGGGAGGAAACTTGAGAGACATAGGAGGGAGGCAAAGTAGACTTTGCCTGAGAGATGGGCCAATGGGCCGAAGCGGGGAGGAGAGAGAAGGATGGCCACGAGGGAGGAAACTTAGACTTCAAGGAATGGGCTGAAAGGCGTCCCGATGACAGGGAAAGGATTTATAATTGGTTTTCCATGTAAATTAATCGCATAAATGATCTTTGAATTTTCATAAATACTTCCAATGCTCAATTAATTCCCAAAAAATTTCTGAAAATATATGGACACTCAAAGTATTTAATAAAAATATCACCAGCTCATTTAATGATTTATTTATTTAAATTATAACTTTAATACTCTTTGTATTATTAAAATTATTTCGAGCTCCAAAATTTCATGGAAAATTTCGAGAATACTTAATCCAAAATTTCGAGAAAATTTCATGATTTTTAAGGGAAAAATTAATTTCCTTAATAATTTCCCTTGATTAATTTGTTTTTTATTTTATTTAATTTCTAGAAAATGACTAATTTAATGATTTTTAATTCCGAACGAAAATCGAGGCGTGACATGAATTCTCCCCGCTAGCCGCCGTCCCCAGTCGCCCTGCGCTCTCCCCCCGCCGTGCCGTGCCGTGCCATGCCGGCCCGCTATAGGAATGTGCCGTGTCGTGCCAGCCTCGGGCTGATGCACTGGCCCAAGCATGGCATGGGCAAATGGGTCGTGCTTTCATGGCCCACAGGCCAGCGTGCCATGCCGTGCCAGGGCGAACTACAGTGCAGTCGTGCTTGGGCCGACCCGGCTTGGCACGACCCGTTTGGCCAGGTATGGTGGGGCCCAAGTGCGGCTGCACCGCTCCCTCCTCCCTCCCGCATGGTCGGCCCTAGATTCGATCATGAGCAGGAGATGAGGAATGCAAAATGACTTATTCATTGTGCATTTTGTGCTAGCCTTGTGAATTTGATGGGCCTGTACATTGGGAGAACGAATAAGTTCATTTTAGGTCCCTTAACTTGACTTCGAGTTTGATTTTCATCCTTGAACCCAAATACATGATACAACGGGTCCCTGTTGATGAGAAAAATCAACACGTCGGCCTGGGAGATCTGCTTAGCTTCGGTGAATGTCCTAAAAACGATGAAGCGCGGGCGTGCCAGTCAGTTTGATCCTGCCACTGACAAGATATACAAAGCAGCATGATATAAAGCATATCGGCTAGTAGGCCGATACCCAAAAACTAGCTAATCGGCTGATAAGCTGATGGTGCAATTCCAGCCGAAGCCGATGTCAGCCGATGGTGTTAGGGTTTAAATCCATCTGCTGTGCGTTGAACAAATATCAATATAAAGGCGATCGGCTGACGATAACATGATGACATATGCCATTGCATAAACCAATCACATGATAAAATAGATATCGATTTAAACATTAAAGCACACATAGGTTGGAAGCAAGTCCGATGTCACAAAATTCAAATGATCAAATATTCAATGAAGCCTCTGCTGCAATCGGCTAGATCCAACTTTTGTACCATCCTTGCAAACCGATGCAATCGGCTAGATCCAACTTTTGTACAATCCTTGCAAACCGATGCAATATTCAGATAACTCATCGGCTGAAACCCTGATGAAATCCTTAGTGGCAACCAACAGCATGCTAGAGATTATGGTTCTAATCATGACTTAGTAGATCAAACTAAACTGATGTAGCACTAAGTATGAAAAGAAACACAATATCTAGACAATCAAGCCCTTGATTGATTTTAAGGGTGGTAGATGCCTAAGCTAATCTAATCTAGAAAACAATTTAGCCGGTATCAGTAGAAACCCTAAAGTGAGAGACAACCGATAGAACTAATGTGAAATACCAGGACTAGATTAACAGATGCTGATAAATAGGTAGGCAAACATGTTAACCAAACCGGAATAATCAAAGAGGTCGAATGTACTGATGCAGCCTTGGACAATGCCGACGTAGCCAATACAATTGCCTGGGCCGGCGGAACATTGGACTTACCCCTTCGCCGGAGATCGAGGCCGATGCAGCCCTGCGTCGGGTGCCAAATCTCGTTGGGTGATGAATAAAGTAGAAAAGGTAAAGGGTGGCGATGCACCGAATTGTATTGATCGAGAGATAGATTACATGAACCCCGGGCTTACATATTTATACCCATGGGCTAACAGAGATCCTAACAGATTACAAATCCAAACTTTTCTAAAGATAAAAGGAAACAAACCGAATCCTTACCAGATACTAACACACTTTCCTGAAGATAAAATAGGAAACTAACAAACTCTTCCTAATTAATAGATACAATTGCCTTTTTAGGACTATAATTATATGACAATCCTCATGAAGCATATCATCTTGATCCGACGGTGTCTCCAATGTTGTCGTACCAGAATCGGCTACATCGGCTTGCCTTGTCCGATTCGGTATCAGCCGATGGACACCTTAGCCGATTCGGGCTCCGGGGCTTACCAAATTCTGGCGTTAACAGTCTCTCAACTGTCAAAACCGGTGCAATGTAGATCCCATGGTAGTATAGTGGGTGGTTTTGTCTCACGCGACATTTGACCCAAGTCAACAGTGCTTAGTCAGTGTGGGTCCACATGTCAGGGCCTCTTCACCCCCTCTCTCTTCACCTATCTCTCTTCTCTTCACCTGGACGAGAAGGACGACGAGGGGGATAGGGCAGAGCTGACGTCGGTGACGACATTGGTGCCAACGACCACGCGGGTTGTGAGGTCGAGCAGCTTCAGCTCATTGCGTACAAGGGCGCTAATGCGGTGCTCTCAGAACACGAGCTACGGATGGGCGTGGCTGCGGCGCCACACGCACACCACCTAGTCTCGTGCGTCGCAGCAGTGCCTCCCCGTAACTCGCGAAAGGCGAAGGAGGAAGAGCAAGAGAGGAGCAACACTTCCTCCGGTTCAGTCGCCCCTGCTCCTATTCGGCCTCCGCCTCGCTCCCTTCTCCTCCGCAAGCTCCGCATGGCCTCATCCTCCTCAGCTGCTTGCTCATTGATGTTGGCAAATACGCTCGCTCCCTTGAATCTGGCGATGTAGCTTGACCTCGACAACATTGTGACAAGGTGGCGCGCTCAAGCTCGATGACGAGGCGGGCCCAACTGGCCCCTTTCCCTCACCTATGTCTTGTCCTCCTCCGCCACCGAGGATAGCTGTGACCTCCTTCTCGTCGGCCGCCCACCGTCGCTGCCGCCCTCCCGCGGACGCGCTGGTGAACTCTTGCTTGCTGGCTTCCTCGCTTCCAACCTCTCCTCCATCGCCGCTTAGGTCCACCGGAGCCCCCTCCTCATCGGTCACCCACAACAGCCACCGTCAGCCAACACCACAACCATGCACCCCAAGGGAGAGGGAGGTTTGCGTCGGAGGGAGGCCATCACAATAGCTGTGCACGATCAAGGGAGAGGGAGGGGTTGCGCCGGAGAGAGATGGTGATGACACTCGAGTTTGAGATCCGCCGCCAACTGTATCTAGCGCTCATGTGTCGCTTGGCTGGCACCTCCAAACTCTCCTCCTTTTCCGCTCTGTGAAGGAGAAGGGGAAGAGGGGAGAAGGAGAAGGGGAGGCGATAGAGAAGAGAGAGAATGAGGTAGAGCAAGTGGGGCCCATTGACATGTGGGTCCACTATTTTTAACCTTATTGTTTGATTGACATATGGGTCACATATTTTGTTTTAATTTTAAATTGTTAAATTTTGTTTCTGTCAGCGTCAAGAATAAAGCATACCTCCTATACTTGGGTTCGTGGTATACGAAAATACCAAATACCTAATGATATACAGGAAGATATCCTTTTGATTAAGGAAATATGACAGATCTAGAAGGAAATTGTGTTCTTCGGATAGAAAGTATCAGAGTCCTATTTAGGGAATACAAGTCCTGTTGTAGTTCTCCAAGTTTTACTTGGAGAAAAAATAATCATCGCTATAAATACAAGGCCCCTCTGTTGGAGGTAGATTGAGTTACAAGTCATAGCCAAAGTCACATCAAGAGACAATCTGTGTTAGTGATATGCCCTAGAGGCAACATGGAGATGTTGGATATCATGGTCAATGTTTATATATTTATGAATAAAGTGTTATTCAGTTCCATGAAATAGACATCTTGTATTGATCAATAAGTACGTGACATATTTATGAGACTCTATATGTATGAATCTATTTCTAAATGATCCCTGATCATATATCATATTATTGGAACTAATATGATTTTAAGATCGGCATGTTTATTGATTGATGATCATGTCTCATACATCATGGGTATGGAGATACCAAATCAATAAACATGGACACATGTGTTAGAGAACACATTGTTGGATAGACCCACCATGAGACACTACAGGAATTAATGTGCCATTAGTTGGTCTCAGGTAGTGTTGGTACAAAGTCCTTAGACCTAAGATCACCATGGATTCCAACATGTGTAGTAGCCTACTTTGGGACTACCAAACGCTATTCTGTAACTGGGTAGTTATAAAGGTAGTTTTCGGGTTTGCTATGAAACATGGAGTGGGATGTGAGTGATCAAGATGGAATTTGCCCCTCCTTTGGGAGAGATATCTCTGGGCCCCTCGAGGTAATGAATTATGGAAATGCATGGCCAAGCTAAGTTGATTGAGAAGTCAATCAAGAGACAGATAATCCAATACAGTTCGAGTGAATGGTTAAGCTATTGAAGGGATGGCACACATCTTGCCTATAGCTTAATTGGTATCGTGAGGCAAAGGGATTTGTATACACATTACAGGTTCAGAGCCGATATTATATTCTTGTATACTATGGTATCAATATGTGCTGCTAGGCGTCGCTGTTGGACTCGAGCCGACGATTGGCTAAGTTAGACTATAGCCGAAACCTAGTATACCTGAACCTATAGGGTCGCACGCTTAAGGGGATAAGAACAGGCATTCGAGTTGGACTCGGATACAGCTCGATCGAATAGGGATCTGATTGGATAGAGTCCTATAGTCTTACGACGTATGGGCGGCCAACTCTATGAGATTCGGATGAGATCTGGTTTAAATACAGTCTTGATCGGCCACTAGTCCCAGTCGGCCAACTCTATATAAAGGGGTGAGGGGTGGAGAGCTGAGCACATCAATTGAAGTCAATTGCGCCGAAATCAATCTGATCACACGCGGCTTTAGAAGTCGGCGAGATCAATCTCCACGGAAACCCTCCCCACCTTCGAGCCAAACCCTAGCCTTGCATCGCGTGCTAGCACACGGGTGTTCGGCGTTCTGTCCCTGGACGTGTGGATACCGGTAGAGGCGCTGCTACGTTGCGCGCTGTTGATCGGCGACGAATCAGCTGGGGTGGAATCGGCTGCGGTCGCGCGCATCGGAGCGAGACGCGAGAACGTGACCAGACGACTCGGCGAATCGGCTAATTAGTGAATCGGTTGTCCCCGGGTATCGGCTGTCGGCTTGCGGGAATCGGCTACACAGTTCCAGATCGGATAGCCCTGATTGGCTATTTCCGCTGCATACTCCAATCGGTAACGATGTATCGGCCCTTACTTGCAAGTGTTCCTGGTTTGCACGGTAGAAAATTTTTTGTTTCGGCTAGCGTAGCTTCCGCGTAACCCTTCAGTGGTATTAGAGCTAATCTTTCTTAGTTCGGGTTTTAGATTGGATCTGGAACAAGTTTTGCGCACGGGTTGATTAGATCAATCGGTTTTACGGGATCTGTTGAGGAGAGTAGATGGTAATTGCGTTCCTTGATAGTGTATCGGAACGACGTAATGTGATTATGTCGAAGCAATATCCATAGAACTCGTTTTGAGTCGGGTTCGAGATAGCGTTCCTTGATAGTGTATCGGAACGGTATAATGTGATTATACCGAAGCTATCTCGTAGTCTGATCTTGTTTGCTGCCTCGCGCCTATGCAAACCATCTCTCTTGATAGTGTATCGGGACGACATAATATGATTATGCCGATATGGTTTCCGTAAGCGATTTCATAGATTGGATCTATGAATTTTGTGTGGTGTTCCGGGCGCTGCCCGGAAGCCCGCGAGGGGGCGGCTTGTAATATTCTTTCACGACCTATGAGTCGATGTAATCTTCAATTAGAGCTTCTATAGTTGTAGCTTAGTTTGAAGAAATCAAGCATTCGGCACTCGGAAGAACGGTGATGAAGATAGAGATCCTCTACACCGACATGGAGATGGAGATCACCATGTGAAGGGGGCCATACAATTTCATTATATGCTATTCTACCTACTTTCATATATGTGATATGTTTGTTTGATAGGATAACATCCCTCGCAAAATTAAGTATAATGATGCCCTTTCAAATGTTGCACCTGTCACCGTTATGCTCGTCAATGGTGGGTCTGTCAAAGCAGAGTGCCATTCTCTATCATAGCACGAGGGGGTATATGTTGGACATATACAACATGAGCATTTGGTTTACTTAACAAGGCTATCAAAACAGTTTTGGGCCTTGGGGCATAGGTTGGCGCCGGGGCATGGAGATGCCACATCAATAACAAGAGTCACATAGAGATGTCATTAGCAAGGAGTTGCTTACCGATGTTATTAATTTTCTAGCAGTGATGCCAAAGCTCACTAGAAATTAATTAACATGTGGATCTTGACCCAATACGTAACCTATAGGGAAGGTGGAAAATACGTAATGGGAGCCTTATGTTAAATTGTTTAACGAAAGACATAGCATAAACATGGTGCTAAACTTTGCTTTTTCTGTTGTAGAATAAATGGCAGCTAATACTACACCCAGTGCTTTTAATTTGTGATCTATTCTCGAGAAAGAAAAATTAAACGGAACAAACTGTATGGATTGGTGTCGCAACTTGAGAATTGTTCTCAAGCAAGAGCGTAAGGAGTACGTTCTTGAAGTACCCTATCCTGAGGATTTGCATAATAATGCCACTGCAACTGCACGGAGAGCTTACGAGAAGCATACTAATGATGCCCTAGATATAAGCTGTCTCATGCTTGCTACAATGTCCCCTGAGCTTCAGAAGCAATATGAGAGCAGCGATGCTCACACTATTATTTAGGGACTGCGTGGTATGTTTGAGAACCAAGCTCGGGCCGAGAGGTTCAACACCTCAAAGTCCTTGTTTGCGTGCAGGCTTGTTGAGGGGAATCCCATCAGTCCGCATGTGATAAAAATGATTGGCTACATCGAGTCTTGAGAAACTAGGTTTCCCTCTTAGCCAAGAGTTGGCTACAGATGTGATTCTCCAGTCGCTCCCTCCGAGCTTCGAGCCATTCATATTGAATTATCACATGAACAGTATGGATAAGACCTTGGCTGAATTGCATGGGATGCTAAAGATAGCTGAGGAGAGTATCTAGAAAAACGGTCATCATGTGATGATGATGCAGAAGGCTAAGCGCAAACCACCTGTCAAGAAACTTTGCAGCAAGAGGAAGCAAACTCCCGATGAGATCGCGAGTGCCTCCAATGCAAAGAAGGGCAAGAAGGGGTCGGCGGCATCAGATGCCGTTTGCTTCTATTGCAAAGAGACAGGCCACTGGAAAAGGAACTGCAAGAAGTACATGGAGGATCTCAAAAAGAAGAAAAGTACGACTTCTGCTTCAGGTATTAATGTTATAGACATTAATCTTGCTACTTCACCTACTGACTCTTGGGTATTTGATACCGGATCAGAAGCTCATATTTGCAAATCGTTGCGGGAATGAGAAGAAGTAGAGGCTTAAGAAGGGCGAGGTGAACACTGCGCGTCGACAATGGAGCAAGCGTTGCTACGTTCTTGTCGGCACACCACTTCATCTACCTGTTTACACCCAAATTTGGCACCTAGAGTTAAAATAGGGAAAATTGCCAAGATTTGGAAAGTTTGCAGTTTCCTCGGAGGGCCGGGACTGCCATGTATGGGCGGTCGGACCGGCGGCATGTGGTCGGTCGGCCGAGCGAGTCGAAACCTAGACGATTTCGTCGGTACTCGGGTTTCCTTCTTCCATACGGTATATCTCGGGTTTCCAAACATGTTTATCCCGAATTGGACGTGGAGAAGGGCCTGTGGAGGGCAAGACCAACCCCTATATAAGGGCCAAGGCCGGTTCAATTGTAAAAACCATACACAACATACAATCAATCGCTTGAATCGTTTTCCTATATTCTTTTACTCTTCAGCAATGTTTTCTACTTTACCCTAGTTTAGTCCATCTTTGTTGATTTGCGCCGTAAATCGTCCGCCGCCGCTGAGAGTGCGACATCTCTTTGTAAGTTTGTCTTGAAAACTTTCCGTTTACTCACGAGACGAGTAGTTATCAATCTATCCATCTAAATCGGTTCCGCTAGCCGATTTGATCTACAAAACCCACTTTGTTCTAGTTCTTGCTAGATTGAAGTGGTTGGCGACTCTGTACCAAGAACCACCGCAAGGCTTTAGGTGATTCGATCGTGTTCGTGCCTTTTACCAAAAAAGGTGCCAACACGATTTTTGGCGATTCCACTGGGGAGCGATCTATTCGGCTTTTTTGCAGTCGAATTTGGTTTAATCTAATCATCTATTGTTTCGCCAAGTCAAAAGTTTTGGACAAACGGCCAAAATTAATTTATACCGTCAGATTGTCACAGGAATTAAGCCATCATTGCTGCTGATATATTTGTGGCCGAATTGGTTTAGTATTCGGCTAGGTCGGATATCATCAAATTTCTTCCATCTACAGGACTGCAGCCGCAGACTACAAACAAAGGCTTGTTGTATCCACGCGTGCAGCAAAGACGATCAGCAGCAAGTAGTTTGTGCTACCGTGCACCGAGGCAAACAATCAGCAGCTGGCCGATCGCGTGTCGTGGACTCTTGGCGTTTCGTCCTGCACTTTTTGGGCCCTGCTGCCACGTGCATGCATCAACGTTGATCAGGCAAGCAGCAACACGGGCAGCCATATATAGATACATCTCTTTGCTGCATACGGCGATTAAGGAAGCAGCAGCAATACTGTTTCTTTTTATTGGCACACACGGTTACCGAGAAGAATAGGAAATTAACAAAGGCTGGTTTTTGACAAAATTGGCTAAGCACAATAAGATATTTCAAGACCGTGTATTAATTTATTCGGTCAATTTTCGGCTATGAGCTCTATGGCTGAAATTAATCAAAGAATTTCTTCATCAACCATGGCGAGCGGGAACAAGGTCAACGAAATTGCATCGGAGGAGATGTTGGCAAGATCACTAATCAGGACCAATCAAGGTGAGGTTCTCGAGACTGGGTCTCTTCCAAAATTTGAGGTAACCTCCAATCCGCTCGATCCATCTATTGCTATTCGAAAATATATTGATCAATGTATAGATGCATCTTTGAGCGCTTATATTGATAAAAATTATGATATGATACAAAATGCTTTTAGAACTAATTTTGATAAGGCTGTTAAGAAAGTTGGCTCTAAAATAGCCAGTTATCAACAGTACAATGCTACTTCTAGTTTTGCATCTATACAACATACCTATAATGCTATAGATAGATCCACGGGCATATACACAGCCGACTTCCCAGGAATCGGTTATACAAAAGATTTAGCCAACGGTCAGACCACGCATGTAACATCCTGAAAATCGAAGAAACTGAAATCGGAACGTAAAAATCGGAACTTTCAAAAACCTTCGCTTGTTGCTTCTTCCTCGGGTTTGTTGCTTCTTATTTGCCAGCTCAGTTGCATAAATTTAGTCATGATCAATTCCCTTTTGGTGTTTTTGGATGATTTGGAGTTTGTCGGAATGAAAAATGCGAAAGTCCGTATTAGGGATTTTTAAAAAGAGAAATCGGAGAAGCGCGGATTTATGAAAATGCGATTTGGGAGATATAAAATAGTAATTGTGGTTGGGGGAGGATAAATTAGGACACAAAATAAATAATAAAATATTTGGGAGCCGTACTCGAAATCTGGGAAAATTTTGGAAAATAAAGAGGTGAATTATGAAATTAGGAAAAAGGGGTTTAAAGAAATAAATATAAAAAAATAATGTGGGAAAATAAAAGTGGAGAAAAGTTGAAAATATTATAGTAAAAATTATTTTTGAAATACAGGAATTTATTTTGGAATTTTTAGAAGAAAGGAAAATAGAAATAGGAAATTGAAATTGGAAAGTCGGGAAAATATGAAAGTGCACTGTTCATATCGCGCCAGTGTTCGACGCCGTACGCGCCGTACCGCCCGCCCGCGCGCGCGACACGCGCCGCGCCACGCTCGCCCACGCCGGACCCCCACGCCGCGCGCTCGCCGCGCCGAACCCCGCCGCGCCCGCGCCGCCCGCCGCCGCGCGCGCCCGCCCGACCGGCCCATCCCGCGCCTCGCCGCGTGTCGCCACCGCCCGCGCCATGCCGGTCCCTCCCTTCTCCATCCCGCGGCCGTGCCGCGCCCTCCCGGCCGCGCCTATAAAAGGGCGGCGACCACGCCCCCATTGCTGCACCGCGCCGCCCTCTCCTCCGTTTCCAGCGCCAACGCGCGCCGCCGCCGCGCCAAGCCCCCGTGCCCCACCATACCTCTCCAAGGTCCGCCGTCGCTGGTATGCCCCGCCGCTGCCCTCCTTTCCCCCATGCGCTCGTGCGCCGCCGCCTCTGTTTTGCGTGGACTCGGTCGAATAGATGGCGGGCAATGAATAGTGCGCAGGGAAAAAAAAAAAATAAAATAGGGAAAAATTTGGAAAAAAATATAGGAAATTTGGAAAAATATTTTGGGAAGGTTTGGGTAAAATTTTGGGCAAAAATAAAGTATATTTTTGTATGTTTTCTTGGTGCGAAAATTTGGAAATCAAATCCGGACTTTTCCAAAATTCCGTTTTGCGTCGTTTTTGAATCCGAATTTCGTTTAGACCTTTCTTGCCATTTTAATATGTTTCCATTTTGTGCTCGGACCTTCAAAACCTCTAGCCCCAATCCCTCCGCGGATATTTTCAAATCCGTTTTCTCGAACAGATCGCGATCGTCGTTTACGAAAACCCTAAGTCGTCGACCCGATGACAAAACTTGGAGTTTTCCGGGCGATCGTAGTACAAACTTAAGTAGGAATTTGGGCTTAGCGCTTGGAATTGTTTCGAGACTTTTCGGATCTTTTCGACCTTTTGGTGTTATACGGGATTCTAATCAAAATCAATTGATTTTTCGCACGTACGGGTAGCGCTGAAGAAACCGACAACGACCCCGTTGAAGACACCACCCCTCAAGCGTGCAAGCAAGGCAAGTCATCACACTCTTTGAACATATTGATCCTACTTTGCGAAATGATGTTGATTTTTAATTGCAAATTTCATGCTTACACAGATATGTACCTATGCTTGATAAACCCTGCTTTGATGTTGATCACCATTAGAATTATTCTTTCTAACCTTCGATGTGATATGACCGGAGGATAACCGGTGAAAATGCTTAGCCCCGCTTATACTAGATCCTGCATACTCATGATTTTACAAAGAAAGCTTTGTGCTCGGGCAACTACCTTAGGGAGGTAGTTGAAATGCGGCTGTGGAGACATGAGCGCCACATGGCCATGAGAATGATGAACTAAGTTTGATGAAAATTGAAAATGATATACAAATGATTTAGACTGGGGCGGCCGGATGATTTGGGTGAATTCCGGAAAAGGCAAGTGCCGACCTGGTCAATTAAGGACCGAGCCATGCGATAGCCGGGAAACGAGCCAGTACAACCGTACTTCTCGAATGGGTATAGACCTAGCCGACTAGATAGCCGAGCAGAGGCGGTATCCTTGCATAGATGGTTCTCTATGATGTGGTTTATGTGATAAGGATGAGGCTGCGGCCTTTGCTGTGAATGGTGGAATTAAATCGATATTAATTGAACTTAAAGATTGAGGAAGTTTTCCCTTACCCGGGTGCGCGAACTCCCTCTTGCTAGAAAATGACGGCTAGAGTGCATGAGGGCTTAAGTTCATGGAGCGGGTACTGCCAAAGTGAGGTTATCGAAAGGCTTTGCCGTGACCGTCTCATGTGTTGGGACATAGGCTCATTCGTTGGGCTGTCGCGGAGTACGGGTAAAGTGTACATCCCTTTGCAGTGTGAGTTAATCAATCTATTCGAATAGCCGTGCTCGCGGATATAGAGCATCATGACAAGACTTTCGCTTGGCTAGACTTTAAACTTAAAAGCTTGGGATGGGTTTGCATGATGATTTCATTTTGGTGGATCAACTTCTCGAGATGCGAGAAGGGGTGGATTCCCCAGAAAACCATGACAAATCAGAGGCGGGAAGCCATCCTTGGAATCACGATGGATGGTAGACAGAACCGTCGCCGAATTAATGAACTATGGAACTAAAACATGATTTGGCTAGTTATTAGGCTTGTGAAAAGAATTATGAAAATTGGCCTTATGCAAAAGAGCTCCAGCCATTCCTTGAATAACCCTATCATATGCATCAATTCCGTGTTGGCTTGCCGAGTACGGTTGGTACTCACCCTTGCTATACGCATAAACCTTCGGATGGTGGGAATGAAGAATTGGAGGATCCTTACGCTTACTACCGGGAGGATGAAGGAAGCGATGGCGCTTACTAGGTCTTAGCTCCGGTCGTTGCTGTGGCAATTGACATGCTGCCTCTATTCCTGCCGTATCTAATTTCTGCTTTGTGTTGTATCCGGACCATGAGGTCCTGTGTGTTGAACATTGCCTTCGGGCCTATTGTTGTAATAATGTCGCTGTAAGACTATTCATGCATGTGCACCTGATTATTCAGTACTGTATTTCGTGGGTACCAACTACTCGATCCAGGGAAATGGTACTAAGAACACGAAAGATTCCCGTTCCAAAAACGGGGGTCCACAACGCATGACATCGGTCGGACCGCACTCTATGCCGGTCAGACCATGCCTTCCATAGCCGGTCAGACCGTGCCCTATTTCGGCCGAGATCGTGCCTCCCGTGGCCGGTCGACCGCACCACACCACCGGTCGACGGGTTATGGGCCGGTCGGACCGGTGTGCTACCCGATCGGGCCGTGCCTACCATAGCCGGTCGACCGTGCCTTATATAGGCCGAGATCGTGCCTCCGCATCCGGTCGACCGCACCTCTCACCACCGGTCGACCGGGTGCTTGGCCGGTCGGCCGAGTGCTTGGCCGTCACACCGGGCTATCTATAGCCGGACCGGTTCCTTGGAAATTTCGTCAGGTTTTCATACCACGACTGGCAGTACTGATTTTAATTATTATTCATCACCTGTTAATACTGTTAATCATGTTATTCCACATACCCGTGCTATTTGTGCCAACAGTTGCTATGAGCCAGTGCAAAATCATCAAATAAATGGATTGGCACAAAACACGCATTATGGCCAGTATAATCATATTGTGCCGCAACAACCATCTATTCTTAGGCCGCCAAATCCACAACCAAGGCCTGAGAATATGGGAGAGCAATTTAGGAACATCATTAGAGAATCATTTGGAACTGAGCCAAGGAATCGTGCTGAGGTTTACCAAAAGTCGTATCCTAAATATTTTGATAATATCCCATATCCTCGGGGTTATAGAGTTCCTGAGTTCACTAAATTTAGTGGTGAGGATGATAGGGATACATGGGAACACATAGGCCAATTTCTTGCACAATGTGATGAAGCTAGTACTAATGATGTTCTCAAATTGCGTTTGTTTTCTTTGTCTTTGTCTGGTACTGCTTTTACATGGTTTACTTCTTTACCGGCAAATTCTATTCATACTTGGGATCAATTAGAGCAACAATTTCATGATCACTTTTATATCTGTGAAACTGAGTTTAAGTTGTCTGATTTAACATCGGTTAGGCAAAAACATGATGAGTTGGTCATTGATTATATCAAAAGGTTTATGGATGCTAGAAACCGATGTTTTAATTCGAACATAACTTAGAAAGATTTGGCCAACATTGCATATAATGGATTACTTGATTCTATTAAGGAGAAATTGAATGGCCAAATATTTCTTGATATTGATCATGTGTTGAATGAAGCTCTGGCTCACGAGAGCAAAGTGGATGATAATAGCTTAAATGCTAGTTTGGACGATAATGTAATAACCAATATAGCCGAGCCAAGCGTTGGTTCAGATTGTGTTTCTATTTTGATTGATGATGAAATAACATGCATAACCGAACCAAGTGATGGTTTGGATTGTGTCACTAGTTCGGATAACGATGCATGTATAGCTGAATCAAGTATTGGTTCAGATTGTTTTGCTATCTTAGATAATAGCATCATTGAAAATATAGCCGAACTAAATGACGGTTCGGATTGTATCATAGGCGATAGTGAGATAGTATTGTCACCTAAGACCGAGTCACAGATCGGTCATGTGAATGTTGAAAAGGATGGTGACGTGTCTGCGGGATGGTGATGGAATAGAGTTTAAAGCAACATTGTATACATGTGAAGGGTCGTATCCTGAACATATAGATTCGGTTCCATACCCACAAGGATTTGAGGTGCCCAACTTCACAAAATTCATAGGTGAGGATGCTAGAACAACAAAGGAGCATATCGGCCAATTTATTGATCAATGTGGTAAGGCCGGTGTTGATGATTTGCTTAAGTTAAAATTGTTCCCTCTTTCTTTGTCGAACTATGCATCTATATGGTTTAGTTTACTTGCTCCTAATTCAATTTCTACATGGTCACAAATGGAACATGAGTTTCATGATTATTTTAAAGATGCAAGCTTAATGGAGCAAAGACCGATTGATAATTCATCGGTCAATTGTGATAATATTTCGGTTACATCTATTGCTAAGACCGGAATTATTCATGATTCTCTTCCTACTGTTTCTATTGATTTTGATGACAAGAAAGTGTTGATTCGGTCTAGCCAAGCCGAATCTACAAAAGGGGAAAGTATGATTATTAGGGATCCTCGGCCCGGGAAAATTAGGATCAATAATGCTAAGGCCGAAGATCGTGAAGTTACAGAAGATGAGTCATCTAGTTTTGTAAAGACTAAAAAGCCGAAGCTCACTTTTGAGATGCTTATGGCTAAATACAAGAAGGGATTAGCTGGTCAACGACTTCACAATCGTACTAGTAATGCAAAAAGACCGAGATCGCTTGCTAGAAGAGATTTGCTCAAACGCCAAAGCAATCGGAACCATCAACAATGTCAACTCTATACAAACCTCCGGTTGTGGTGCCATGGTATTCATATACAATATCACTATACGGTTATCCTTTTATGTATTATATGCCATGGATACCTCAACCACCTATGCCGTCTTATCGAGAATGGGAAAGATCACCTAGGTCAGTACCAATACATTCATACAACTCAAAACAAGACTGTTCCTCACAAAAGAATCGGTTCGGTAGATCAAAGGCAAACGAGATGAAGGTGTGGGTGAGAAAAGAAGTCAAAGCTCTGGAGGTTAGTACCCTTGAGGAATCTCAAGATGTTCAAGTACCTACCAGAGATGTGACAAAGGAGCTACAAGCAAAGAAGACCGAAGCCGACATCGTGACTGCCAACAATGGTGGTCGGCCAGGGCGGTTGAGCGGTCTAAGCGCCAGCCTAGGACCGGTCGGCCAGAGCTATCGGCCGGTCGACCAGACGATTCACGCCGGTCGGCCGGACCTAGAGGCCGATCGACCGAGGGGCATTTGAGATGAATAAGAAAATTGAGGGCAACACGGGAGCTTCTACTTCGACCACAAATATCAAAAATCATTGCTTGGCTCCTAGAAAACAACCACCCAAAGTGGATACCTTCCGGCTTATCTCGCTCTCAAAAGAGGAGGCTACAACGTCTTCGAGCCATCGATCAAAAAGAAAAGAAGGCCGAAGATGTGGAGAACAAAACATATGATAATTTGAAGCCTCGAACGATATACAAGCAAGTGTGGAGACCCAAGGAAGAAAATTTTAAGAGACCGGTGATTTCCCAGAGTAGTAATAAATCAAATTCGATGAGAGAAGAATTATCGGTCATTAGAGGTAAGTCTCCTTCACATATTACTATGGATGTTACTCCGGTGTTTATCTTGCCTTCGAAATCGTGCAATCAAGAAAGCCGATTTAACTCGGGGGGCAAGACATTAATATGCTCATGAAGAAGTCGAGGAAGATGAACGGTGATGGATACGACATCATATCTTTGGGCCGCCGTTTGTTGAATGCTAAGGCAAGAAAGAGTGGATTTTGGTCCAATAATTTGATGTAACAAGCATTTGGTCCAATAATTTTTAATACTGGAAAAGTCGGTGCTTGATTTTAATTCTTTGAGCAAAATTGGCGAAGTCACGAGGCGGCGGTCCGACCGGCGCATCACCGCCGATCGACCGCAGGGGGCCGCGGTCCCGACCGGTTTTGTATGACCGGTCCGACCGATGAGAGTGGCACCGACCGGCATTGTATGGCTGGTCAGACCGGGTTTGAACAAGGAGCTGGGGGGCACGATAGACTTGATTCAGAGGCCGAATTAATTGTAAATTCGGACATTTGTGCCCAGGAGACAGAAGAAGACTAGAGATTTCCTTTGATTCAATATGTGAAAGATCCTAGTCTTAAGTTCGATAAAAATCCGGCGGCAAGTATTCAAATACACTTTGCTTGATGGAGACTTATATCGCCGAAATATGGATGTAGTGCTATTAAAGTGTTTAGATAATGATCAATTTAAAGTTGCTATGACATGAGGTGCTTTCTAAAGCGTTATGGGTTCACAGGATATCTAAACATAGTGCTACCAAGGTTATTCCTTTTGAGTAGGTCTATGCACAAGAAGCCGTTTTGCCGATAGAGGTGAATCCTTGCTCTCTTCGATATATAAAGCGAGATGATTTGTCGATTGAAGACTACAAGATCTTGATGAGGTGATCGACAAGTGTTTGAAGGCTTTGGAAGAAAGAGAAGAAGAGGGTGGATAAGGCTTACAATAAAAGGGTGAAAGCAAGATACTTGAAGAGATACTTCCCAAGTGTTTGGCAAAATGCTTAGGAGGTACTATGGCTGGTAATGTTGGTTATCGTCCTAAGGTAACATGTTCTATGCTTTTAGATTCACGATGTTCATCATAAAAGGCAGGGGGGCATGTGTTTACACCCAAATTTGGCACCTAGAGTTAAAATAGGGAAAATTGCCAAGATTTGGAAAGTTTGCCGGTTTCCTCCAGAGGGCCGGTCTGACTGCCATGTATGGGCCGGTCAAACCGGCGGCATGTGGTCGGTCTGACCGGCAGAGTCCGAAACCTAGACGATTTCGTCGGTACTCGGATTTCCTTCTTCCATACGGTATATCTCGGGTTTCCAAACATGTTTATCCCGAATTGGACGTGGAGAAGGGCCTGTGGAGGGCAAGACCAACCCCTATATAAGTGCCAAGGCCGGTTCAATTGTAAAAAAACCATACACAACATACAATCAATCTGCTTGAATCATTTTTTCCTATATTCTTTTACTCTTCAGCAATGTTTTCTACTTTACCCTAGTTTAGTCCATCTTTGTCGATTTGCGCCGTAAATCGTCCGCCGCCGCTGCGAGAGTGCAACATCTCTTTGTAAGTTTGTCTTGAAAACTTTCCGTTTACTCACGAGACGAGTAGTTATCAATCTATCCATCTAAATCGGTTCCGCTAGCCAATTTGATCTACAAAACCCACTTTGTTCTAGTTCTTGCTAGATTGAAGTGGTTGGCGACTCTGTACCAAGAACCACCGCAAGGCTTTAGGTGATTCGATCGTGTTCGTGCCTTTTACCAAAAAAGGTGCCAACACTACCTTCAGGATTAGTTTTGGAATTAAATAATTGTTATTGTGTTCCAACACTATGTCAAAACGTTATTTTCGCTTCATGTTTGCAAGCAGGAGGATATGATTTTAGATCAATGGACAATGGTTGTTCAATATATCTCAAAGATATGTTCTATTTTCATGCTCCATTGGTGAATGGAATATACATTTTGAATCTTGAAGCGTCTCCCATCTATAACATTAATATAGAAAGGCAACTCTCTAATGATACAAATAAGTAAACGCATGGAGAAGCTCCATAAGGATGAATTGCTTCACTCTTTTGATTTTGAATCATTTGATACATGTGAGTCTTGTTTACTTGGTAAGATGACAAAGGCACCTTTCACGGGACACAGTGAAAGAGCAAGTGACTTGTTGGCACTCGTACATCGATGTATGTGGACCAATGAGCTCAACGGCCGAGGTGGTTATCGAGTACTTCATTACCTTTACGATGACTTTAGTAGATATGGTTATATCTACTTAATGAGGCATAAGTCCGAATCCTTTGAAAAGTTCAAAGAATTCCAGAATGAAGTACAGAATCATTTAGGGAAAACAATCAAGTTTCTACGATCGGATCGTGGAGGGAATACTTGAGCCAAGAGTTTGGTAATCATCGAAAGATTGTGGAATTGTTCCACAGTTGACTCCGCCGGGAACTCCACAATGGAATAGGGTGTCCGAACGGAGAAATCGCACCTTGTTGGACATGGTGCGGTCGATGATGAGTCAAAGTGATCTTCCATTATCCTTCGGGGATATGCTCTTGAAACACTGCGCTCACGTAAATAGAGTTCCATCTAAGTCGGTTGAAAAGACACCATATGAGATATGGACAGGGCAACCCCTAGTTTGTCTTTTCTCAAAATTTGGGGATGTGAGGCTTATGTAAAACGTTTACGGTCGACAAGCTCACACCCAAATCGACAAGTGCTTCTTTGTGGGATATCCTAAGGAAACAAAGGGATATTACTTTTATGATTGGGAACAAGGCAAAGTGTTTGTCGCCCGACACGGTGTTTTCTTGGAGAAAGAGTTTCTTTCAAGAAGGGTTAGTGGGAGCAGGGTGCATCTTGAAGAAGTTCAAGAAACGGCGAGAAAATGTTTCGGCGACCACGAGAACCACAACGGGAGGAGCAAAGTGTTGCGCCACCAGTTATAGATACACCAACCCTACGGAGGTCGAAAGATCACGTCGTGCACTGGCGTACAGTGCGGAACAACGTGATATATTGTTTTTGGACAACGATGAGCCTAAGACCTATGAGGAAGCGATGGTGAGACCCGATTCCAACAAGTGGCTTGGAGCCATGAAATCCGAAATAGAATCCATGTACGACAATCAAGTTTGGAACTTGGTTGATCCACTGATGGTGTCAAAACCAT
The DNA here is from genome assembly GCA_019925245.2 of Oryza australiensis. Taxonomy (NCBI): domain Eukaryota; kingdom Viridiplantae; phylum Streptophyta; class Magnoliopsida; order Poales; family Poaceae; genus Oryza; species Oryza australiensis. The sequence continues at coordinate 73,691 of JAIFGZ020000629.1, forward strand.
TGAGTGTAAATGGATTTTTAAGAAAAGGCCGATATGGATGGAAATGTTCACATCTATAAGGCGCGATTGGTGGTGAAAGGTTTTAAACAGATTCAAGGAGTTGATTATGATGAAACCTTCTCGCCCGTCGCAATGCTTAAATCTATTCAGATTATCCTAGTGATAGCTGCATATTTCGATTATGAGATATGGCGAGATGGATGTCAAAACGGCTTTCCTAAATGGAAACCTAAGCGAGGATGTATACATGATACAACCTCATGGTTTTGTCGATCCACAATCGCTCGGAAAGATATGCAAGCTACGAAATCCATTTATGGATTGAAGCAAGCATCTCGGAGTAGGAATATTCGTTTTGATGAAGTAATCAAAGGGTTTGGTTTCATCAAAAATGAAGAGGAGGCCTGTGTTTACAAAAAGGTCGGTGGGAGCGCAATTGTATTTCTAATCTTATATGTGGATGACATATTGCGATTGGAAATGATATCCCTATGCTAGAATCCGTCAAGTCTTCATTGAAAAATAGTTTTTCCATGAAAGACTTAGGGAAGGAGCATACATATTAGGCATTCGGATCTATAGAGATAGATCCAAGAGGCTAATTGGATTAAGCCAAAGTACATACATTGACAAGGTGTTGAAAAGGTTCAACATGCATGATTCCAAGAAAGGTTTCTTGCCCATGTCACATGGCATTAATCTTCGCAAGAATCGGTGTCCTCGAGACACATGGTGAGCGGAATAAGATGGGTATGGTTCCATATGCTTTGGCAATTGGATCCATCATGTATGCCATACTTTGTACACGTCCGGATGTCTTGTACGCTTTGAGTGCTACGAGTAGATACCGTCGGATCCGGTGAAGGTCACTGGACTTAGTAAAGAATATCCTTAAGTACTTGAGAAGAACTAAGGATATGTTCCTAGTCTATGGAGGTGAAGAAGAGCTCGTTGTAAGTGGTTACACCGATGCTAGCTTCCAAACAGACAAGGATGATTATAGATCGCAATCGGGTTTGTGTTACGCCGAACGGAGGTGCGATCAGTGGAAGAGTTCCAAGCGGGATACGTTGCGACTCTACAACGGAGGCCGAGTACATTCTTGCTTCGGAAGCTGCAAAGGAGGCTGTTTGGATCAAGAAATTCGTTTCGAGCTTGGTGTGATGACTAGTACGCGGTCCAATGTCTCTCTATTGTGATAATAGTGGAGCCATTGCGCAAGCCAAGGAGCCGAGGTCACATCGAAGTCCAAACACATACTTCAGCGGTATCATCTCATCCGCGAGATAGTGGACAGAGGTGATGTCAAGATATGCAAAGTGCACACGGATCTCAACATAGCCGATCCACGACAAAACTCTCCCTCGGCCAAAACATGAGGCGCACACAAGAGCAATGGGTATTAGATACTTACATGATTGACTCTAGTGCAAGTGGGAGATTGTTAGTGATATGCCCTAGAGGCAACATGAAGATGTTGGATGTCATGGTCAATGTTTATGTATTTATGAATAAAGTGTTATTCGGTTCCATGAAATAGACATCTTGTTTTGATCAATAAGTACATGACTTATTTATGAGACTCTATATGTATGAATCTATTTCTAAATGATCCGATCATATATCATATTATTGGAACTAATATGATTTTAAGATCGGCATGTTTATTGATTGATGATCATGTCTCATAGATCATGGGTATGGAGATACCAAATCGATAAACATGGACACATGTGTTAGAGAACACATTGTTGGATAGACCCACCATGAGACACTACGGAATTAAAGTGCCATTAGTTGGTCTCAGGTAGTGTTGGTACAAAGTCCTTATACACGATATCACCATGGATTCCAACATGTGTAGTAGCCTACTTTGGGACTACCAAACGCTATTCCATAACTGGGTAGTTATAAAGGTAGTTTTCGGGTTTGCTATGAAACATGGAGTGGGATGTGAGTGATCAAGATGGAATTTGCCCCTCCTTTGGGAGAGATATCTCTGGGCCCCTCGAGGTAATGGATTATGGAAATGCATGGCCATGCTAAGTTGATTGAGAAGTCAATCAACGGACGGATAATCCAATACGGTTCGAGTGAATGGTTAAGCTATTGAAGGGATGGCACACATCTTGCCTATAGCTTAATTGGTATCATGAGGGAAAGGGATTTGTGTACACATTACAGGTTCAGAGCCGATATTATATTCTTGTATACTATGGTGTCAATATGTGCTGCTAGGCGCCGCTGTTGATAGGTCGGCTGAGTTGGACTCGAGCCGACGATCGTCTAAGTTAGACTATAGCCGAAACCTAGTATACCTGAACCTACAGGGTCGCACGCTTAAGGAGATAAGAACAGGCATTCGAGTTGGACTCGGATACGGCTCGATCGGATAGGGATCCGATCGGATAGAGTCCTATGGGCTTACGACGTATGGGCAGCCAACTCTGTGAGATTCTGATCACACGCTGCTTTAGAAGTCGGCGAGATCAATCTCCACGGAAACCCTCCCCACCTTCGAGCCAAACCCTAGCCTTGCATCGCGTGCTAGCACACGGGTGTTCGGCGTTCTGTCCCTGGATGTGTGGATACCGGTAGAGACGCTGCTACGTTGCGCGCTGTTGATCGGCTACGAATCGGCTGTGGTGGAATCGGCTACGGTCGGGCGCATCGGAGCGTGGCGTGAGAACGTGACCGGACGACTCGGCGAATCGGCTGATTGGTGAATCGGCTGTCGGCTTGCGGGAATCGGCTACACAGTTCCAGATCGGATAGCCCTGATTGGCTATTTCCGCTGCATACTCCAATCGGTAACGATCTATCGGCCCTTATTTGCAAGTGTTCCTGGTTTGCGCAGTAGAAAAGTTTTTGTTTTCGGCTAGCGTAGCTTCCGTGTAACCCTTCAATCTGGAGGAAGCCAGAGCCATATTTGCCGAGTAGATCTTGAGATATCCTAGTCGACAGGTTAGTCTCACCATCTTACTCCCCTATTGTAATCCGTGTGGTATTCCCTCATATATTCATATAAACTGGATTAGGGCTATTACTCTTTTTAGAGGGCCTGAACCAGTATAAATAATTGTCCCATGTCTTGTTATGATTTCATGTATACCCTAGTTCTAATGTCCCTTATACCCTCTAGATATCATCTTTGGATATAGCCCGTCGATAGTGGCGTGCCAGGTAGCGTGCTTGGTGCTAAAGAATCTCGATGAGATGAGTTAAAGAGCAAGATTTTCCAACGAGGGCTTCTATGATCGTTCTAGCCTAAGAGATCCAACCCAACCGACTTCCGCCTTGGTTGAAGTCAGAACCATCGTCTTCCCAGTGTTTTCTGTTGTCCTAGTCACCACATCCTCGGCCCCCGTTGAGAATGAAGCCGCGACGACGAATTAGGCAGACAAACTTCCTATGATAACCGCTTCTCCGGTTTATACCTAGACGCAATCTACCAATGGAATTACTAGGATGCCCAACCTCTTGGCTTCCGCCGAGCACCAAGCGCCAACAAGGAAATATGTCAACAAGGACTTCAATTGGTGTCCAATCCACAAGACTTCCGCTCATCCTTTAAGTAGGTGCCACATTATACATCAAGTGAAGGCTAAACTCGACGCCTACAAGCAACGAGATATCCAACACACTTCCTCGTACAAGGCGTGGTGTCTTATCCATAAATCCATAAGCCACCCCTTGACCGGATGCAAAATCTTTGTCAAGATCACCAAGTCTATGACCTCTTCGTCTCGCGGAGGTTCATCATCCTCATGTTGTCCGATTCACTATCGTAGAAAACAACCCAACAATGCATTGGTGGATGAGAACACCCCAGATGACTCCGATCGAACGGTTGGGTACATCGGCATGAATCCCCACGAGCCATATGTTCTTCATAGCCTGGATGACCCTGAATCATCAGGGTTGAACTTGTTCACAATGAGAACATGATCGAAGGAGTGGTCCATGACATAGGCTCCAACGGCCATACACGGGACATCGTTGAAGACGGAGAAATCCACTCGTGAAACAAGACTCCTGCCCCAGTTGATCTGGTCCAAACGCCTACTGAATACTTGACCAACGTCAACAATCTACTGTAACAGGCTCCTTTTTGACCCGGTAACCAATCTGATGCGGACACTTGGTCAGAACGTTTGAATTCCATCATCGCCAGTCTCAATTCTGCTTTTAGGACCGCTACGGCTCAACCTATTCCCAAAGATCCTCTTCAGAACGACAAGGTTCTCGAGGATGTGAATGCCGACAACGGTCCAGATGTCAAGGATGGCGAGCCTCATCTCCCCGAGAATGCTCATTTACGATGCCAAGCTCAACAGATGCTTCCCCACAAGGATGCTCGTGATCTTCGCGACCAACTCAACGGTCGAAGACAAGAGCACCGACAACCCCATGCCCAACATGGCAGGGACCGATGTCGGGACGACTCCCCCAATCATGATAACCGCAACAACAACCGAGATCACCATGACTGACAAAGCTGTTAGGATGAGAACAATCATAGTCGACAAACTCAACGAGATGGTCAAGAACGACAAAATTCACGATCCTCTGCTCCAAGGTAGAACCGAAGTCGTGGCCGCTGCTCCAGGGATCGTACCCCTGATTATGACGATCCCTCGTCTTACTCGTCATCACCATCACGGGGCGGATCGTGCATGACGCGAGGCCATCAACCACCCCTTGTACCTGGTGGCAGATGCCAGGTCTTCAAACCTTCTCTTCGAGAAGTAAGATGGCCTAATAAATTCCGCCCAACGGCGGTAGAGAAGTATGGCAGTAGCACCGACCTAGAGGAATTCCTGCACGTGTACTCTACCGTCCTCTACGTGACCGACGCAGATGACAACACATTGATAAACTACTAGCCAGCTGCCTTGAAAGGTTATGCTCGGTCGTGGCTGGTGCACCTCCCTCCTTCCTCAATGTCTTCTTGGGCAGATCTCCGGAAGCAATTCATTGCCAATTTCCAAGGCACCTACAAAAGACATGCGGTAGAGGACGACCTCTACGCCCTTTGACAAAAGCTCGATGAACCTCTTAGAGGTTTTATTTGGCGATTCAACGGGTGTGGGAATATAATCCCTGAGATCATCGATGCTTACGTGATACGGGCGTTCAAGTCTGGCATCCGAGATCGTTATACCATACAAGAGCTAGCAACAAAACGGATCACTTCTGCCATGAAGTTGTTCGAGATAATTGATAGGTGTGTACACACAGTCGAGGCTATCCGGAGGAACGATGGGAAAGGAAAGGTAGTGGAGGAAAAGCAACTAGCTAAAAAGGGCACCCAGGAATCAAGCAGAAGCCTAGCCATAATCGAAAGAAGGGCAGGAAGAAAAAGGCACAGACGGAGGTCCTTGTCGTTGAACAAGGAACCAGCGGTTCCCAGCGACCTACCCCACAAGACAACAAGCCAGTCCGGTAATGGTGCACGGTACATAAAACAAACACACACACGTTCAAGGAGTGCCTTGTGTTCTAGCAAGCTATGGCCAGGAAAATGGCCCTCGACAAGGGAAAACGAGTTCGCATGGTAAAGAAGGATAACAACAACGTTTCATCTAATAACAAGCCAGAATTCCTCAATTTTGATCAACACGTGGTGCGTATCTTCGATGGATCTACCTCTTATTCTTCCAAATGGGAATACAAGAAGGTGGAACAAGAAGTATGCTCCACATCTCGAGGATCAACATCTAAGATGAAGTGGTTAGATCAGAAGATTGAGTTCTTTGGCATCGATCACCCTTCTCTGATGACGACTATCACGCCCAGAAATTAAAGAACAAGAATTTCAATCTGAATTTGCATTAAATCCCTATCCAAGACTAGCCATGGTACACAGATGACAAAGTTGAGATACAGATCCATGTATTATAAAATATAATAAAAGTCTTACAAATGCAGCGAAAAGTAAAAACGAGCTAGTCTGGACAACTTGCCACTCACAACATGTCGACTCCACTCCACGGGCATCCTCGACGATAGCGACAAAGCCTACTCCTCCGAGTAACCTCCATCTGAGTAGTACTCCAGCTCTGGTGTGGGAAAAATGGAGCAAGACTGAGTACTACCCACTATACTCAGCAAGTCATACCAAGAGGAGGTATGATGCAAGTAATTCCAAATGAGCCTAGGGGTCTTTGCATAAAGTAGACATTTAAAAGCAGTAGTTGAAAGTAGTAAAACTGTTGAATTTAATTATGCAATATTAAACATTACTGTGCAATGCTACATCATTTTGCGACAAGCCCAACCATCCACCTGAACTATGCCAGTCCATTAAGTCAAGTTATTAATGATGAGAGTAATCATGGTGAATCTGGTTGATCGTCCATAACTATGGGCATGACTATTCGAATAGTTTTATCCTGATCAGAGGTGTACAACTGTATCCACAAGACATAGCCCCATGACACATTTTCGTCTGTCGACCTGCTACCACGACATACCGAAAAGGAACTGTGACATGACCCTTCGCATAACCCTCCCTGACCAAGCGCACCACACTTCAAGTATCACCCATACCCTTAAAACCAAGGTAGACAACCCCCCTTGTGCCTAGGTGAATCCGGAAGCCGCATAGACTGTCGCAGGGCCCATACAAACTTCATCACGCTCACCCTTTACTGGGTATGTCAGAAAGGGGAAAGCTGCACTACAAGCCCAACCGTTGCCCACACTGGCTTGTGGTATGCACGGTAATTCTTTTAGGGTTTCCCGCAAACCGGTCCTTAACTTCCATAAGTGCATATATCAAAACCATGCATCTACAGCCCACCATCAGGCATATTTTAGTTGAATTAATACCATGATAGTTAATGTCCATAATTATCCTCATTAATCAAAGATATAGGGTGGTAGTGATATTCCTCATAGTGAGCTAGTTGATCTAAGCATGGCTAAGCCAACATCTAGTCATATTAATTCCCAAGCTATCAATGATATAGGGGAAACAAGCTAGGGCCGAGTACAATAGGAACCATCCCACATGACATTATAAAATAATTCAAATTTAATAGAAAGTGAAACAGTTACATGTAGGTACAATATGTTTAGTGAGAAATGCATGATTTGCCTTGGATTGGTGCTGCTGGGACCTCTTCAACAACTTCAAAATAACCCGAAAAGTCAAAACTACCGGTATCTTCATGACAAACAAAGCACACAAGCAAAACAGGCTATAAGTCTAGTGCAACAGGAAACAGACAATTTTAATGGATTCTAGGCCTTTTTATGAATTTACTGCAATTTGAATGGACTTAAACGGAGCTCGGATGAATTTTCTATGAATTTTAGAGGATTCATTGTGTTTTTACTATAAACAAAAAGTCCTTAATTATTTATTGCGCATTAAAGCCTAAGGGCTAACATCAGCATGGGGAGGCTGGTGCCTACAAGCAGGCCACACCTGACAGTGATGCAAGGGGGTGGTGCATGTGTCGATCCGAAAAAGACAAACTGGCGTGAAAGATTTGCTGAACTCTAGTGCAGGTCCGTAATCTTGCTTTTGGGGTTCAAGGGCATGCCAGCTGGTTTGATCCTACAACTAACAAGAAATAAAAGAATGAAAACAGTGTTAAATCCAAAGACAATAGAAGACCGGGTATAGTCGATGACGTATCGTTCAATATTGAGCCGATGCGATATGCACAGGATCGACAATAAAGAATAAGGCATAGGGAAAATTAGATCTACTCGATCGACACTAGATATCAATAATATGTAATCTATGTCTCAAAATATGCTTAAACCAACTGACTGGGATAGATCGGCAGTGTGCCGAGACAGTATAAATCACTTGTGTCTAAAAGTACTTTAAAACAAAGATTATATGTATTCATAACATAGCCGATGTCATAAATCTAACATGTATCGACTAATACTCCAATACCACTTTATACTAAGATATCAATATAGACTAAATACATTAAACAGGAACAGATCATGTGTTAAGATAACATACCAGATTGATAACAAGCTTAATATATTTCATCACAATGAGATCTTAATATAAAGTAGACATACAGGAAACAAGATAACTAAACTAGATAAGATTGGCTGAAACCCTGATACTATCTCTAATAGCAATCATGGGATAAGATAGATATTATGATTCTATATAATACTTAGTAGGTCAGACTCAACCAATGCAGCACTAAGCATAAAGAGAAGCATAAGATCTAAATAAGTCGATGAAGGCCTTTCAAGATGGTGGATACACTATATAATCTAGGTCGACGTTGATATCTAACCCTATCAGTTGTTGTCTAGTAACAGATGCTAGCCGATTGGGGTTAGACATCAATATTGATCTAGATTATATAGCATATATGATAACTTTACGATTTATATAAACATGATTAAAGTGTCATAATGATGTAAACACTAATCCCGAGAGCGCAAGCCGCCATAACAAGCTTTACCTCTCGTCGGAGATCAAACCCGATGCAGCCCAACTTGAAAGCAAGAACTCATCGAAACAAACGAAAGTAAAAAGGTGGCGATGCACCGAAGGTGTTATTGAACTGATTGTTGTTTTTCTTACAAGGTCTTAGGCTATATTTATACCCAATTACACACTATGTCCTTATCGGACACAACTCTTATCTCTATTATAACTCAAAATACGGATAAGTCCCTTAGGTGGACTCTTACCGGCACAATCTATAAGAAAAATACTTAAAATAATCTAATTAAGAGATACAATTGCCTTTTTTGAACTCTATCCACATATGACAATCCCCATAAGCGCTTCAAACTAAATCGTTAATGATTCCAATGTCCTCTTACCGCAATCGGCAACATCGGCTTACCTTGTCCGATTCGGTATCAGCCGATTGAACACCTTAGCCGATTCGTATCAGCCGATAAACTCTTTAGCCAATTCGGCTTGCCATTGGTGAGTACTCTGTTTCCAAAGATCACGGTCTCCTCCAAATCTGCCTCGGCCTTGATTCCAAATCCGATTCATGACTTGCCAAATTTGGTCGTTAACAACATGGTGGACCAAGTCTACGTGTGCACCGACCGCAGGCGCACCACGTGGTGGCCATGGCGGACCAGCGGGCGAAGGTGGCGCCGATGTGGTGCCAAGGTGGTGTTGACATAAGATGGCACCAAGGCACCCACGTGGACGGCCCAGATTCACCCGAGGTGAATCTGACGGTGTGGAAAGAGGGCGACTGGCTCGCCGGTTGGCCGAGCGAGCGACGACATGGTGACGGCGCCCAAACCAAAAGGTCACTGGCGGTGAGCGGCGATGACGCGGGAAGTGGTGGCGCACACGGGAGGCGGCGACAAAAATAGAGGGTGCGATGGCCATGAAGGAAAAGGGGAAAAGAAAGAGGGGCGCTCATTGGGATGACGACGATCGACACGTGGGAAGATGCCTATGACAACGGCGATGACGGTGGTGATCCGGCGAACAAGGGGGCGGACGGTCTCTGGTGATGCCTAAGGAAGGAGAGAAAGGGGGTTAGAGGGAGAGAGGGGGTGCACGGCGAGGGACATTGCTTGCCAAAGGGGAAAGGGATGGAGGAGCTGTTAATGACCAAATTTGGTAAGCGAATCCCCAGGTTTGAAGCAAAGATTGAGATGGAATTGGAGGAACGCGCGGTTTGTGGAAACAGAGATTGTATCGGCTGAGTCCGAATCGGCTACGGAGTCAGTCGACTGATTCCGAGTCGAAACAGATATAGCCGATAGCTGATTCCGATTGAAGACCGAAGGAAAAGCCAATACCGAAAGGAAAGCTTAAAGATAAATTATTGGATTCAGTTTCCAAAGTGCATTAAAGATATTGCCATCTACGGATAAGGTCCTATAACGGCAATTGTATCTTCAAGATAGGATATTTTGTATAGTTTCCTTTATAGATAATGTCTGTTTGTTTAGAGATTCAATCTGTAATAGGAATCGTGTCTGTTACGGACTCATTATATATTTGGCTATAAATATAACCCGAGACCTTGTAAAAAAATAACAACACACATCAATAGAACTTCGGCGCATCGCCAATCTTTTTGTTTTACGTTTTCTTGACGAGTTCTTGTTTTGCTCTCGGGCTGCATCGGTTTTGATCTCCAGGGAAGGTAATTTCTTGTTACAAGTGGCTTGTATTGTTGGGGTTAGTGCTTCCATCGTCATGATACTCTAATTCTGATGTTATAAACTGCTTAATTTATCATATGCAGCATATAATCTAGGTCAATGTCTAGATCTATCTCGCGATCGGCTAATATCTCTTTGAAGATAGCAGCCGACAGAGCTAGATCCAGAGGTTGATTTAGGTTATATGGCGTATCTACCATCTCGAGGAGTTCTCATTGGCCTAAAAAGATCTCGTACCTCTTTTGTACTTAATGTTGCATCAACTTGATCTATTAAGTCGCTCTTAGAGCTATACAAATCCATTCGGTTCAATGTTTGCTGTTAGAGATAGTGTCGAGGTTTCAGCCGGTCTTACCTGATCTAATCATTTTTATGTATTATTTTTGATAGGTGTATTAGAACTGCCTTTTATATTGAGATCTTAATCTACTTAAATGTGTTAAGCTCGGTATCAATCCGTTAGGTTATACTAACAGTCGATTGATCTTAGTTTAGCGCATTTAATCTAGATTAATATTTTTTTATAAAATATATTGGAGTACTAGCCGATTTACATTAGATGTGCAACATCGCTAGGTTATGAATATATATAATTGTGGTCCTAATGTACTTTTGGATCTAAGTGATTTATACTGTCTCGGTATGCTACCGATCTATCCCAATCATTTAATCTAAATGTGCTTCGGGATAGCAATTGTATATTTATTAATATCCATAGCCGATCGAGTAAGATCTAATACTAACCAAACGCCTATCTTTTGTTTCTTGTTGGTTGCAGGATCGAACCAACTGGCACGCCCGTTCAACACCAAAGGCGACCAATTTTTGGACCTGCGCTGGAGTTAAGCAGATCTCTCAGGCTAGTGCGTGTAAAAAATCACACCAACACGCTTTTGGCACGCCCGGTGGGACTCCAACATCCGGATCTAGCACAATGGTGAACGTCTCATCGGCTGATCTCGACCAAGACAACGTCATTCCAGTGACTATGGACAAGTTGTCGGCTGAACACCAGGCCGACTACCAGCAGATGGTGGAACGGTTGCAAGCGCATTACTTGCAGTCCTTCGCCCAGACCAGGTCTGGGTCAATCATTCAGAAATACGAGTTTGCAATCCCCGAAGACTTTGATGCCACCTCCAGCGAGGACAAAGAAGGCAAGAGGAAGATGGAGGACATCAAGCAGGAACAAGACGACTTGGGGCTGCACACACTTCAAGACCAAATCGACTCGGCTGTCCACCACACGCTTGTCAACCAATCGGGCATACTGGTCAACATTTTGAACTGTATGATAAGCACCGTGGTTGAATCAAAGATAGCCAAGCAAGCCAAGGGGGCCGACTTATTTCCCTGACGGCCAGTTCCCGTCTTACAGGACACTGTCAACCCACGGATTGCCAGTCCCTCCACTTGGGCAGTCGACTCCTCCAGGGGGAGCCCGGTCCAGCCGAATGCGCAGTCATCAGCTACACGCCCGCATCCCAAGGTTCTGGTTCAGCAGCAGTCTCAACACCAGGGCCTCGGTGTCCTAGTGACAACTCTGGAGCAGGTGGAAGACATGTTCATTACCAATCGGCAACCCGTCATACATAACATGCCGATTGGTAACTATTTACAAGACCCGCCTCATAACTCCGGCGACAATCGGCCTCTCCCTAAGCAGACACCACCATTCGCTTCTCGGCAGCCTCCTGCCATGAACCAGTTTCAACATCAATTCCCAGGAGGCAACTATGAGCGGCACTATCGGCCTCAGACACCGCCAATCCAGTATCAGCAAGGACCCGTCCACCACGAGCAATACGAGTCGATACCACCATTGCAGGAAAACAGGCCTTGGGCTGATCTAATTGCAGACGTTATGCATGATCAGTACGGCCTCAAGCCGAAGGACTCTGTGTTAACACTGAAATTTGGTAATCGAATCCCCAAATCTGCAAAGACAAAGCAGAGTCGGATCGGCTGGAGACGAGGGTCGCATCGGCTAAGGAATGATCGGCTGCGAGGCCAATTGGCTAAGGTTGGATCGTAAAGGGGCAGCCGATAACCGATTCCAGGTCTGGAAGAGATGAGACCGTTTTTAATACAGAAGTTTGAGGATAAACAGAGGATTCGGTTGTTAATTGCGCATTAAATGATATTGCCACTTATGGATAGAGTCCTGTAACAGCAATTGTATCTGTAATCTAGGGGTTTGTTTAAGTTGTTAGTTGCAACACGGCATGGGTCTCGCTCGAGATAATGTTGTGTTTTAAATAGTAGTTTAGATAGAGTCCAGGGTCTGTATAGATAATTGTATCTTGGGTATAAATAGGACCCGAGACCCCTTGTAAAGAGACATTCACAATCAATCAAACTTTCGGCGCATCGCCAACCTTTTCTTCAGACGAGAACTTTGTTTGGCTACGGGCTGCATCGTTTCGACCCCCGGATCTAGGTAAATGCTTGTCATTAGTGGTATAATCTACTGTTTCTAGTGCTTCCATTATAATGACACATTAGAATCAAGAGTTTATACTGCGCTATTTATCATATAGCGCGTGTAAATTAGATCAATGTTTAGATCTATCCTGCCATTGGCCAGTTCTAGCAAGAACTTACAGCCAATAGATCTAGATCTAAAGGTTGACTGGTTTATATGCGGTATCCACCATCTCAAGAAATATAAATCGGCTGCGACAGATCGGGTTGTTCTTCTTATACTTAATGCTGCATCATGTTTGAACTATTAAGTCGTTCTTAGAACTGCCAATGATCTGTTCGGCTCGATTTGCATTATTTAGAGACAGTGCCGGGGTTTCAGCCGGCCGTACCTGCCTTGATATATTTTCTTTTAATGTATTTATTATTAGATTTGTATTAGGACTGCCTCTTATGTTAAGATCGCATTCTTGTCGGACGTTGCTAGCCGGAATCGGCCTACCGTCGACAGTCGATGGCCAATTGCTACGCTATACATCTGTTTCAAGATTGATATCTTTCTATAAAATTCATCGGAGTACTAGCCGATCCATTGTTAGCTTTTCAGTATCGGCTAGGTTATCTATTCATATATTTATTATTCTGTGCTGTATTTGGGTTAAGCGGCTGATGCTGTCTCGGTGTAGCCGATCCATTCCAGTCACTTGGCTTAAATATAGTTTAGAATAGCATATATATGTTTATGGATTCCCTCAGCCGAACCAGTGGGGATCTAACTTAACGCTTAACGCATATTCCTTTGTTTTTCTTATTGATTACCAAATCAAATCAACTGGCATGCCCTGCACTGAACAGGCAGTCGAAAAGGACCTGCACTGGAGCTAAGCAAATCTCCCAGGCTAGCGCGTGAGAGAGATTTCTCGTCAACACGCTTCTTGGCACACCCAGTGGGACTTTCTTTGTCGGCTCGACTCGGACGCATAGATTCAGCCGACAAGATGGTCGACTCCAAGAGCCCCCTCGTTTCCCAGGACAACATTGTGCCTGTAAAGATGGAAGAATTATCGGCTGAACAACAAGCCGAATATAAGAAGATGGTGGAGGAGCTCAAGGCTAACTATTTGCAGTCTTTCACCCAAACAAGATCTGGGGCCGTGCACCAGAAGTATAAGTTCAGCCTAAACGATACTATGGCATCCTCCTCTGTTGAGACAAAGGGCAAAAGAAGGTGAAGGAGCCGACCCAGGTACAGGATGATCCGGCTGTATACTCTCTACAAGATCGGATTGACTCGGCCGTTCACCATTCATTGGTCAACCAAAGTAGCATCTTGGTCAACACTCTCAATAACATGATCGCTACTGTAGTCGGCGCCAAGATAGCCGACCAGCTGCAACGGGGGCCCACGTACTTCACGGATGGTCAATTTCCGGTTACGGGGCCGGTCACGCAGATCGGCCAATCCCACGATAGCACGGCAAGGGCCACGGGAGGAGCCTCGGTCATCCAAATCCGGGCGAATCATCTATAAGGCCGGCGGTTACTATCTTGAATCGACAACGCGCTGCCCCATGATCAGATTGCTAATATGTTCAATGACAATCGGCGGTTGGAGCCAATTGATCCAGATAGACGGTGCAACGTCGGTGGTCGGCAGCTGTTCCCAGGACCACCAACGCCACTGGCGCCTCGGCTACCTCTTGTTTATCATCACTACCAGTACCAAGGAGGCCATCAAGATCATCATTATAGGCCTCAGACGCCGCCATCGCTGTATCGGCAAGCGCCTGCGCCGCATGACCCATACAAGTCGATACAGCAAGACAACCGGACATGGGCCGATCTGATCGCAGATGTCATGCGCGATCAATTCGGCCTCAAGCCAAAAGTCTCCGGGAACATGTATCGGTATCCCTATCCAGAGCACTTCGAACGGATCCCGTTGCCCAACCGATACAAGATCCCAGATTTTTCAAAGTTCTCAGGGCAGGACAATTTTCAACATACGAGCATGTTAGCCGATTCTTGGCGCAATGCGGTGAAGCATCGGCTACGGACCCCTTGAGAGTTCGATTGTTCCCTCTTTCTCTTTTGGGATCGGCCTTCACTTGGTTCTCCTCATTGCCCTACAACTCGATTCAGAGTTGGGTCGATCTTGAAAAACAATTCCACAGCTATTTCTACTCCGGCAACCACGAGATGAAGTTGTCGGACCACACCAGCATCAGGTAAAAACACAACGAATCGGTCCAAGACTACATCCAACGCTTTAGGGAGATGAGGAACCGATGTTACAGCCTGGTTTTGTCAGACGCCCAGTTGGCCGATTTGGCTTTTCATGGTCTGATCGCGCTAATCTGAGAGCAATTCTCTGCGCAGGACTTTGACAGTTTAGCCCACTTGGCGCAGAAGGTGACGGCCCACGAACAACGATTCCAAGACACCAGGAAGGCCGTCAAAAATATAACTCAGGTCGTAGTTGAGTCAGACTACGGGTCCGACGACGATGACGCAGAAGTGGCAACAGCCGAGTGGGCCAAGAACAAGGAAGCCATCGTCTGCCAATGGCTACTGAAGACAGCCAAGAAAGAAAGGTACGACTTCGACATCACCAAGGCCGACAAGATTTTCGACTTGCTGCTCAAGGAGAAGAAGATTCAGTTGCCTGAGAATCACGTGATCCCGTCAACCGAAGAATTGAAGAAAAAGAAGTATTGCAAGTGGCACAACTCCACATCCCACGCCACCAATGACTGCAAGGTCTTTAGACAGCAAATCCAGTTGGCAATTGAGGCCGGGAAGCTGAAGTTCGCCGATTCAAGTCGGCCGATGAAAGTAGACGGCAATCCTTTCCCGATCAACGCGGTCCAAGCCGGCCCTAGGCAAGCTGATCGACAGAACAGAATGGCGCACGGCTTAGTCAACACATCAATCGGGGCCAAGGCAGAAGGTCACCAAATTGGATGTCACGCCGCGCAAATTAACATGGTGCGCCCAGTCATCAGATCGGCTGACCGACAGCCGATCCATGAATGAAACCGACACCGCCATCAGTACCGGTCTCGGCATGAAGAAGCTTACGACGACACACCTCGTCGGCGCGACCCAAACACCCAAAGCCGATGATACGAGGTGGTAAACCGCGACAATGCCGACCCGCATTGGCATTGTGATTTTTTCAGGTACTGCTGGGAATCCAGCATGAGACTGCCCACGCTGGATGATTGCCCGGCATGTAACGATCGTCGCGATGAAGGGCACAGGAGCTTATCGCCTGCGAGTCCAACTCGGTTCGTCCCCAGAGCCGTCCAGATAAACCAAAGGCGGCGGTATGTCCATTATCGGCTCGGCCCGATCCATCAGGACTTCTTCGTCGATGAAAACCGCGATGGGAACAGCCGTGACAATGAAGAGGCCGACGATGAGGAATCGGCCAACCCCCAATGGTGCCCGTCCAATCTCTTCACAAAGACGCAGAAAAGAAGGGTTCAACGGCTTAAGCGTGAAGGGAGAGAAGACGAAGTGCAGCAAATGATCTACGAACTGCGCCGTCGGCTAGGCAAAATCAAAAGGCGGTGGGTGCCTAAAAAGAAAGCTGCCATAGCCGACGAAGAACAAGCCGAGGAAAGCCCAGCTGATCAAGCCAGGAGGGCAGCCAAAGGAAAAGGCAAAGTTTCTGCGTCGGTTAACATGGTATTCGTGTTGCCAGCCGAGTTCGGCGCTCCTGAAGCCGATGCAGACACCATTGAAGATGACCTGGCAAAACTAGCAATCTCACCAGACCAAGCTGTCTTCGACAAACCCGAAGGAACCAAAAATTGGCACTTAAAGCCGTTGTACGTTAAGGGATTCATCAATGGCAAGCCAATTTCCAAAATGCTAGTCGATGGGGGAGCTGCAGTCAACCTCATGCCTTACGCGACATTCAAAAAATTAAGCAAGGGAGCCGAAGATCTAATAAAAACCAACATGGTGCTCAAAGACTTCGGAGCAAACCATCGGAGACCAAGGGCGTCCTCAACGTTGAACCGACCATCGGCAACAAGACCGTGCCCACAACATTCTTTGTCATCGACGGGAAGGGGTCTTACTGCCTGCTGCTCGGAAGGGACTGGATACACGCCAACTGCTGCGTCCCTTCTACAATGCATCAGAGCCTGATCCAATGGGACAGCGACAAGATCGAGATCGTACCAGTCGACAGGTCAGTTAGTGTGGTCAGTGCCGATTTGCCGCTTTGGGAAATCGAGGGCATCGATTTTTTATCCGGGAAAATCTAGCAAGCCGATTTTCTGAATGTTTCCAATTCCACAATACAGCCGATTGGAAATGACGAGCCGCAGCTGCTACTTTGAACAAGACATGGTGGAGGGCTCGAGCGTTCTCGGCGTAGCCATCGCGGACGAAGACGATGGCAAGTTAGGGCAAGGTTTTACGTCGGTCGACTGTTGACGAGAAATCTCTCTCACGCGCTGGCCTGGGAGATCTGCTTGACTCTAGTGCAGGTCCTTCTTGGCTGCCTACAGCGTGTAGAGCGTGCCAGTTAATTTGATCTGCTAATCAACAAGAAATACAAGGTAGTGTTTGTTAAGCGTTAGGTTAGATCCCCCACAGGATCGGCTAAGGAAATTCATAGATGTATATATACTATTCTAGACCATATTTAGGCCAAGCGACGCGGAATGTATCGGACACGCCGAGACAGTCTTCGATCGCCGATCCAAACATAACGAAGAATAATAAATATACGAGATCAATAACCTAGCCAATATTGGGAAACTAACATCGAATCGTTGGTACTCTAACGAATATCAAGAACACGATCCGGACATAAAAGATAGTCCTAGTACAAATCTAATAACAGTCACATTAAAAGAAACACATTAGGGCAAATAAGGTCGGCTGAAACCCTGACGCTATCTCTTGATAATGTAAATCCCAGAAGAATAGATCACTGATGGTTCTAAAGATGACTTAACAGTTCAATCTTGATGCAGTATTAAGTATCAAAAGAAACATCCAATCTATTACTACCGACTTACACCCCGTGAGATGGTAGATACTACATACGAACCAACCAACCCTTAGACCTAGCCCTGTTGACCACACATTCTTGACGAGATGAGTCAACTACAAGATAGATCTAAGCATTGAACTAATTCATATGCATTTGTTGACGAGAAATCTCTCTCACGCACTGGCCTGGGAGATCTGCTTGACTCCAGTGCAGGTCCTTCTTAGCTGCCTACAATGTGTAGAGCGTGCCAGTTGATTTGATCTGCCAATCAACAAGAAAAAAGACAAGGAAGTGTTCGTTAAGCGTTAGGTCAAGTCCCCGCAAGATCGGCCAAGGAAATCCATGAACGTATATGTGTTATTCTAAACAATATTTGGGCCAGGCGACCAAGACGTATTGGCCGTGCCGAGACGATTATCAGTCATCCGATCCAAATATAACGAAGAATAATAAATATACGGATCAACGGACCAGCCGATGCTGGGAAACTAATCAAATTGGCTGGTATTCCAGAGAATCTGATGTAGACATAATGCTTCTAGATCAAAGAGGTAAGTAAGCATGATCTAGACAAAAAATAACCCTATTACATATCTAATAACAATTATGTTAAAAGAAATACATTAGGGTGAATAAGGTCGGCTGAAACCCCGACGCTATCTCCAGATAATGTAAATCCAAAAGAATAAATTACTGACGATTCTAAAGACGACTCAATAGTTTAGTCTTGA
This sequence comes from Oryza australiensis, assembly GCA_019925245.2. NCBI lineage: Eukaryota > Viridiplantae > Streptophyta > Magnoliopsida > Poales > Poaceae > Oryza > Oryza australiensis. The sequence continues at coordinate 92,000 of JAIFGZ020000629.1, forward strand.
TGCAGCATTAAGTATCAAAAGAAACATCCAATCTATTACTTTCGACTTACAGTCCGTGAGATGGTAGATATTGTTAGTGATATGCCCTAGAGGCAACATGGAGATGTTGGATATCACGTCAATGTTTATGTATTTATGAATAAAGTGTTATTCAGTTCCATGAAATAGACATCTTGTATTGATCAATAAGTACGTGACTTATTTATGAGACTCTTTATGTATGAATCTATTTCTAAACGATCCCTGATCATATGTCATATTGTTGGAACAAATATGATTCTAAGATCGGCATGTTTATTGATTGATGATCATGTCTCATAGATCATGGGTATGAAGATACCAAATGAATAAACATGGACATATGTGTTGGAGAACACATTGTTGGATAGACCCACCATGAGACACTACAGGAATTAATGTGCCATTAGTTGGTCTCGGGTAGTGTTGGTACAAAGTCCTTAGACCGAGATCACCATGGATTCCAACATGTGTAGTAGCCTACTTTGGGACTACCAAACGCTATTCCGTAGCGGGTAGTTATAAAGGTAGTTTTCGGGTTTGCTATGAAACATGGAGTGGAATGTGAGTGATCAAGATGGAATTTGCCCCTCCTTTGGAGAGATATCTCTGGGCCCCTCGAGGTAATGGATTATGGAAATGCATGACCATGCTAAGTTGATTGAGGAGTCAATCAACGGACGGATAATCCAATACGGTTCGAGTGAATGGTTAAGCTATTGAAGGGATGGCACACATCTTGCCTATAGCTTAAGCGGTATCATGAGGCAAAGTGATTTGTGTACACATTACGGAGTTCGAGCCGATATTATATTCTTGTATACTATGGTGTCAATATGTGCCGCTAGGCGTCGCTGATGGTCGGTGAGTTGGACTCGAGCCAACGGTCGGCTAAGTTAGACTATAGCGAAACCGAGTATACCGAACCTACGTGACACGTCGACATATACAATTAAAAAAAATACAGTGGTTATTGTTGATCATATACTGATACATTATTAAAAAATTATCATAGGTATTGATAAAAATAAAATTATTGTAAGCATTGTATTGATAATGCATGAAATAAATCTAAAATTATTTTTCATAATTAATTCCGTGTGAACTTCCAGATCAGTCCCTGTCATGCTCTGGTTTAACCATTTGAAGGTACGATCTCAACCAGCTGCCAAAAAAATCAGTAAATTTTGTTAGTATATAAGAATAGTAAACAAATATATATTATACTTCTGGAGCTCTCCCGTGGTTTGCTTTATTTTTTATTTAGAGTATTCGCTAAATCCCTCTAATACAAAGCTGGCATTCATGCCGCATAGAGTCAGATATGGTATCGTCCTTCATCTGCAAACTGTACTATATCATGTATCAACATCATATTATTCATACTCGTATGAATTGAAACATCAGACATTTAATCAGGCTAAGTTCCACTGCCAGTGGCTTGTTGGCTACCTACTACCAAGCCTTAGCAGCTATGGCTATGTTGACAGTGCTAGCCGCAAGTGCTTAGGTCTACTCTATATATTTCTACCATCTTAATTTGGGCCTAATTCATCCCATCAAGCTACATGCTTCTATGTACACATGAAAATCTTTCCCAACAATCACTATTCACCATAGTACCATCAAGCACATTTACTGATTTACCTATCTTGACAGAAACATCTTGTACAGAAGTACCATTATTCAGTGTAGCAGTGTACTATTTAGGACTATTCACCTCATATGTACATGGTTAGTAGTTGGTGTCAGATGCAAGCAAAAATGAATTGATGATGCCAATCATAGAAGTTAACATGAAAACTAAATGTCCCAAGAATTGTTCTTTTGAAACTATAAGAACATTATTTAAAAAGTACAGTAATATGGAGGTGTTTCTCTATTTCTATTGAGAACCCTGTGGCAGATCTTCTCTGGACAATTTCCCTCCGAAATCTGACCTGAAGAGCCACCTTTGTCATTTGTCATTTTTCTCTTGTCATTTTCCTCTTCTCTGGCATATCTTGATGTTGCACGTAATCAGTTCAGATCCTGTACAGCTGTTTATGAGCTCAAAAGCAGTTCTGCATCGGCCAAATAATTTCCCCTGCTTCATGATAAACCAGAATCATTATACTTATGAGGTTAGAACTTTGAAAGGAGGAGCTGCCAGTGGATTGCATTAAGAACACAGGCAGATATGATGTAATTCTTTATTATACTGGTTTGGTACTAATCTAATCCTTACCGCATGAGCATCCATTTGTTGGAAATGCAGCTGACTTAGGGACTGGTCCTACAAGAGGCCCATTAGCAGGGGGAGGAGCTCTTGCTCCATTGGTAGGAGCAGCACAAGAATGATCGGTAAAGAGTGTCTTGATATCAGGGTTTGGTCTGGGATTCTTGCATAGCTGATGTTGCCAGTTAAGACTACAAGACACAAGAAAGAAACGCAGCCAATTAGCATCATGCTTTACAAGGAACTAAAGGAAGTGAATGCATAGAGAAAACCTAGCAGGTCTACATTACGGAACAGCAAAACACAAAGCAGTTGATGATGCAAAAATATCAAATAGCCGGGAACGACTTGCTTTGCAACAGCACAGGCTTCTTTCCCCTGGCCGCCGCGCCGGCCACCTTTCTGTTCGGCACCACCACCTTCGCCTCCTCGCAGCAGCCGCACCCCCTGATGCACCCTTCTCCATATTATCCACAGGCGGCGAGCGGCGGCGGCGGGAGCGCGCGAGGAGGCGGGCGGCGGAGGGCGCGAGGAGGGGCCGGCAAGCGGCGGTGCGGGACCGTGCAAGGAGGCGGGCGGCGGAGGGCGCGAGGAGGGCCGGCAAGCGACGGCGACGGGCGTGCTCGAGGAGGCGGCGGCGGCGCGCACGAGGAGGCGGGCGGCGGAGGCGCAAGGGGCGACGAGCGGTGGGAGCGCACGAGGAGGTGGGCGGCGGCGGGGAGCGCGCGAGGGGGCGGCGGCGGGAGCACGCGAGAGTCGGGCGGCGGAGGGCGCGAGGAGGGCGGCGAGCGGCGGTGACGGGAGCGTGCAAGGAGGCGGCCGGCGACGGCGGGAGCGCGTGAGGAGGCGGGCGGCGGTGTGAAGCGCGGACGGTTTTTTATCGCTGTGTTAACTCGTGTGCTAATTGCTAATTGCGGGATGAACTGGTACATTTTAGAAGGCGGGCGGCGGTGTGAAGCGCATACGGTTTTTTTTATCGCTGTGTTAACTCGTGTGCTAATTGCTAATTGCGGGATGAACTGGTATATTTTATATTAGTATAGATAAGAACAGGCATTCGAGTTGGACTCGGATACGGCTCGATCGGATAGGGATCCGATCGGATAGAGTCCTACGGGCTTACGACGTATGGGCAGCCAACTCTGTGAGATTCGGATAGGATCCTATTCAAAATAGAGTCATGATCGGCCACTAGTCCCAGTCGGCCAACTCTATATAAAGGAGGGAGAGGTGGAGAGCTGCGGCACGTCAATTGCATCGCGTGCAACAGAACCCTCCTCACTTTCGAGCCAAACCCTAGCCTTGCATCGCGTGCTAGCACACGGGTGTACAACGTTTTGTCCCCGGACGTGTGGATACCGGTAGAGGCGCTGCTACGTTGCGCGCTGTTGATCGGCTTCGGATCGGCTGCGGTCGGGCGCATCGGAGCGAGGCGCAAGAACACGGTCGGACGACTCGGATCGGCTACGGCATCTGCGAATCGGCTGATTGGCGAATCGGCTATCCCCGGGTATCGGTGTCGGCTTGCGAGAATCGGCTGCTTGTTCCGGATCGGATAGCCCGATTGGCTGTTTCGTGCACACTCCAATCGGTAACGATCTATCGGCCCTTACTTGCAAGTGTTCTGGTTTGCGCGGTAGAAAATTTTTGTTTTCGGCTAGCGTAGCTTCCACGTAACCCTTCAGTGGTATCAGAGCTAATCTTGCTTAGTTCGGGTTTTAGATTGGATCTGGAGCACGGGTTGATTAGATCAATCGATTTTACGGGATCTATTGAGGAGAGTTAATGGTAATTGCGTTCCTTGATAGTGTATCGGAACGGCGTAATGTGATTACGTCGAAGCAATTTCCATATAACTCGGTTTGAGTTGGGTTCGAGATAGCGTTCCTTGATAGTGTATCGGAACGGTATAATGTGATTATGCCGAAGCTATCTCGTAGTCCGATCTTGTTAGCTGCCTCGCACCTACGCAAACCATCTCCTTGATAGTGTATCGGGACGGCATAATATGATTATGACGACATGGTTTCCGTAAGCGAATTATAGATTGGATCTATGAATTCCGTGTGCGTACCCCCTTATAGGTCGTCTCGATGCCGTAGCTCTGCGATAAGTAGAAAACGTTTCTACGCTTAACTTGTTTTTGCAGAGAATGCTTTGAGATGGTATGGCCCTATTGTATGTATGAGATGTATGAGATGCATGTGATGCATGTAATATTCTTTCATATGTGCAATCCCTGTTATATTCTTTCATACGTGCAATGCTTGTAATATTCTTTCACGACTGCGAGTCGATGTAATCTTCAATTAGAGCTTCTATAGTAGTAGCTTAGTTTGAAGAAATCAAGCATTCGGCACTCGAAAGAACGGTGATGAAGATGCGAGATCTGTACACCGGCATGGAGATGGAGATCACCATGTGAAGGGGGCCATACTATTTCACTATATGCTATTTTTCTTGCTTTCATATGATATGTTTGTTTGATAGGATAGCATCCTCGCAAAATTAAGTAGTAATGATGCCCTTCCAAATGTTGCACCGTCACCGTTATGCTCGTCAATGGTGGGTGCGCAAAGCGAGTGCCATTCTCTATCATAACACGAGGGGTATATGTCGACATATACATGCGGGAGCATTTGGTTTACTTAACAAGGCTATCAAAACAGTTTTGGGCCTTGGGGCATAGGTTGGCGCCGGGGCATGGAGATGCCACACCAACAACAAGAGTCACATAGAGATGTGATTAGCAAGGTGTTGCTTACCGATGTTACTAATTTTCTAGCAGTGATGCCAAAGCTCACTAGAAAATTAATTAACATGTGGATCTTGACCCAATACGTAACCTAGAGGGAAGGTGGAAAATACGTAATGGGAGTCTAATGTTAAATTATTTAACAATAGACATAGCATAAACATTGTGCTAAACTTTGCTTTTCTCGTTGTAGAATAAATGGCGGCTAATACTACACCCGGTACCTTTAATTTGCGATCTATTCTCGAAAAGGAAAAATTAAATGGAACAAACTTTATGGATTGGTATCGCAACTTGAGAATTGTTCTCAAGCAAGAGCGTAAGAGTACGTTCTTGAAGTACCCTATCCTAAGGATTTGCCAAATAATGCCACCGCACGCACGGAGAGCTTACGAGAAGCACACTAATGATGCCCTAGATATAAGTGTCTCATGCTTGCTACAATGTCCCCGAGCTTCGAAGCAATATGAGAGCGCGATGCTCACACTATTATTCGGGACTGCGTGGCATGTTTGAGAACCAAGCTCGGGCCGAGAGGTTCAACACCTCAAAGTCCTTGTTTGCGTGCGGAGCTTGTTGAGGGAATCCCGTCGGTCCGCATGTGATAAAGATGATTGGCTATATCGAGAGTCCGGAAAAACTAGGTTTTCCCCTTAGCCAAGAGTTGGCTGCGATGTGATTCTTCGCCGCTCCCTCCGAGCTTCGAGCCATTCATATTAAACTATCACATGAACAATATGGATAGAACCTTGGCTGAATTGCATGGGATGTTAAAGACAGCTGAGGAGAGTATCCAGAAAAACGGTCATCATGTGATGATGATGCGAAGGCAAAGCGCAAACCACTGTCAAGAAACTTTGCACCAAGAGGAAGTTAACTCCCGATGAGATCGCGAGTGCCTCCAATGCAAAGAAGGGCAAGAAGGGGTCGGCGGCATCAGATGCCGTTTGCTTCTATTGCAAGGAGACAGGCCATTGGAAGAGGAACTGCAAGAAGTACATGGAGGATCTCAAAAAGAAGCAAAGTACGACTTCTGCTTCAGGTATTAATGTTATAGACATTAATCTTGCTACTTCACCTACGACTCTTGGGTATTTGATACCGGATCGGTAGCTCATATTTGCAAATCGTTGCGGGAATGAGAAGAAGTAGAGGATTGAGAAGGGCGGGCGAGTGAACTGCGCGTCGGCAATGGAGCAAGCGTTGCTACGGTTCTTGTCGGCACGATACCACTTCATCTACCTTCAGGATTAGTTTTGGAATTGAATAATTGTTATTGTGTTCCAACACTATGTCAAAACGTTATTTTCGCTTCATGTTTGCAAGCGGAAGGATATGATTTTAGATCAATGGACAATGGTTGTTCAATATATCTCAGAGATATGTTCTATTTTCATGCTCCATTGGTGAATGGATTATACGTTTTGAATCTTGAAGCGTCTCCCATCTATAACATTAATACGAAAGGCAACTCTCTAATGATATAAACCCCACGTTTATCGGCATTGTCGCTTAGGCCATATAAATAAGAAACGCATGGAGAAGCTCCATAAGGATGGATTGCTTCACTCTTTTGATTTTGAATCATTTGAGACATGTGAGTCTTGTTTACTTGGTAAGATGACAAAGGCACCTTTCACGGGGCACGGCGAGAGAACAAGTGACTTGTTGGCACTCGTACATACCGATGTATGTGGACCAATGAGCTCAACGGCCGAGGTGGTTATCGGTACTTCATTACCTTTACCGATGACTTTAGTAGATATGGCTATATCTACTTAATGAGGCATAAGTCCGAATCCTTTGAAAAGTTCAAAGAATTCCGAATGAAGTACGGAATCATTTAGGGAAAACAATCAAGTTTCTACGATCGGATCGTGGAGGAGAATACTTGAGCCAAGAGTTTGGTAATCATCCGAAAGATTGTGGAATTGTTCCAAAGTTGACTCCGCCGGGAACTCCACAATGGAACGGAGTGTCCGAACGGAGAAATCGCACCTTGTTGGACATGGTGCGGTCGATGATGAGCCAAAGTGATCTTCCGTTATCCTTCGGGGATATGCTCTTGAAATAGCTGCGCTCAAGTAAATAGAGAGTTCCATCTAAGTCGAGTTGAAAAGACACCATATGAGATATGGACAGGGCAACCCCTAGTTTGTCTTTTCTCAAAATTTGGGGATGTGAGGCTTATGTAAAACGTTTACAATCGACAAGCTCACACCCAAAGCGACAAGTGCTTCTTTGTGGGATATCCTAAGGAAACTAAGGGATATTACTTTTATAATCGGGAACAAGGCAAAGTGTTTGTCGCCCGACATGGTGTCTTCTTGGAGAAAGAGTTTCTTTCAAGAAGGGTTAGTGGGAGCAGGGTGCATCTTGAAGAAGTTCAAGAAACACCGGAAAATGTTTCGCGACCACGAGAACCACAACAGGAGGAACAAAGTGTTGCGCCATCGGTTGTAGATACACCGCCCCACGGAGGTACGAAAGATCACGTCGTGCGCGCTGCACGTACAGTGCGGAACAACGTGATATATTGTTGTTGGACAACGATGAACCTAAGACCTATGAGGAAGCGATGGTGGGACCCGATTCCAACAAGTGGCTTGGAGCCATGAAATCCGAAATAGAATCCATGTACGACAATAAGGTTTGGAACTTGGTTGATCCACGATGGTGTCAAAACCATTGAGTGTAAATGAGTTTTTAAGAAAAAGGCCGATATGGATGAAAATGTTCACATCTATAAGGCGCGATTGGTGGCGAAAGGTTTTAAACAGATTCAAGGAGTTGATTATGATGAAACCTTCTCGCCCGTCGCAATGCTTAAATCTATTCGGATTATCCTAGCGATTGCTGCATATTTCGATTATGAGATATGGCGAGATGGATGTCAAAACGGCTTTCCTAAATGGAAACCTAAGCGAGGATGTATACATGATACAACCTCGGGGTTTTGTCGATCAGAATCACTGGAAAGATATGCAAGCTACGAAATCCATTTATGGATTGAAGCAAGCATCTCGGAGTTGGTATATTCGTTTTGATGAAGTAATCAAAGGGTTTGGTTTCATCAAAAATGAAGAAGAGGCCTGTGTTTACAAAAAGGTCAGTGGGAGCGCAATTGTATTTCTAATCTTATATGTGGATGACATATTACGATTGGAAATGATATCCCTATGCTTGAATCCGTCAAGTCTTCATTGAAAAATAGTTTTTCCATGAAAGACTTAGGGGAAGCAACATATATATTAGGCATTCGGATCTATAGAGATAGATCCAAGAGGCTAATTGGATTAAGCCAAAGTACATACATTGACAAGGTGTTGAAAAGGTTCAACATGCATGATTCCAAGAAAGGTTTCTTGCCCATGTCACATGGCATTAATCTTAGCAAGAATCGGTGTCCTCGGACACATGATGAGCGGAATAAGATGGGTATGGTTCCATATGCTTCGGCAATTGGATCCATCATGTATGCCATGCTTTGTACACGCCTAGATGTCTCGTACGCTTTGAGTGCTACGAGCGAGATACCGTCGAGATCCAGGTGAAGGTTCAGCTGGGCCAGTAAAGAATATCCTTAAGTACTTGAGAAGAACTAAGGATATGTTCCAAGTCTATGGAGGTGAAGAAGAGCTCGTTGTAAGTGGTTACACCGATGCTAGCTTCCAAACAGACAAGGATGATTATAGATCGCAATGCGGTTTGTGTTCTTCTGAACGGAGCGCGATCGGTGGAAGAGTTCCAAGCGGGATCGTTGCTGATTCTACAATGGAGGCCGAGTACATTGCTGCTTCGGAAGCTGCAAATGAGGCTGTTTGGATCAAGAAATTCGTTTGTGAGCTTGGTGTGATGACTAGTACGACTGGTCCAATGTCTCTCTATTGTGACAATAGTGGAGCCATTGCGCAAGCCAAGGAGCCGAGGTCACATCAGAAGTCCAAACACATACTTCGGCGATATCATCTCATCCGTGAGATTGTGGACAGAGGTGATGTCAAGATATGCAAAGTGTACATGGATCTCAACATAGCCGATCCGCTGACAAAACCTCTCCCTCAACCGAAGCATGAGGCGCACACAAGAGCAATGGGTATTAGATACTTACATGATTGATTCTAGTGCAAGTGGGAGATTGTTAGTGATATGCCCTAGAGGCAACATGGAGATGTTGGATATCACGTCAATGTTTATGTATTTATGAATAAAGTGTTATTCAGTTCCATGAAATATACATCTTGTATTGATCAATAAGTACGTGACTTATTTATGAGACTCTTTATGTATGAATCTATTTCTAAACGATCCCTGATCATATGTCATATTGTTGGAACAAATATGATTCTAAGATCGGCATGTTTATTGATTGATGATCATGTCTCATAGATCATGGGTATGAAGATACCAAATCAATAAACATGGACATATGTGTTGGAGAACACATTGTTGGATAGACCCACCATGAGACACTACAGGAATTAATGTGCCATTAGTTGGTCTCGGGTAGTGTTGGTACAAAGTCTTTAGACACGAGATCACCATGGATTCCAACATGTGTAGTAGCCTACTTTGGGACTACCAAACGCTATTTAAATGCGGGTAGTTATAAAGGTAGTTTTCGGGTTTGCTATGAAACATGGAGTGGGATGTGAGTGACCAAGATGGAATTTGCCCCTCCTTTGGAGAGATATCTCTGGGCCCCTCGAGGTAATGGATTATGGAAATACATGGCCATGCTAAGTTGATTGAGGAGTCAATCAACGGACGGATAATCCAATACGGTTCGAGTGAATGGTTAAGCTATTGAAGGGATGGCACACATCTTGCCTATAGCTTAAGCGGTATCGTGAGGCAAAGGGATTTGTGTACACATTACGTTGAGCCGATATTATATTCTTGTATACTATGGTGTCAATATGTCTTGCTAGGCGCCTGTTGACAGTCGGTGAGTTGGACTCGAGCCGACGGTCGGCTAAGTTAGACTATAGCCGAAACCGAGTATACCTGAACCTACTGGGTCGCACGCTTAAGGGGATAAGAACAGGCATTCGAGTTGGACTCGGATACGGCTCGATCGGATAGGGATCCGATCGGATAGAGTCCTATGGGCTTACGACGTATGGGCACCAACTCGTGAGATTCGGATAGGATACGATTCAAAATAGAGTCTGATCGGCCACTAGTCCCGTCGGCCAACTCTATATAAAGGAGGGAGGGGTGGAGAGCTGCGGCACGTCAATTGCATCGCGTGCAACAGAACCCTCCCCACTTTCGAGCCAAACCCTAGCCTTGCATCGCGTGCTAGCACACGGGTGTACGGCGTTTTGTCCCCGGACGTGTGGATACCGGTAGGCGCTGCTACGTTGTGCGGCTGTTGATTGGCCGGATCGGGCGTGGTCGGGCGCATCGGGCGAGGCGAGAACACGGTCGGACGACTCGGATCGGCTACGACATCTGCGAATAGGCTGATTGGCGAATCGGCTGTCCGGGTATCGGTGTCGGCTTGCGAGAATCGGGTACTGCTTGTTCGGATCGGATAGCCACGATTGGCATTTTCATTGCACACTCCAATCGGTAACGATCTATCGGCCCTTACTTGCAAGTGTTCCTGGTTTGCGCGGTAGAAAATTTTTGTGTTCGGCTAGCGTAGCTTCCGCGTAACCCTTCAGATATTACATACGAACCAACCAACCCTTAAACCTAGCCCTGCTGACCGCATACCCTCGACGAGACGAGCCAACTACAAGATAGATCTAAGCATCAAATTGATTCATATGCACTATATGATATATGTCGCAGTAAAACTACTGAATCTAATGTATCATTGCGATGGAAGCATTAGAAAAGAAGTAATCTCACCACTAACGACAAACATGTACCTGAGTTTGGGGATCGAGACGATGCAGCCCAAAGCGAAACAAGGTGTTCGTCCAAAAGGAAAAGGATGGCGATGCGCCGAAGATTAGATTGATTGAATCGTTCTCATACAGAGGGTCTCGGGTCCTATTTATACCCAAGATACAAATATTTGTAACAACTTTGGACTCTATCTAAACTACTGTTTAAACATCACATCATCCCTAGCGAGGTCCATAACGTATTACAACTAACGATTTAACAAACTCCTAAATTACAGATACAATTGCCGTTACAGGACTCTATCCATAAGTGGCAATATCTTTAAACGCACAATTAACAACCGAATCTCCACTTATCTTCAAGTTTCTGCATTGGACATGGTTTCATCTCTTCTGAACCCGGAATCGGCTGTCGGCTGTTCCCATTCATTCCGTCCTCAGCCGACCAGCCCTGCAGCCGATCAATCTGTTAGCCGATACGACTACTGCCTTCGGTCGATCCGATTCCACCTCCCCTTTTAATACTTAGGAATCCATTACCAAATTCTAGTGTTAACACATGCCCCCCAAGTCCGTAACGCGAAGTGTTGCGGATTTGTTCACCTATTCAAACTCTTATTCCCCTCTTGGCCCAAATCGTCTCGGCTTCTCCCCAAGGGCTCTTTAAATATCCACCTTCCTCGGTCGAATCACCCACGCCCTCATCGTGTGCTCGGCTTTCTTCTCAAACAAACTTCCTGCCCTTCTCTCTCTCCTCGGCGACTCCATCGACGTTCGACACCTTTCCACGCTCTTCGAACCCCATCTTCGTCTCCGAACTTCCCGATGGCCTCCGCCGCTACTTCAAGCACCTCCAACTCGTCGGCCACCACCATCGCGCTAGCCGCAACCACAACACCCATCGCCGCCGCCACGGGGCTGCTCCGGGCGCCACTACGAACGAGTTCCCTCGGGTATTCTCTTTTGCCCTATAATTTTACGCCCAACTCTCTTATCCGAAATCTCTATCCCACTAATCCGTTCGGTAATTTTTGATAGTATTTTATCCCATACCCTTACCAATTAATACTTTTCTCATTCCGAACTATAAAACACCATCATTCCTGATCAGTACTTTTCTCCCCTTCTTCAAACCGTAGCTTTGTCTCACCAAATACTCATCTCCAATCCGACACAAGAGGAAAGTACTTCCTTGGGCCTATCGGCGATACTGGACCAAGCGATGTAATCGTGGCGAAACCAACCGCATGCCTTTCAACACCGTCAAACCATCTCTTTCCCATTGGAACGGGACATTCAAAGCTTGGCCGTCTGACGCGCTGGACCGAATGGTACAAGAGGATACAATCGGCTAAGTACACCCAATGGGAAGAAAGAAAACTCGCCCAATGCTTGGAATTGTCCATCGCTGGCATGGAAAAGGACGAGCCACTTCTATCGGCTGCAACCTACTTCTGGAATGATAGTTTCAATGCCTTCCTCTTTAGGCAAGGGCCGATGACCATCACACTAGCCGATGTATATATGACAGTGGGTGGACATCAAATCATCGGCTAACCCTGCGTTTTGAACCGAAAAGGCCAACATCGGTTCAAAACCAAAGCCATTGGTGGATGGAGCGGCTTCGTCGCCCAAAACATGAAAGATGGAACAGTCGGCCACGGAATATACCGCCTTTCGATGATGTGGTGGAAAAATTTGTGTTACGTTGATCAAGGCGTGGGCCGACCACCAATTGGCAAATCATGGCCGAAATTTTAGCCGACGGAACGGAGTTCGCATTGGAAAAATACCTCCTCGGCTACACATATCAAATGCTACATCAAGCCGCCACAAAAATAGCCGCCAACGCTCAGGTCGGCACGGCGGCCCCCGGTGGTTTCTCCAAATTTGGTGGTGTTAGCCACCCGAACGTAGCCGGTCGGCCCCGCGAGATGCCGGATTCCCAAGGCTAGAGCCAATTGAAGATGAAGAAGGTAATCGAGATCACCACCGGGCGATGCACAAACTATGGACGGCGGCCGCCGCCCATGCGGGTTCAAGGAAATCGGCCGAGTTATTGGCCCATTGGTTCACTGACCTTTACGATGGGCTATCCCGCGACAACCGCACACTTTGGTATTTCTACTCGGACCAAGGATCTTTTGAGCTGCCAATCGACTTCAAATGGGATGACCTCAACTCAGCCGACAACCCGGTGCAAAAGTTGTTCTTCGCCTCTTTGTCTCCCCGCATTCGCCGCCAGGGTTCACCAAGGCCGATCAACGGCCGGAGTTATGAATTTTACTATCCGATATCGGTAGCGAGACAGTTCGGTCTCGGGCAACTTCCTATCGGCTTCTTTTATGCCGATAAGATCGAAACCAAAGGAGCGTCGGCCAAGACTTGATGATGAACGTGCTGAACATAGCCGGTCCCCCCCGGCGACGCCAACACAATCATCCTGTCGACGAGCGAAGCGCGCTACGACCGATGGTGGTTCGAACTTAAACGCCATATTTTTCACCAACGACCGTCTTGCTACATCGACTCGCTTACTGCCGGATGAGATCCCTCGGTATATCTTTACTTACGCCGATGATTCCTTTCCTATGAGTCATTCATCGGCGCATCGGCCGATTCAACATTCGTGCTCCGACTTTGCAGGAAACAGAAACGGAGCGACCGACGGTAAGCAACTCTGGACGCTCCATCGAATATAACCCAGGCGTTCTAGACGTGGGGGGCCTTGCTCCGTCGACCATCGGGCAGGAGCGCCCAAACTTTCATCTTTGTTGCGAGGCGGAGTGCGTCATCCGATCGCGCCAAAAGAAAAGCACCACCACCGCGTTCGTCATGCCTTTGCCCCCAAAAGGGTGAAAAGATAGGGCGATCGCCTCGGCCGATAGCCTTCCCCCTAGATCCGGCCATCGAGCAATTCCTCGTCTGCTGCATTTGCGAGGAAGCGCCAACGGCCGTCCGAGCGGCGCAGCCGGGTTTCGAGTCTGAATCGGTAAATGCTCCGGCCGACGCTCACCGACCCCAAGTCCTCAGACCAAACGTCCTCCCGTAAGTTTTTACTTCGTTGGTCTGGTTTCGTGATGATCGCCCATACCTGATTAAATACATTCCTCGCAGTTCAAGAAATTGGCCGGTCGCATTCCTGCCACCTTCTGCCGTGTCGATTCTTCCCCTTTTATGCGTGATAATCAATCGGTTCGTCGATTAATCCCCCTTTCCTCTTCGTAACTCCCGCGATCTCCACCGGCTGCTCCCCAGGTGTCGGATGAATGCACTGCGCCTGTTGAGGGTGGTGGTGATAACACTGGCAAGGAAAGCCGGACGGCCGTGCGGAATGATCAGAGAACCAACGGTCCCGACGACGGCGCCGACGGTAAGCGGCTGGTCCCACCATTGGTTTTGTCATGCCCCCGATCCTTTCTCTCTTACGAGCACGTGGTCGATCTCCTCAACTTTGACTTGTCGGAGTTCGAGGAACCCGGTGATGCCGGCGAGGAAACGCTTGCGGCGTCGGCTGAAGACACGAGGGCCACTTTGGTCGATATCGGCAGATGGAAGCCTCATTGGACGCGCGGTGGTCGATGGCGGCTCGATACGCGCACGGTTTAGAGATATCCAAGACCACTGCCGGATGCTATAGCTGAAGCCATCGTACCGACGACCTTCATGGAAGCCTACCAGTTAAAATATGAAAGAGCCCGGCAGCGAGTCATTGATCGCCGTGAGAGTCGGGCGCGATCGGCTGCCATCCAATCAACCAAAGAAGCCATTGAAGCCCGGAAGGCCGCCGACCCAGGCGAAACAGAGCCGGCACCCAAGCTCGAGCAAGCTGCGTGCCCGCCGGAACCAAGCGGTGGCCGACCTCGTCCGATTACAAACGAAATCAACGTCCATGAGGAGTATATGGCCGTCTGCGGCGGGGTTGAAGCGAGCGCCAAAGCATCGGGCGGCCATTGCGCATTTGCGGGGCTTGGTGCGGGCGCTCGATCGGTGGCGGGGTCGAGGCCAACGACCTTAGGGCAATCGGCGAGGTCGACCAGGTTAGATGGACGGCTACGTCGGCGATAGCCGATTTTCTAAAGAAATGAGATTGTAAAATGTCCGACCCTGCGAGATCGGCTTGTGTTTACGCAACATGTGTTTTGTGATGTAAGGATAGCTGTATTAATCGTGCTTGTAGATACAATCGGCTATGTTTGTACGTAGAAAGCGCCCCTTTGCGTGTGCGGCGTCTTGACTCGTTTAGTTCGAAATCACTCGAAGTGACGCCCCAACCTTCAACATCTATCTTTCGGTCATTCGGCTCTCTAGCCATCGGCCGACAATACCCGATACGTCGTCGACTGTCTTCGTGTCACATCCGGGTTTTTCACTAATTCATTTAAATATTTTACCGGAAATAATCGAAATTTCGAATTTAACCGGAGTCAACCTATAATTTTAAAATGCAATTAATAAATGGAAATGACATGGTACGATTTTTCTTGAATTCGCATGTCAAAATACGCTAACAGGATTTTTACTTGGAATTTTTAGAGTACTCTAAGTATTTTTAATCAATTAAATAAGAAATCATGAATTAAATTAAGTCCCTAAATCCATTTTTCTTTTTTTTCTTTTTCTATTTCTTTTTTTTCCCGTACCGCCCGTACGGTTCCGCCTCGCCCGTGCGGCCGTCGGCCAGGCTCTGCTCCGCCCAAGCCGCCTCCGCGTGCGCGCGCTCCTCCTCGGTCGTGGGCGAGGCCACCACGTGGCCGCGCGCGCGCAAAGTCTGCGGCCCCTCCTGCGCCGCGGCCACCGAGCAGTGGGCCCCACTGTCGAGCCGCCTCGGCCGGCCGCCGGCGCCGCCGCCGCCATCGCGCGTCTCCTCCCTCTTTTCGCGCCGTTTCCGCGCGCCTCGCGCCGCATGGGCCCCACGCCGGGCTCGGCCCGCGCCGTCGCACCGTGCCCGTTTTCCCGCAACCGAAATGGCGCGCCGCCGAAACGCCGCCGATTTTTCTCTCTCTCTCTCTCCGAGTCCGAAACGAACGGCGAGTTTTCCCGCCATCCGGTGCCAGATTCGATCTCTTCTCTCCCCTTTAAAACCCCCTCGGGCTCCGCCGCGTTCCCCTTTGTTGGCCGTCGGTTCTAGCCCCGAATCGCCGCCGTCTCCGTCCTTTTCACCGTCGGTGAGCTCGCCGCCGTTCCTGTTTCCTTTTTTATCTACTTCGTTTCCTTATCGTTTCCCTTCCGTTCGCGTGCCGCCGCTCGCTGTGGCGCGTCGCCGCCGCGTGCCGCCGCCGCCGCGCCGTGCCGCGAGGCCGTCGGGCAAAACCCTCGGCCGCCGCCGCCGCCCGCCGCCGCCGCCGCCGTGGAACCCTAACCCTAACCCTAGCCTTCGCCCCTGCCGTCCGGTGCCGCCGTCGGCCGCTCGGATCGCGCCACGTGGCAGCGATCCGGCCGCCGCGCCCGGCTCCCGCGTGCGCGGCGGGTGTGGCGCGAGCCCTAGGGCTGACGCCAGCCGCTGACGTCATGCTGACGTCAGCCCTGAGGCGCGCGTGGATGACGTCACCAGGGACTTAATTGCGCATTAAATAATTTAATCTTTTCTGTTTAGTTTAAAAATCGCAATTAAACTTCTAAAATTCATATCTTTTGAATCCGAGATCCGTTTTAGTCCATTCAAATTTCATTAAATCCAGAAAAATGTAAAGAATCCATTAAAAATACTTTTCAGTGCTGTTTCAGTAGACTTTTTAGGGTGTTTGTTGAGTGCTTTGTTTGTCGTGTAGATCCAGAGTTTTCCGGCGAGCCCGTTCTCTTGAAGTAGTCGCGAGGTTCCTCGGTCTCCGAGCAAGGCAAGTCATACCTTACATTGACCATATTGTACCTATTTTATGTAAATACCTCTTTTCGTTCAAATACGCATATGTTTTAGAATGTCATTTCATGGGATGTTCATGCCTATTGTATTCAACTATAGGATTGTTTACCTTATACCATTGATAACTTGGGGTCCAATGTGACTAGATGATAGTTTAAGGTTGCTTAGTTATGCTTAGCGCAACTCGCTCACTTAAGGGAATCACACTAATCGAGAGTATTACTAAAGTTGACCTCGACGATATTAAGATATGACCTTGTTTTTAATAATATTGAATTATGAAAAAGGTGGGTCGTGAGCACATGGTTGGACTTTGGTTAGCGTGCTCATGACGATTAAGGATCGGTTCTCGGGAAACCTGGAAGAAATGCCGTGCATACCACAAGCCGGCATGGGTAATGGCTGGGCCGTAGCGTAGCCGTCTCTAGTTAACGTATCCCGAGAGAGGGTGGGCGTGATGGAGTTGGGTCGGCCCCTGGTTTTAAGGGTTGATCAGCTTCCGGATTCACCGCGGCACTAGAGGGGCTGCCCATTGCCCGATGGGAATGGGGGCGAAACCTTGGTGTGGTACGATTGATTAGAGGGGTTATGTGAAGGGTCTGTCACAATCCCTTTCCGGGGCACCGTGGTGGTGCACGGCGCACGGTAACGTGTTGTGGGATTGTGTCTTGTGGGTACGATTGTACACCTCGATCGAGTAAAAACTATTCGAATAGCCGTGCCCCGGTTACGGGCGATCGACCAGATTCACCTTGATTAGTCTCTTTTATTTTATTCGAAAGAGATGTTGAAGTATGACTAGTGCGGTGGATGGATGGGCCTGTTGCAACGTGGTTTGAGCGTTGGACAGTGTTTGTTTAATGTTGCTTAAATTTTACTACTGTTTTACTATCTTCAAATATTATTATTATATACTGCAAATGCTGTTTATGCAAATCGAGCCCCATGACCTTTCCTTGTTATTTATCTTGCATCATGTCCCCTTTTCCGGTGTGACTTGTTGAGTACGGTGGTTGTACTCGTCTTGCTTCTTTTCCCCCTTCGGTGCCAGAAGTTGAGATCGAGGTCTCGAGGAGGTGTAGGCTTGTTCTCGTCAAGGTTTAGTTGTGGAGTTGGTGTTCCGCTTCGCTCGTGTCAAGTTTAGCTTAAGTCAGTTTTATTTCTTTCCTTTCCGCTGCATTTGTGTAACTCTTCTATATTGTTTCTAAGACGAGGATTCTGTATTATCAATAACGTCGATTTGTGTGTACCTCGGTGATGCACGGACGAGGATGTAATGCACAAATTAGGCTGCAGAAATTCGGTGTGAATTTACAGGCGTGACAAGTTGGTATCGAGCCTTCCTGTCGTAGGACAAGCCAACTGGAAACCTTAAGAGCCCTCTAATTCTTTTCATGTGCATATGTTTTGAAAAAAAAGAAAGGGGTGTTTTGAAAAGTGGAGTCAGTCTAGGGTTTAGGAATTGCGAAAATGGGATGTTGGTCGTGGGTTTTGAGCATGTTTTGATTTTCCCACTCCTTTGTTTCTATAGATGGCAGGTTCCCCGCGATGCCTTGCGGAAAAGGGATGACAGGCTTCGTTGCGGAGCGGCGCGTATGGCCCTTGCGGTTGGATATCCCGAAGCGGAGTATACGACAGTTGCGCCTCTCGGTGGCGAGTTGCCCTACCGTGTTCGGTTGGAGGTTCACGGGTTTGTGGGAACGTGTCTTCCCAACATGGAGGTCACGGCTTCGGAGGCACGTCGGATCACGCTTGTCAAGAAGCCGCCTACGATGTTAGCCGGGATGAGGGAGCTGCATGACGCCGACCTTCGCACCTCCTCCTACCGCTACCATCCCCGTCGAGGTAGTTCCTCCGAGTCGGTGCATTCAAGTCGACGGCGGAGGAGAATGACTCTACCTTCGGTCACATGTGCACCGTGCTCAAAGGGCTGGATCAGATGCACTCGACCTACACAAGGCGACCAAAGAGCTGAATGACAAGAAGATCTTGAGGATCGCGCGCCAGGGACGAAGTGGTTCGTCGAAGAAGGAGGTAGGCGAGTTGAAGGGACTTCCGCCACCGGTTGGGGTTAGACTCCGCACTACGCCTCGGAAGACCACCACCGCGCCTGTCCGTATCCAGTGGCACCTCGGATTCCACCGCCTTCTCCGGCTCCACCCACTCCGGTTCCGGCGTCGGTTCCAGTTCCTCTTCTTGCGAGTTACGCCCTCACCTTTGCTCCGGCTTCGGCGAATCAAGGCGGAGGTGGCGTAATGGTTGGATCTCCGTCTCCAGTGACTCAAGCTCGGAGAATTCGGTGAAGACATGGACTCCGAAGAGACTCGAGATTCCTCGGAGGGAAGAGGCGGGATCGGTTGGGCTACGGCAACCGATTCGGAAGA
Organism: Oryza australiensis; assembly: GCA_019925245.2. Classification (NCBI taxonomy): domain Eukaryota; kingdom Viridiplantae; phylum Streptophyta; class Magnoliopsida; order Poales; family Poaceae; genus Oryza; species Oryza australiensis. Next base: position 111,099 of record JAIFGZ020000629.1, read on the forward strand.
GTCCAAGTCTCGGTGACGCCCGAGGACTCAGGAGCCGTTCGGAAGAATGGGGATCTTCGAAGGAAGCGGTTTCGACTCTCGTCTCGTGGATCGTTCTAGTTGCCCTCCTTAGTTTTACCGTTTAGCTTAGTTTGTCTTCTTGGTAGTTCTTTGTGTGTTAGGGTCTGTGTGTGGGATAGGCGGCGGTCGATATCAAGTGTGATATGACTGACCAATTAAGGATGTTTGGTGTTTTTCCTTGTTTTTAGTCAAGATCGAACAATGCATTTGAATTCAAATAATAAAGATTAGTTCTAAGTCATGCTGTTTTCTTCTTTTCTCTCTCTTTGGTCGGTCGTCTCCTTCGGATGGTGAACACCGGGACCGCGGGCGAAAGCAACAATGGGCGTCAGTGTCGACAACAACGAGGCTCACGACGCCAATGGCAATGCTCCTCCACCGCCACCCGAGAATCCCACCATTGCTCAAGTGCTCGCTTCACGAGACACGAGATGATGGCTGCAATGATGCGGCAAATGCAACAACAACACCATCGGATGCAACGGCAGAATCTTGCAACAAATGCAGCAACAGCAGCAGAACAATCGGTTGCCGCCCCACCACCCCAGTCCAAGCTGCGAGTTCCTTCGTGTCCGACCGCCGACCTTCTCCAGCACCACTAATCCCATGGAGGCTAATGATTGGCTTCATGCCATAGAGAAGAAGTTAGATCTGCTGCGGTGCACGGATCGGGAGAAAGTCTCGTTTGCCACTCATCGACTGGGTCTGCTTCGGCTTGGTGGGACAACTATTTGGTTACTCGCCGGCGGGAGCGCAGATTACACAGGAAGAGTTTCGTCGCGATTTCGGGACCGCACACATTCTGCGGGAATAGTTGCACAGAAAAGCGTGAGTTCCGTTCTCTTGAGCGGGGTAACGACGATCGATTCTGAGTATCGCACGAGTTCAATCGTCTTGCCCGTTATGCCCCGGAAGATGTGCGACCGATGCGAAAGGCGGGAAAAGTTTTTGGCTGGTTTGGATGATGAACTCACGGACAAGCTTATCTCCGGAGAGTATGCTAACTTTGAGAAGCTGGTTGACAAGGCCATTCGACGGGAAGATCAGCGCAACAAGATGATCAAGAAGAGAAAAGTATTCCGGACACGACCTCCTCAAGGGGAAATCAGCGAGGCCACGTTTCATGCGGAAGTTAGAATGGACCTACCACAATGATTGTTTGTCGGCATCGACCTTATCACCCGGGAATTTCCAAGCGCGTAGTGGCGTGGTCGGCAACAGCGTACTCCGGCCCCGCGCCCTCCAATGGCGCCATCCCGGAATGATCCACGGCCACCACCTCCAAGGAAGGACTCGGAGGAAAGCCGGGAGTCTGTTTCAAGCTGTGGTGACCCGGGGCATTTTGCGAGACAAGTGTCCAAAGCCAAGACGCGCTGGGCCAAGGTTCATCCAGGCTCGAGTCAACCATGCGTCCGCCGAGGAAGCACTGAGACCTCTCCGAAGTTATATCGGGTATGTTTTTACGTAAACTATACTCCCGCCACAATATTATTTGATTACGGCGCTACACATTCTTTTATCTCAAAGCAATTTGTTGGGGCACATGGGTTGTCGGTAGTGGGACTTAAGATACCTATGTGGGTTCAAACCCCGGAAATCACTTGGAGACCACTCGATTGTCCCTCGGTGACCATAGAAATCCAAGGATCTATGTTTCTAGCCAACCTTATCCTCCTTCAGCCCAAAGGCATAGACGTCATTCTTGGGATGGATTGGTTGTCCGGACATAAGAGAGTAATTGATTGCGCTAGTCACACCATTACTTTAATTAATACGAAAGGAGAAAGAGTTGTTTTTCGCTCTCCCATGCAAGTCAAGTCCATCGCAAGTTTGAATCATACCGGGAATCGTCAGAAATGGCGGCCAAGACCCCGTGAAGTTAGAGGATATCCCCATCGTCGAGAATACCCTGAAGTTTTCCCCGAAGATTTAACTCGATGCCGCCAAAAGGGAAATTGAATTCGGATTGACCTAGTACCAGGACCGCCCCAATACACAAGAGGCCGTATAGGATGGGAGCCAACGAGTTGGCCGAAGTAAAGAAGCAAGTGGATGAACAGGTTGCAAAAGGGTATATTCGCCCGAGCACATCGCCTTGGGGTGCTCCGGTGATTTTCGTGGAAAAGAAAGACAAGACCAAGAGAATGTGTGTCGATTATCGCGCCCTCAATGAGGTTACTATCAAGAACAAGTATCCCCTACCACGGATTGATGATTTATTCGATCAACTCAAAGGTGCCGAGGTATTTTCCAAGATAGACTGTGATCGGGCTATCATCGGTTGAGGATTCGGGAAGAGGACACTCCCAAGACCGCCTTCACCACGAGGTATGGGTATGCGAGTGTACGGTCATGCCTTTTGGGTTAACCAACGCACCGGCTTTCTTTATGAATCGATGAACAAGGTGTTTATGGAGTTCTTGGATAAATTTGTGGTGGTGTTCATTGACGACATTTTGATCTACTCTAAGTCGAGGAGGATCATGAGCAACATCTTCGGACAGTACTCGAGAAGTTGAGAGATCATCGGCTCTACGCCAAGTTTAGCAAGTGTGCTTTACGGTTAAAGGAGGTACAGTTCCTCGGTCACATTGTAAATGCCCAAGGAGTAGCCGTGGACCCGCAAATGTGGAATCGGTTACCAAGTGGACCCCGCCTAAAACGGTTACGCAGATCCGAAGTTTCCTTGGACTTGCGGGTTACTATCGCCGCTTCATTGAGAATTTCTCCAAAATCGCCAAACCAATGACTCAACTGTTGAAGAAAGATGAGAAGTTTAAGTGGTCGGCGAGAATGCAATAAGAGTTTTGAAGAGCTCAAGAGGAAGTTGGTGTCGCACCGGTGTTGATCTTGCCCAGCAAGAAAGGACTTCCAAGTTTATTGTGACGCATCTCGCCAAGGGTTGGGGTGTGTGTTGATGCAAGAAGGCAAAGTGGTAGCATATGCATCTCGTCAATTGCGCCCACACGAAAACAACTACCCTACTCATGATGCGGAGTTATCCGCAGTGGTTCATGCACGAAGATCGCGACACTACCTAATTGGTAATCGTTGTGAAGTGTATACAGATCACAAAAGTCTTAAGTACTTTTTCACCCAACCGGATTTAAACCTCCGACAGAGAAGATGGTTGGAACTGATCAAAGATTATGACTTAGGGATACATTACCATCCCGGCAAAGCTAATGTGGTTGCGGATGCACTAAGCCGAAAGAGTTTCTTGCACCACCCTCGTGTCGAAGGAATGTGTGACCGGTTGCGCAGGAATTTGAGAATCTAAATCTACGAGTGGTGGATTTTGGTTTTGTGGCTGCTCCGGAAGCCCAACCCACTCTCATTGATCAAATTCGGGCATTCGGGCGTCGGATCCGAGATGGCCGAACTCAAGAAGAACATGAGAGTCGGAAAAGCTCGTGGTTTTACGGAAGATGAATATGGCACCATCTGGATGGGAAAGCGATTGTGTGTGCCGGAAGACAAGGATTTGAAAAGACGATCCTTACGGAAGTTCACCAAACCCAATAGTCAATTCACCCGGAAGTACAAAGATGTATCAAGATCTTAAAGAAAAGTTTTGGTGGGTCGGCATGAGGAGGGAGATAGCCGAGTTTGTTGCACTTTGTGATGTTTGTCGGCGAGTGAAGGCGAACATCCACGGCCCGGGGATCGTTGCAACCACTTGATTCCGAGTGGAAATGGGAAGAAATTAGAATGGATTTCATCACGGGTTTACCCCGCACAACGTCGGATATGACTCAATTTGGGTCGTGGTGGACCGACTCACCAAGGTGGCCCACTTCATACCAGTACATACTACCTACTCGGGGAAGAAGTTGGCGAGCTTTATCTCGCAAGGATCATGTGTTTGCATGGCGTGCCTAAGAAGATCGTGTCCGATAGGGAAGTCGGTTTACTTCCAAATTCGGAAGAAGTTGCAAGAAGAACTCGTACCGTTTGAATTTTAGCACGGCCTATCATCCGCAAACAGACGGTCAAGCGAGAGAGTGAATCAGATTTTGGAAGACATGCCGAGAGCATGCGCGCTCGATTTTGGAAAAACGTGGGACAAAAGCTTGCCCTATGCGAATTCTCTTACAACAACGGCTATCGAGGCCGGCATTCAAATGGCACCGTATGAAGCACCTGTATGGACGGAAATGCCGCACACCCCTGTTGCAGGATCGACGGGTGAGCGCCGGTTGTTTGGCACGAAGTAATAAGTGAAGCGAGAGGAAAAGGTCCGAGTAATTCGGAAAGGTTGAAGATTGCGCAATCCCGACGAAGAGTTATGCGAGATAATCGTCGAAGAGATCTCGCTTTTGAAGCGGGGATTTTGTGTATCTTCGCGTTACACCACTCCGGGAGTACACCATTTCCAAACCAAAGGTAAGTTGGCACCACGTTTCGTGGGACCATACAAGATTCGGGAACGTCGAGGAGAAGTGGCCTATCATGGAGCTTCCCTCCAACATGCGGTATTCACGACGTGTTTCATGTGTCCCAGTTAAAGAAGTGTTTAAGGGTACCGAGAAGAGCAGGCGAGTCCGGACGATTGAAATCCAAGAGGACTTAACCTATGTGGAGAGACCCAGCACGTATTCTTGAGGTCGGTGAAAGGAGGACTCGGAACAAGGTTATCGAGGTTTTGCAAGGTTCAATGGACTCATCACTCCAGGAAGAAGCTACTTGGGAACGAGAAGATGAGCTAAAGGCCGCGCACCCGCAACTCTTCGCCGTACCTCCGAATCTCGGGGTCGAGATTCCGTTTAAGGGGGTAGGTTGTCACATCCTGGGTTTTTCCCTAATTCATTTAAATAATTTACGGAAATAATCGGAATTTCTAAATTTAACTCGGAGTCAACCTATAATTTTAAAATGCAATTAATAAATGGAAATGACATGGTAAGATTTTTCTTGAATTCTGCATGTCAAAATACGCTAACAGATTTTTACTTGGAATTTTTAGAGTACTCTAAGTATTTTTAATCAATTAAACAAGAAATCGGGAATTAAATTAAGTCCCTAAATCCCTTTTTCCTTTTTTTTTCTTTTTCTTTTTCTTTTCTTTTTTTTTTTCCCCGTACCGCCCGACGGTTCCATGCTCGCCCCGTGCGGCCAGTCGGCCCCGCCGCTCCGCCCAAGCCGCCTCCCGCGTGCGCGCGCTCCTCTCCTCGGTCATGGGCCGAGGCCCACGTCTTCGGGCGCTGCGCGCAAAGTCTGCGGCCCCTCCTTTGCGCGCGGGCCACCGACGAGTGGGCCCTACCTCGGAGCCGCCTCCTCGCACCCGTCCGGCCAGCCGCCGCCGCCATAGCCGCGCCCGCCCTCTCTTTTCGCGCCGTTTCCGCGCGCCGCGCCGCGTGGGCCCCACAGCCGGGCTCGGCCCGCGCCGTCGCACTCGTGCCCGTTTTTCCGGGACGCCGAAACGGCCGCCGATTTTTTTTCTCTCTCTCTCTCCGAGTCCGAAACGAACGGCGAGGTTTTCCCGCCATCCGTGCCCGGTCGATCTCTTCTCTCCCCTTTAAAACCCCTCGGGCTCGCGCGTTCCTCCTTTGTTGGCCGTCGGTTCTAGCCCCGAATCGCCGCCGTCTCCGTCCTTTTCACCGTCGGTGAGCTCGCCCTTGTTCCCCGTTTCCTTTTTATCTACTTCGTTTCCTTATCATTTCCCTTAGTTCGCGTGCCGCCGCTCGCGGGCTCGTCGCCGCCGCGTGCCGCCGCCGCCGCCGTGCGCGCGAGGCCGTCGGGCAAAACCCTCGGCGCCGCCGCCGCCGCCGCCGCCGCCGCCGTGGAACCCTAACCCTAACCCTAGCCTTCGCCCCTGCCGTCCGTCGCCGCCGTCCGCGCTCGGATCGCGCCACGTGGCGCGATCCGGCCGCCGCGCCCGGCTCCGCGTGCGCGGCGGTGTCTTGCGTCGGCCCTAGAGCGCGCCGGCCGCTGGCGTCATGCGGCGTCAGCCACGAGCGCAGCGTGGATGACGTCACCAGGGACTTAATTGCGCATTAAATAATTTAATCTTTTCTGTTTAGTTTAAAAATCGCAATTAAACTTCTAAAATTCATATCTTTTGAATCCGAGCTCCGTTTTAGTCCATTCAAATTTCATTAAATCCAGAAAAATGTCAAGAATCCATTAAAAATACTTTTCAGTGCTGTTTCAGTAGACTTTTAGGGTGTTTGTTGAGTGCTTTGTTTGTCGTGTAGATCCAGAGTTTTCGGCGTGAGCCCGTTCTCTTGAAGTAGTCGCCGAGGTTCCTCGGTGTCCAGAGCAAGGCAAGTCATACCTTACATTGACCATATTGTACCTATTTTATGTAAATACCTCTTTTTGGTTCAAATTGCATATGTTTTAGAATGTCATTTCATGGGATGTTCATGCCTATTGTACTCAACTATAGGAGTGTTTACCTTATACCATTGATAACTTGGGGTCCAATGTGACTAGATGATAGTTTAAGGTTACTTAGTTATGCTTAGCGCAACTAGCTCACTTAAGGGAATCACACTAATCGAGAGTATTACTAAAGTTGACCTTCCGACGATATTAAGATATGACCTTGTTTTTAATAATATTGAATTATGAAAAAGGTGGGTCGTGAGCACATGGTTGGACTTTGGTTAGCGTGCTCATGACGATTAAGGACCGGTTCTCGGGAAACCACGGAAGAAATGCCGTGCATACCACAAGCCGGCATGGGTAATGGCTGGGCCCGTAGCGTAGGTCTCTAGTTAACGTATCCCGAGAGAGGGTGGGCGTGATGGAGTTGGGTCGGCCCGGTTTTAAGGGTTGATCAGCTCCGGATTCACCGCGGCACTAGAGGGGGCTGCCCATTGCCCGATGGGAATGGGGGCGAAACCTTGGTGTGGTACGATTGATTAGAGGGAGTTATGTGAAGGGTCCTGTCACAATCCCTTTCGGGGCACCGTGGTGGTGCACCGGCGCACGGTAACGTGTTGTGGGATTGTGTCTTGTGGGTACTTGTTGTACACCTCGATCGGAGTAAAAACTATTCGAATAGCCGTGCCCACGGTTACGGGCGATCGACCAGATTCACCTTGATTAGTCTCTTTTATTTTATTCGAAAGAGATGTTGAACTATGACTAGTGCAGGTGGATGGATAGGCCTGTTGCAACGTGGTTTGAGCGTTGGACAGTGTTTGTTTAATGTTGCTTAAATTTTACTTTGTTTTACTATCTTCAAATATTATTATTATATCTTGCAAATGTTGTTTATGCAAATCGAGCCCCGTGACCTTTCCTTGTTATTTATCTCGCATCATGTCCCCTTTTCCGGTGTGACTTGTTGAGTACGGTGGTTGTACTCGGTCTTGCTTCTTTTCCCCTTCGGTGCCGAGAGTTGAGATCGAGGTCTCCGAGGAGGTGTAGGCTTGTTCTCGTCAAGGTTTAGCCGTGGAGTTGGTGTTCCGCTTCGCTCGTGTCAAGTTTAGCTTAAGTCGGTTTTATTTTTTTCCTTTCCGCTGCATTTGTGTAACTCTTTTATATTGTTTCTAAGACGAGGATTCTATATTATCAATAACGTTGATTTGTGTACCTCGGCGATGCCCGGACGAGGATGTAATGCACAAATTAGCTGCAGAGAAATTCTGGTGTGAATTTCGGGCGTGACACTTCGTAGGCCGACCCTCGAATCGTACTCAGGAGCCCGTTAGTCTGGGCGATAGGTATCCGGACTTGCGCGATCGCGGCTTTTCAACGATTCCCGATGCTCATAATGATGATCTCTTTGACTCCGGGTTGGCAGCGACCTTTCACATCTAAGAACTGTATCTTTTCTTTCTATAAATGGGTTCCCTCGGCTCTTCCGAATAACTCACGGCCGAGGGCGATGAACTTTCAATAGTAGAACACCTAGTCCTTTAAGTCTTCGGCTAGGCTTCTCATGGCGTCTTCGAGTTCGTCGGTGAACCAGGTGGTTTCTCAACTCCTCTACTCCCACCGCTTTCTTTCTTTGATTACTCGGGGACGGATTTCATTGCAGCCGCCTCACCCGCCGGGTGATCACGGAAATCATGGAGATGTCGTACGATGTTGGTCAGCGGGACCGACGCAGTGAGGGCGCACTGGCGCTTCGGGGAGTTGGAGGCTCGTCACCGGCGGCCGGACCGCCTTTCCATCTTGGTGGCATTCCGGCTCTTGCCCCCATGGCGTACTCGACGCTCGCGCGCCCTCGGCCATGGAGGGTAGGCAAGCCCAACTTGCCAACGAGTTACTGACCACCACCACCGACATAAGGGTCACTCGGTTGGAGCACTTGATCCGGGATTCTCTAGAGATGGAGACTGCGGAGCCCATCGAACGAGCCTTGGGGGCCATTAGGGAGTACCTGGCAAACATGTAATCCAAGGCGGCTTCACGCCGATTCGGAATAAAGCTCGCTTTAATGTTCTGGTTCCGTCTTGACTTGAGGTTTCTTCAACTTCCCGGCTTGATCGGTCAAAATCGGCTTGACTTTTGGTCGTTTCGACTATTTATTGTCCGACTGTCCCGCGCATGTGTATGCCCCCAAGTTTTGTTGATAGCTTTGATGTCGACAAAATTTGTGAGTCCGACACGATCAGTCATTCGATCTCTGCCGGGGTTTCGAGCCGATCATGGGGCATGGGATGGTGAGCGAATGCCTAAAGGCGATGCCTCGTAAGGCATCAGCTGTCGTGGGTTGGCCTGTTGTGGCGATAACCGACTCACGCGTTGATCCACACGCTCGGGTAGTATCTCTTTAGATATTTTCCGTTGAGGGCCCTTCCGAATATCTCCCCATCCGAGTCCTTTTAGCATGTAAGCTCCTTTGGAAACGCATTTGTGGATCTTGAAAGGCCCCTCCCAATTCGGTGACCATTTGCTGAATTTGTTATCTCGGATCCGATTGGGAGTATAAGCTTCCAAACGAGTTCGCCTTCCTCAAATGATTTAGGGACGACCTTTTTATTGTAATGTCGGCTACCCGTTCCTTATCTTTTGTTACTTTTTCTAAAGCTCTCATCTTGGATAAAGCGAGATCCTCCGACTCGTCTATCATGAGGTTATAATAGTCGTCGGCGTGAGTTGGTCTTGTAACCGAATGCGTCTTGAGCCGATTACACTTTCCCATGGAAGTACGCTTCGTGTCCGTAGACCGGTTTATATGGGGGACTTGGATGGACCCGTGACATGCCATCCGATACGCCCATAATGACTCGCCAATCGGGTGTTCCATTGCTTAGGATGCTCGGCTATCTTTCTTTTGATCAGCTTGATAAAGCTTTTGTTTGAAGCTTCGGCCCGACCGTTGGCTTATGCGTAATACGGCGAAGAGTTAAGTAGCTTGATCCCCATGCCGTCGGCAAACTGAATGAACTCGTCCGAAACAAAGATGGACCGCTGGTGGTCGTTATCGTTTGCGGAATGCCGAATCGGTAGATAATGTGTTCTTTGACGAATTCGATTGCGTCTTTGGAATCCACTTTTCGGAGGATCGCTTCCACCCATTTTGTGAAATAATCTGTGGCCACTAGTATAAACTTGTGCCCCTTGCTTGAAGGTGGATTGATCTGGTCGATCATGTCAATGCCCCACCCTCCGAAAGGCCACGACTTCATGATTGGGTTCATGGCCGACGCCGGAGCTCGTTGTACCGTGCCGAACTTTTGGCGATCTTGGCATCCTTTCTAGTATTTAAAACAATCTTCTAGCATTGTCGGCCGAAATACCCGGCTCGGCGAAGTAGCCATTTCGTTTTGTGTGCCGCCGATGCGTGCCGCAGATTCCTTCGTGTACCTCCCCGATGGCTACGTGGCTTGATCGGCGCCAGACACTTGAGCAGTATGCCATTGATTGTTCGATAGTACAAATCTTCGTCGAGCAATACATACCGTAGTGCCTTGTATCGTAGTTTCCTTGTGGCCGACCGAGAAGGGTCTTTGAGATAATTGTAGACGTCGAATCTCCAATCGTCGGTTGTGATGGTGGCGACGCCTATGTCGATGTCTCTCGGCATCGGCCGGTAGCCCGATGCCCTTTGAGCCAAATCATTGGCCTCCGTGTTGTTCTCTGGGAATATGCTTCAAAGTGACTAGCCGAAAGCCTTCCATTAACTCCGGCACCGTCGATGATAGGTCATCGGTGCGTCGTTTTGCACTCATATTCTCCCGATAATTGGTGATGACGAGCAACGAGTCTCCCATTATCTCGACCGTGTCGGCTTCCATCTCCCTAAGTAGAATTAGCCCTTTGAGAACGGCTTCATACTCGGCTTGGTTATTCGTGACGTGGGGGTCGATGGCAAGCGAACTCGAAGCTTGCCCCCGGGCGAGATAAGAACTAAGCTGATTCCATAGCCGTTGGTGCACACCGAGCCATCGAAAGTCGAGTCCAAGGCGTAATTTCCACGGAGCCGATTGAATCGTTTCTATGTTCCACAATGAGATCGGCTAGGGCTTGTCCTTTCGCTCTTGGAGCTCGATACCTCAGATCGAACTCGGTCGGCGCGAAGATCCATTTTCCGATCCTCCCTTTGAGCACTGGAGCCGATAGCATGTACTTGACTACATCGGCTTTGCAAATTGATGCATTCATTGGACGAGATAATGCCTTAACTTTGTGCATGAGAAATAGAGGCATAGACATAACTTCTCGATGGGTGAATACCTGGTCTCTGCATCTAGTAGCCTCTGGCTGAGATAGAAAATGGCCCTTTCCTTTCCGTCGACTTCTTGGATCGAACGGAGCCGGACCGACTTGTCGTCGGCGGACAGTACAGCTTGAATGGCATTCCTTTTGCGGGGGCATTAGAAGCTGGAGGGAGCTTAGATAATCTTTTATGTCGTCTAACGCCTTGTTGCTCTACCCCCATGTGAATGTCGATCGGCCTTAAGCCGAAGCAATGGTGTGAACGGCTCCATTTTTTCGAGAGGTTGGCTATGAATCGTCTAATGAAGTTTATCTTTCCGATTAATGCTGGAGTTGTCTTTTATCCTTAGGGGTTGAATTGTCTTGATGGCATTAATGCTCCTTGGTGTGACTTCAATTCCTCTTTCATGAACGAGGAACCCTAAGAATTGCCCGGCGACACGCCGAACGCACATTTAAGCGGATTCATCTTCAATCCATATTTCCTCGTCCGCTCCAAGACTCCCTCGGATATGCAATGTGGTTTTCTATCTCTCTTGACTTGACGACGACGTCGTCAATGTATATCTCTACTAGTGCGCCGATCATGTCGTGAAAGATGTAATTCATCGCTCTTTGATATGTTGCCCGGCGTTCTTTAAGCCGAACGTCATCACCACCCACTCGTAGAGGCCGATCGTACCTGGGCATCGAAAAGCTGTCTTGTGGACATCCTCTTCGGGCATGAATATTTTGGTTGTACCCTACATTGCCGTCCATGAAGCTGATGATTTTGTGGCCTGTGGCAGCGTCGACAAGCAGATCGGCTATTGGCATTGGGTATTCGTCTTTTGGGGTCGCTTTGTTTAGGTCTACGAAGTCGATGCATACCCGAAGTTTGCCGTTCTTCTTCAATGCCGAAACGATATTAGAGACCCATTCGGCATATCGGCAAGGCCGAATGAATCCTGCGTCGTATAGCCGAGTGATTTTCGCTTTAATTGCGTCGTACATGTCGGCTTTGAACCTCCTGGGAGGTTGTTTGAATGGCCAATATCCTGCCTTGATTGGCGGTGATGGACCACTATCGATCGGCTAAGACCAGGGCATCTCGAAGTATTCCCAAGCGAAGCAATCTTTATATTCTTTTAATAATTCAATAAGTTGGGATCTTCAAAGAGGAGATAAATTTTTACTAATGTACGTCGGCCTTGGCTTATCGCCGAGATCCGATGTCGATCTCTTCTAACTCGTCGGCCGACGTGAAGCCTTGTCCTAACTTGCCATCGTCTTCGTCCGCGGTGGCTATGCCGAGCATCTTGGAGCCCTCCACCATGTCTTGTTCAAAGCGGCATGCGGCTCGTCGCTTCCGATGGGTGTATTGTTGAATTGGACATGTTTAGAAAATCGGCTTGCCAGATTTTCCCAGATAAACATTCGATGCCTTCGATTTCCCAAAGTGGCAAATCAGCACGACGATACTAAGCGGCTGTCGGTGAGTACGATCTCGATCTTGTCGCCGTCCCCCTTGGATGAGACTCGGTGCATTGTAGAAGGGATGCAGCGGTTGGCGTGGATCCAGTCCCTTCTAACGGCGGGCGTAAGACCCCTTCCGTCGATGACAAAAACGTTGTGGGAACGTTTTGTTGCCGATGGTCGTTCGACGTTGAGAACGCCTTTGGTCTCCGATGGGTTGCCGCCAAAGTCCTTGAGTACCATGTTGGTTTTTATCGGTCTTCGGCCCCTTTTCCAAGCTTTTCGAACGTTGCGTAAGGCATGAGGTTGCTGTCGCTCCCCATCGACCAGCATTTTGGAGATCGGTTTGCCGTTAACGAATCCTTTAACGTACAACGATTTCGGATGCCGATTTTCGGTCCCTTCGAGCTTGTCGAAGATGGCCAGTGCGCGAGATTGTTAGTTTTGTCGGGTCATCTTTGATAGCATCCGCATCGGCTTCGGGCGCTGAACTTGGCGGCAATACGAAGACCATGTTGACCGATGCGGTAGCTTTACTTTTCCCTTTGGCTGCCCTTCGGCTTGGTGGCTGGACTTTCCTCCGCTTGTTCTTCGGTGGCCATAGCGTTCTCCCGCTTGGGTACCCTTGTCTCTTGATCTTGCCCGGTCGACGACGTTGTTCGTATATCATTTGTCTCACCTCGTTCTCTCTTCCTTCACGCTTGAGCCGTTGAATTCTCCTCTTCGGGTCTTCGTAAATAGATCGGACGGGCACCATTGGGGTTGGCCGATCCTCCTCATCGTCGGCTTCTTCGTCATCGCGATTATCTCCATCTCGGTTCTCGTCTATGAAGAAGTCCGATGGATCGGACCGAGCCGATCGTGGACGGGTCGCCGTCTTCGGTTTAGTTGAACGGCTCAGGGGATGAACCGGCTGGGCTTGTAGACGACGAACTCCCGTGTTCGTCATCGTTATGGTGATCGTTACATCTTGGGCAATCTTCCGGTGTTGGTAGTCTCATGCCGGATTCCCAGCAATGCCTAAAAAAGCCGCAATGCCAATGTGGATCATCATGGCTTGCCATGTTTCGTCGGCTCTGGACTCTTGGCGCGTGCCGACGAGGTGCTTCATCGTAAATTTCTTCACGCCGAGACCGATATTGATGGTGATATCGGCTTCGTTCGTGGATCAGCTGTCGGCCAGCCGATCTGATGACTGGGGTCACCATGTTAATCTGTGCAGTGTGGTTTCCAGTCTGGTTCTCTCCTTGTTCGGCCTCAATCAATGTATCGGCTAAGCCGTGCACCATTACGTCTCGTCGATCAGCTCGCCGGGCCGGCATAGGCGTGTTGACCGGGAACGGATTGTCGTCTACTTTCATGGATCGACTTGAGTCAGCAAACTTTAACTTCCCGGCCTCGATGGCCGACTGGATTTGTTGCCTGAAAACTTTGCAATCGTTCGTGGCGTGAGATGTGGAGTTGTGCCACTTGCGTACTTCTTCTTCTTCAGTTCTTCGGCCGACGGGATCACATGATTTTCGGGCAATTGAATCCTCCTTGAGCAGTAAATCAAAGATCTTGTCGGCTTTAGTGATGTCAAAATCGTATTTTCTTCTTTAGCCGTCTTCGCGGCCCTGCGACGATTGTTAGTGATATGCCCTAGAGGCAACATGGAGATGTTGGATATCACGTCAATGTTTATGTATAAATGAATAAAGTGTTATTCAGTTCCATGAAATAGACATCTTGTATTGATCAATAAGTACGTGACTTATTTATGAGACTCGATATGTATGAATCTATTTCTAAACGATCCCTGATCATATGTCATATTGTTGGAACAAATATGATTCTAAGATCGGCATGTTTATTGATTGATGATCATGTCTCATAGATCATGGGTATGGAGATACCAAATCAATAAACATGGACATATGTGTTAGAGAACACATTGTTGGATAGACCCACCATGAGACACTACGGGAATTAATGTGCCATTAGTTGGTCTCGGGTAGTGTTGGTACAAAGTCCTTAGACCGAGATCACCATGGATTCCAACATATGTAGTAGCCTACTTTGGGACTACCAAACGCTATTCCGTAACGGATAGTTATAAAGGTAGTTTTCGGGTTTGCTATGAAACATGGAGTGGGATGTGAGTGATCAAGATGGAATTTGCCCCTCCTTTGGAGAGATATCTCTGGGCCCTCGAGGTAATGGATTATGGAAATGCATGGCCATGCTAAGTTGATTGAGGAGTCAATCAACGGACGGATAATCCAATACGGTTCGAGTGAATGGTTAAGCTATTGAAGGGATGGCACACATCTTGCCTATAGCTTAAGCGGTATCGTGAGGCAAAGGGATTTGTGTACACATTACGGGTTCGAGCCGATATTATATTCTTATATACTATGGTGTCAATATGTGCTGCTAGGCGCCGCATGATGACAGTCGGCTGAGTTGGACTCGAGCCGACGATTGGCTAAGTTAGACTATAGCCGAAACCGAGTATACCTAAACCTACGGGTCGCACGCTTAAGGGGATAAGAACAGGCATTCGAGTTGGACTCGGATACGGCTCGATCGGATAGGGATCCGATCGGATAGAGTCCTATAGGCTTACGACGTATGGGCGGCCAACTCTATGAGATGCGGATGAGATCCGGTTCAAAAATAGAGTCCGATCGGCCACTAGTCCTAGTCGGCCAACTCTATAAAGGAGGGTGGGGTGGAGAGCTGCGAGACGTCAATTGCATCGCGTGCAACGAAGTCGCCGAGATCAATCTCCACGGAAACCCTCCCCACTTTCGAGCCAAACCCTAGCCTTGCATCGCGTGCTAGCACACGGGTGTACGGCGTTCGTCCCCGGACGTGTGGATACCGGTAGAGGCGCTGCTACGTTGCGCGCTCTTGATCGGCTTCGGATCGGCGCAATCGGAGCGATCGGGCTGTGGTGGAATTGGCTACGGTCGGACGCATCGGAGCGAGGCGTGAGAACGCGGCCGGACGACTCGAATCGGGCGATTGGCGAATCGGCGTCTCCGGGAATCGGCTGCTGTTCCGGATCGGATTGCCACGATTGGCTATTCCGCTGCACTCTACTCCAATCGGTAACGATCTATCGGCCCTTACTTGCAAGTGTTCTGGTTTGCGCGGTAAAAGTTTTTGTTTTTGGCTAGCGTAGCCTCCGCGTAACCCTTCGGTGGTATCGAGCTAATCTTGCTTAGTTCGGGTTTTAGATTGGATCGGAACAAGTTTTGCGCACGGGTTGATTAGATCAATCGGTTTTACGGGATCTCGTTGAGGAGAGTAGATGGTAATTGCGTTCCTTGATAGTGTATCGAACGACGTAATGTGATTACGTCGAAGCAATTTCCAAATAACTCGGTTTGAGTTGGGTTCGAGATAGCGTTCCTTGATAGTGTATCGAAACGGTATAATGTGATTATACGAAGCTATCTCGTAGTCCGACTTTGTTGTTGCCTCGCGCCTACGCAAACCATCTCCCTTGATAGTGTATCGGGACGGCATAATATGATTATGCCGATATGGTTTCCATAAGCGATTTCATAGATTGGACCGCGGTGTGCGTACCCCCTTATAGGTCGTCTCGATGCCGTATCTCTGCGATAGGTAGAAACGTTTCTACGCCTAACTTGTTTTTGCGAGAGAATGCTTTGAGATGGTATGGCCCTATTGTATGTATGAGATGCATGTGATGCATGTAATATTCTTTCATATGTGCAATCCCTGTAATATTCTTTCATACGTGCAATGCTTGTAATATTCTTTCACGACCTGCGAGTCGATGTAATCTTCAATTAGAGCTTCTATAGTAGTAGCTTAGTTTGAAGATATCAAGCATTCGACACTTGGAAGATGGTGCGAAGATGGAGATCCTCGGCGCAGACATGGAGATGGAGATCACCATGTGAAGGGGGCCATACTATTTCATTATATGCTATTCTTCTTGCTTTCATATGTGATATGTTTGTTTGATAGGATAGCATCCCTCTCAAAATTAAGTAGTAATGATGCCCTTCCAAATGTTGCACCGTCACCGTTATGCTCGTCAATGGTGGGTCGCCAAAGCGAGTGCCATTCTCTATCATAACACGAGGGGTATATGTCGGACATATACATGCGGGAGCATTTGGTTTACTTAACAAGGCTATCAAAACAGTTTTGGGCCTTGGGGCATAGGTTGGCGCCGGGGCATGGAGATGCCACACCAACAACAAGAGTCACATAGAGATGTGATTAGCAAGGTGTTGCTTACCGATGTTACTAATTTTCTAGCAGTGATGCCAAAGCTCACTAGAAAATTAATTAACATGTGGATCTTGACCCAATACGTAACCTAGAGGGAAGGTGGAAAATACGTAATGGGAGTCTAATGTTAAATTGTTTAACAATAGACATAGCATAAACATTGTGCTAAACTTTGCTTTTTTGTTGTAGAATAAATGGCGGCTAATACTACACCCAGTACCTTTAATTTGCGATCTATTCTCGAAAAGGAAAAATTAAATGGAACAAACTTTATGGATTGGTATCGCAACTTGAGAATTGTTCTCAAGCAAGAGCGTAAGGAGTACGTTCTTGAAGTACCTTATCCGGAGGATTTGCCTAATAACGCCACTGCAACTGCACGGAGGGCTTATGAGAAGCACACTAATGATGCCCTAGATATAAGCTGTCTCATGCTTGCTACAATATCCCCTGAGCTTCAGAAGCAATATGAGAGAGCGATGCTCACACTATTATTCGGGGACTGCGTGGCATGTTTGAGAACCAAGCTCGGGCGAGAGGTTCAACACCTCAAAGTCCTTGTTTGCGTGCGAGCTTGTTGAGGGAATCCCGTCAGTCCGCATGTGATAAAGATGATTGGCTATATCGAGAGTCCGGAAAAACTAGGTTTTCCCCTTAGCCAAGAGTTGGCTACTAATGTGATTCTCCAGTCGCTCCCTCCGAGCTTCGAGCCATTCATATTGAATTATCACATGAACAATATGGATAGAACCTTGGCTAAATTGCATGGGATGCTAAAGGCAGTGAGGAGAGTATCCGAGAAAAACGGTCATCATGTGATGATGATGCAGAAGGCAAAGCGCAAACCACTGTCAAGAAACTTTGCACCAAGAGGAAGTTAACTCCCGATGAGATCGTGAGTGCCTCCAATGCAAAGAAGGGCAAGAAAGGGTCGGCGGCATCGGATGCCGTTTTCTTCTATTGTAAGGAGACAGGCCATTGGAAGAGCAAGCGCAAGAAGTACATGGAGGATCTCAAAAAGAAGCAAAGTACGACTTACGCCAGGTATTAATGTTATAGACATTAATCTTGCTACTTCACCTACGACTCTTGGGTATTTGATACCGGATCGGTAGCTCATATTTGCAAATCGTTGCGGGGAATGAGAAGAAGTAGAGGATTGAGAAGGGCGAGGTGAACTGCGCGTCGGCAATGGAGCAAGGTTGCTACGATTCTTTGTCGGCACGAGTACCACTTCATCTACCTTCGGGATTAGTTTTGGAATTAAATAATTATTATTGTGTTCCAACACTATGTCAAAACGTTATTTCCGCTTCATGTTTGCAAGCGGAAGGATATGATTTTAGATCAATGAACAATGGTTGTTCAATATATCTCGAGAGATATGTTCTATTTTCATGCTCCATTGGTGAATGGATTATACGTTTTGAATCTTGAAGCGTCTCCCATCTATAACATTAATACGAAAGGCAACTCTCTAATGATATAAACCCCACGTTTATCGGCATTGTCGCTTAGGCCATATAAATAAGAAACGCATGGAGAAGCTCCATAAGGATGGATTGCTTCACTCTTTTGATTTTGAATCATTTGAGACATGTGAGTCTTGTTTACTTGGTAAGATGACAAAGGCACCTTTCACGGGACACGGTGAAAGAGCAAGTGACTTGTTGGCACTCGTACATGCGATGTATGTGGACCAATGAGCTCAACGGCCGAGGTGGTTATCGGTACTTCATTACCTTTACCGATGACTTTAGTAGATATGGTTATATCTACTTAATGAGGCATAAGTCCGAATCCTTTGAAAAGTTCAAAGAATTTCAGAATGAAGTACAGAATCATTTAGGGAAAACAATCAAGTTTCTACGATCGGATCGTGGAGGGAATACTTGAGCCAAGAGTTTGGTAATCATCGAAAAATTGTGGAATTGTTCCACGAGTTGACTCCGCCGGGAACTCCACAATGGAATGGGGTGTTCGAACGGAGAAATCGCACCTTGTTGGACATGGTGCGGTCGATGATGAGCCCAAAGTGATCTTCCGTTATCCTTCTGGGGATATGCTCTTGAAACAGCTGCGCTCACACTAAATAGAGTTCCATCTAAGTCAGTTGAAAAGACACCATATGAGATATGGACAGGGCAACCCCCTAGTTTGTCTTTTCTCAAAATTTGGGGATGTGAGGCTTATGTAAAACGTTTACAATCTGACAAGCTCACACCCAAATCTGACAAGTGCTTCTTTGTGGGATATCCTAAGGAAACTAAGGGATATTACTTTTATAATCGGGAACAAGGCAAAGTGTTTGTCGCCCGACATGGTGTCTTCTTGGAGAAAGAGTTTCTTTCAAGAAGGGTTAGTGGGAGCAGGGTGCATCTTGAAGAAGTTCAAGAAACACCAGAAAACGTTTCAGCGACCACAGAACCACAACAGGAGGAACAAAGTGTTGCGCCACCAGTTGTAGATACACCAGCCCCACGGAGGTCTGAAAGATCACGTCGTGCACCTGACAGGTACACAGGTGCGGAACAACGTGATATATTGTTGTTGGACAACGATGAACCTAAGACCTATGAGGAAGCGATGGTGGGACCCGATTCCAACAAGTGGCTTGGAGCCATGAAATCCGAAATAGAATCCATGTACGACAATCAAGTTTGGAACTTGGTTATCCACCTGATGGTGTCAAAACCATTGAGTGTAAATGGGTTTTTAAGAAAAAGGCCGATATGGATGGAAATGTTCACATCTATAAGGCGCGATTGGTGGAGAAAGGTTTTAAACAGATTCAAGGAGTTGATTATGATGAAACCTTCTCGCCCGTCGCAATGCTTAAATCTATTCGGATCATCCTAGCGATTGCTGCATATTTCGATTATGAGATATGGCAAATGGATGTCAAAACGGCTTTCCTGAATGGAAACCTAAGCGAGGATGTAAACATGATATAACCTCGGGGTTTTGTCGATCCAGAATCGCACTGGAAAGATATGCAAGCTACGAAATCCATTTATGGATTGAAGCAAGCATCTCGGAGTTGGAATATTCGTTTTGATGAAGTAATCAAAGGGTTTGGTTTCATCAAAAATGAAGAAGAGGCCTGTGTTTACAAAAAGGTCAGTGGGAGTGCAATTGTATTTCTAATCTTATATGTGGATGACATATTACTGATTGGAAATGATATCCCTATGCTAGAATCCGTCAAGTCTTCATTGAAAAATAGTTTTCCATGAAAGACTTAGGGGAGGCACATACATATTAGCATTCGGATCTATAGAGATAGATCCAAGAGGCTAATTGGATTAAGCCAAAGTACATACATTGACAAGGTGTTGAAAAGGTTCAACATGCATGATTCCAAGAAAGGTTTCTTGCCTATGTCACATGGCATCAATCTTAGCAAGAATCGGTGTCCTCGGACACATGATGAGCGGAATAAGATTGGTATGGTTCCATATGCTTCGGCAATTGGATCCATCATGTATGCCATGCTTTGTACACGCCCGAGATGTCTCGTACGCTTTGAGTGCTACGAGTAGATACCGATCGAGATCCGGTGAAGGTCACTGGTGCCGTAAAGAATATCCTTAAGTACTTGAGAAGAACTAAGGATATGTTCCTAGTCTATGGAGGTGAGGAAGAGCTCGTTGTAAGTGGTTACACCGTGCTAGCTTCCAAACGGACAAGGATGATTATAGATCGCAATGCTGGGTTCGTGTTACGCTGAACGGAGCGCGATCAGTGGAAGAGTTCCAAGCGGGATCGTTGCTGATTCTACAACGGAGGCCGAGTACATTGCAGCTTCGGAAGGCTGCAAAGGAGGCTGTTTGGATCAAGAAATTCGTTTCGAGCTTGGTGTGATGACTAGTACGTGGTCCAATGTCTCTCTATTGTGACAATAGTGGAGCCATTGCGCAAGCCAAGGAGCCGAGGTCACATCGGAAGTCCAAACACATACTTCGGCGATATCATCTCATCCGCGAGATTGTGGACAGAGGTGATGTCAAGATATGCAAAGTGCACACGGATCTCAACATAGCCGATCCGCGACAAAACCTCTCCCTCGGCCGAAGCATGAGGCGCACACAAAAGCAATGGGTATTAGATACTTACATGATTGACTCTAGTGCAAGTGGGAGATTGTTAGTGATATGCCCTAGAGGCAACATGGAGATGTTGGATATCACGTCAATGTTTATGTATAAATGAATAAAGTGTTATTCGGTTCCATGAAATAGACATCTTGTATTGATCAATAAGTACGTGACTTATTTATGAGACTCGATATGTATGAATCTATTTCTAAACGATCCACGATCATATGTCATATTGTTGGAACAAATATGATTCTAAGATCGACATGTTTATTGATTGATGATCATGTCTCATAGATCATGGGTATGGAGATACCAAATCAATAAACATGGACATATGTGTTAGAGAACACATTGTTGGATAGACCCACCATGAGACACTACGGGAATTAATGTGCCATTAGTTGGTCTCAAGTAGTGTTGGTACAAAGTCCTTAGACTGAGATCACCATGGATTCCAACATGTGTAGTAGCCTACTTTGGGACTACCAAACGCTATTCCGTGCTGGATAGTTATAAAGGTAGTTTTCGGGTTTGCTATGAAACATGGAGTGGGATGTGAGTGATCAAGATGGAATTTGCCCCTCCTTTGGAGAGATATCTCTGGGCCCCTCGAGGTAATGGATTATGGAAATGCATGGCCATGCTAAGTTGATTGAGGAGTCAATCAACGGACGGATAATCCAATACGGTTCGAGTGAATGGTTAAGCTATTGAAGGGATGGCACACATCTTGCCTATAGCTTAAGCGGTATCGTGAGGCAAAGGGATTTGTGTACACATTACGGGTTCGAGCCGATATTATATTCTTGTATACTATGGTGTCAATATGTGCTTGCTAGGCGCCGCTATTGACAGTCGGTGAGTTGGACTCGAGCCGACGATCGGCTAAGTTAGACTATAGCCGAAGCCGAGTATACACTGAACCTACGGGGTCGCACGCTTAAGGGGATAAGAACAGGCATTCGAGTTGGACTCGGATACGGCTCGATCGGATAGGGATCGATCGGATAGAGTCCTATAGGCTTACGACGTATGGGCGGCCAACTCTATGAGATACGGATGAGATCCGGTTCAAAAATAGAGTCTGATCGGCCACTAGTCCTAGTCGCCAACTCTATATAAAGGAGGGAGGGGTGGAGAGGCTGCGAGACGTCAATTGCATCGCGTGCAACGAAGTCGCCGAGATCAATCTCCACGGAAACCCTCCCCACTTTCGAGCCAAACCCTAGCCTTGCATCGCGTGCTAGCACACGGGTGTACGGCGTTACGTCCCCGGACGTGTGGATACCGGTAGAGGCGCTGCTACGTTGCGCGCTCTTGATCGGCCGGATCAGTGCAATCGGAGCGATCGGCTGTGGTGGAATCGAGCTGCGGTCGGACGCATCGGAGCGAGGCGTGAGAATGCGGCCGGACGACTCGAATCGGTGATTGGCGAATCGGTGTCTCCGGGAATCGGCTACACTTGTTCGGATCGGATTGCCACGATTGGCTATTCCTTGCACTCTACTCCAATCGGTAACGATCTATCGGCCCTTACTTACAAGTGTTCTGGTTTGCGCGGTAAAAGTTTTTGTTTTTGGCTAGCGTAGCCTCCGCGTAACCCTTCACGATGGC
>JAIFGZ020000518.1:0-87851 GCA_019925245.2 Oryza australiensis
GTTGTGACCGATGAACGTGCTAATTTTTAATTTTCCGATTTTCTATTTTGATTTCCCATTTTCTATTTCCTTCCTTCTAAAAATTCCAAAATAAATTCCTCTAATTCTAAAAATAATTTTTAACACAATATTTTCAACTTTCCCCACTTTTATTTTCTCACAATATATTTATATATATTTTTATATATGTTTTTATTTATTTAACATTCCTCTTTTCAAAATTCAATATTCTCCCCGTTATTTTTCCCAAAACCTTCCCGGATTTCGAATACGATTCCGAGAATTTATTATATATTTTGTGTCTTAATTATCTTTTCCCAACCAAAAATTTTATTTTATATTTCCCGAACGCGTTTTCGTAAATCAGCGCTTTCCCGATTTCCTTTTTTAAAAACCGGATGCGGCTTTCGCACCTCCATTTCGACAACTCCGAATCATCCAAAAACCTTGAAAGGGAAATTGATCATGTCAAAATTTATGCAAGCGAGTGGCAAATAAGAACCAACAAACCCGAGAAGAAGAAGCAGGCGAAGGTTTTTGAAAGTTCCGATTTTACGTCCCGATTTCCGTTCTTCGATTTTCGGGATGTTACGTTCAGATGGTAGAGTTGAAGCCCGTAATAATCCAAAAGCCCCGGAAGAACTCGGAGGTGGGAAGGCTGAACTGCAATAGAAAAAGAGGTGAATACAACGAGCTCACCTGTGTTCGGGGTTGGGAAATCTTCACCCGCCGCCGGCGCCTGCCACGATCTCCTTGGGGGAAGCACGCCGTGCTTCACCATCTCCTTGAGGGTAGATTCCCTCACATCCGATGTGGCCCATTGGTCAAAGGGGATTCTCATTTCCTCCGCCATGAGTGTGGTTTGGATGGGAAGTGGATCGGTCGGAAAGGATGGAGATTTGAGCAAGGAACCTTGGGAGATTGGTGCGGAAGCTGGTTTGTGGCAAGAAGCGAGCTCCTGGGTGGATGGATTTGGGTGCGCGCGAGTCTAGGGTTTTTTGCAAGGAGCGGTGAACAGTCTTGCAAAAGAGGAAATTTTTGGAAGACGAAGAGGGGGATGACCTCGAGGCTTTATAGAAAGATTTGAGGGTTGCGCTAGGTTTTCTTATGATTGGGCCGAGCCCATGAGAGAATCTGCGGCCCGGTTAAGGTGTGGCCCGACACGTGTCCTTAGGGACTTAAGCGAATGAGCTTAAGCAGATTTGCTTTGGCAATATGCGCGTGTCCAGAATGCCCTATACCTTTGGAAATTCTTTCATACCACGGTTTGCTTGACTTCATGAGAAGTTGGCACGATGCAATTTGAGAGGTGACCAACGCTAAGCTTTTTATAGCTGCCTTGATGACAAGGGTCTTCGGTTTTTTTAGCATTTGATTAAGTGATTATGTCAATGCTATTCTTCCACCTTGGTGAAGATCTTTATAGATTAAGACCAGTATTATGGCAAGAGCTATTTAATAACTTGGTCATATCTTTCATACAATTGAAAAACTCGTTTTCCCATGAGGGACGATTAAAATATTTGTTCCGAAATGACTTAGCGAGAACCACTCGGATAAGAATGAGCTTGCCGAGTGCTTTCTACCCATGAGGGTTGGTTGAATTATTTGTTACGAGATGACTCGGACAAATTCACTCGGATGAGTATGAACTTGCCGGGTAATGAGATTTCTATGATTGCTTTAGCATGAGCTAAGTATTTATATGAGAATTATTTTTTATAGTTCTTGACTATATGCTTAGTCTGCTTTTGACTAACCACATAGTCGGGGCTACACCTAATTAGGTTCATCAAGAGATGCACCTAGATATTTATTTTTGAGATATTTTCCACCCTTCACGTCTTTGGAGCCACTCGGGAAGATTCGGCGGAGATGATGGAATCACTCGGCGCCGAAGCACTCGGCCAAAGAAGGTTTTGGCTGCGTACTATTTTGGTTTGAAGCGAGCTGTCTCGTCGACCGAAAAGGACTCGGGGCTACTTGTGGAGATTATGGCAATCGGGTATCTACATGGCAAGCTTATCCGATTGAAGGTAGGGATAGATTGCGCTGCCATATCGTAAACCAAACATGACTTGGGTGTTACATTGCTGATTGAGATAAGGCAACGGCCCATAGTCACGGTTTGGTAAGATTGAGGAAACCGACTTAGAGTAAGATAGGGTTTTCGATCTGTAAGCCCGCCTCCCAAGACTATATAAGGGGGGTAGGGGGCGTCCCTTGAGGGATATCAGATAATTCCGATAGGAGATCATATGCTTTATGAGCCTTTAGCTTTCGACTTTAGATCACGAGATCAATAAAGACACTCGGCGGATCGAATCCACCGAAACAGGAGTAGGGTATTACCTCACGAGAGGGCTGAACTGTCTAAATCCCTTTTCCTTCTAACCCATTGTGCTTGGCGATCTTGACTGGGACCCCGAAATTATATTGCCGAAACCAAGTTTCGGCAGTGTTCCTTGATAGTGTATCGGAACGGTATAATATGATTATGCCGAAGCTATCTCGTAGTCCGATCTTATTAGCTGCCTCGTGCCTACGCAAACCATCTCCCTTGATAGTGTATCGGGACGTCATAATATGATTATGCTGATATAGTTTCCGTAAGCGATTTCATAGATTGGATCTATGAATTTCGTGTGGTGTTCCGGCGCGCGTGTGCGCCCTTATAGGTCGTCTCGATGTCGTTTCTCTGCGATAGGTAGAAAACGTTTCTACGCCTAACTTGTTTTTGCAGAGAATGCTTTGAGATGGTATGGCCCTATTGTATGTATGAGATGCATGTGATGCATGTAATATTCTTTCATATGTGCAATCCCTCTAATATTCTTTCATACGTGCAATGCTTGTAATATTCTTTCATGACCTACGAGTCGATGTAATCTTCAATTAGAGCTTCTATAGTAGTAGCTTAGTTTGAAGAAATCAAGCATTCGGCACTCGGAAGAACGGTGATGAAGATGGAGATCCTCTATACCGGCATGGAGATGGAGATCACCTTGTGAAGGGGGCCATACTATTTCATTATATGCTATTCTACTGCTTTCATATATGTGATATGTTTGTTTGATAGGATAGCATCCCTCACAAAATTAAGTAGCAATGATGCCCTTCCAAATGTTGCACCGTCACCGTTATGCTCGTCAATGGTGGGTCTGCCAAAGCAAAGTGCCATTCTCTATCATAACACGAGGGGCATATGTCGGACATATACAGCAAGAGCATTTGGTTTACTTAACAAGGCTATCAAAACAGTTTTGGGCCTTGGGGCATAGGTTGGCGCCGGGGCATGGAGATGCCACACCAACAACAAGAGTCACATAGAGATGTGATTAGCAAGGTGTTGCTTACCGATGTTGTTAATTTTCTCACAGTGATGCCAAAGCTCACTAGAAAATTAATTAACATGTGGATCTTGACCCAATACGTAATCTAGAGGGAAGGTGGAAAATACGTAATGGGAGTCTAATGTTAAATTGTTTAACAATAGACATAGCATAAACATTGTGCTAAACTTTTTTTTTCGTGTAGAATAAATGGCGGCTAATACTACACCCGGTACATTTAATTTGCGATCTATTCTCGAAAAGGAAAAATTAAATGGAACAAACTTTATGGATTGGTATCGCAACTTGAGAATTGTTCTCAAGCAAGAGCATAAGGAGTACGTTCTTGAAGTACCCTATCCCGAGGATTTGCCTAATAATGCACCGCTGTGCACGGAGAGCTTACGAGAAGCACACTAATGATGCCCTAGATATAAGTTGTCTCATGCTTGCTACAATGTCCCCCGAGCTTCGAAGCAATATGAGAGCAGCGATGCTCACACTATTATTTAAGGGATGCGTGGCATGATTGAGAACCAAGCTCGGGCCGAGAGGTTCAACACTTCAAAGTCCTTGTTTGCGTGCGAGCTTGTTGAGGGGAATCTGTCGATCCGCATGTGATAAAAATGATTGGCTACATTGAGAGTCCGGAAAACTAGGTTTTTCCCTTAACCAAGAGTTTGCTACGATGTGATTCTCCGGTCGCTCCCTCCGAGCTTCGAGCCATTCATATTGAATTATCACATGAACAGTATGGATAAGACCTTAGCTGAATTGCATGGGATGCTAAAGACAGTGAGGAGAGTATCTAGAAAAACGGTCATCATGTGATGATGATGCGAAGGCAAAGCGCAAACCCACTGTCAAGAAACTTTGCACCAAGAGGAAGTTAACTCCCGATGAGATCGTGAGTGCCTCTAATGCAAAGAAGGGCAAAACGGGGTCGGCGACATCGGATGTCGTTTGCTTCTATTGCAAGGAGACAGCCACTTGGAAAAGGAACTGCAAGAAGTACATGGAGGATCTCAAAAAGAAGAAAAGTACGACTTCGCTCGGATATTAATGTTATAGACATTAATCTTCCTACTTCACCTACCGACTCTTGGGTATTTGATACCGGATCGTAGCTCATATTTGCAAATCGTTGCGGGAATGAGAAGAAGTAGAGGCTTAAGACGGGCGAGGTGAACGTGCGTCGGCAATGGAGCAAGCGTTGCTACGTTCTTGTCGGCACGAGTACCACTTCATCTACCTTCGGGATTAGTTTTGGAATTGAATAATTGTTATTGTATTCAACACTATGTCAAAACGTTATTTCCGCTTCATGTTTGCAAGCGGAAGGATATGATTTTAGATCAATGGACAATGGTTGTTCAATATATCTCAGAGATATGTTCTATTTTCATGCTCCATTGGTGAATGGATTATACGTTTTGAATCTTGAAGCGTCTCCCATCTATAACATTAATACAGAAAGGCAACTCTCTAATGATATAAACCCCACGTTTATCTGGCATTGTCGCTTAGGCCATATAAATAAGAAACGCATGGAGAAGCTCCATAAGGATGGATTGCTTCACTCTTTTGATTTTGAATCATTTGAGACATGTGAGTCTTGTTTACTTGGTAAGATGACAAAGGCACCTTTCACGGGACACAGTGAAAGAGCAAGTGACTTGTTGGCACTCATACATACTGATGTATGTGGACCAATGAGCTCAACGGCCAGAGGTGGTTATCAGTACTTCATTACCTTTACCGATGACTTTAGTAGATATGGTTATATCTACTTAATGAGGCATAAGTCCAAATCCTTTGAAAAGTTCAAAGAATTCTAGAATGAAGTACGAATCATTTAGGGAAAACAATCAAGTTTCTACGATCGGATCGTGGAGGGAAATACTTGAGCCAAGAGTTTGGTAATCATCGAAAGATTGTGGAATTGTTCCACAGTTGACTCCGTCGGGAACTCCACAATGGAACGGAGTGTCCGAACGGAGAAATCGCACCTTGTTGGACATGGTGCGGTCGATGATGAGCCAAAGTGATCTTTCGTTATCCTTCGGGATATGCTCTTGAAACATTGCGCTCACACTAAATAGAGTTCCATCTAAGTCGAGTTGAAAAGACACCATATGAGATATGGACAGGGCAACCCCTAGTTTGTCTTTTCTCAAAATTTGGGGATGCGAAGCTTATGTAAAACGTTTGATCGACAAGCTCACACCCAAATCGACAAGTGCTTCTTTATGGGATATCCTAAGGAAACTAAGGGATATTACTTTTATAATCAGGAGCAAGGCAAAGTGTTTGTCGCCCGACACGGTATCTTCTTGGAGAAAGAGTTTCTTTTAAGAAGGGTTAGTGGGAGCAGGGTGCATCTTGAAGAAGTTCAAGAAACACCGAGAAAATGTTTCAGCAACCACGAACCACAACGGAGGAGCAAAGTGTTGCGCCACCGGTTGTAGATACACCGCCCACGGAGGTCGAAAGATCACGTCGTGTGCCGCAGTACACAGTGCGGAACAACGTGATATATTGTTGTTGGACAACGATGAGCCTAAGACCCATGAGGAAGCGATGGTGGGACCCGATTCCAACAAGTGGCTTGGAGCCATGAAATCCGAAATAGAATCCATGTACGACAATCAAGTTTGGAACTTGGTTGATCCACGATGGTGTCAAAACCATTGACTGTAAATGGGTTTTTAAGAAAAGGCTGATATGGATGGAAATGTTCACATCTATAAGGCGCGAGTGGTGGCAAAAGGTTTTAAATAGATTCAAGGAGTTGATTATGATGAAACCTTCTCGCCCGTCGCAATGCTTAAATCTATTCGGATTATCCTAGCGATTGCTGCATATTTCGATTATGAGATATGGCAGATGGATGTCAAAACGGCTTTCCTAAATGGAAACCTAAGCGAGGATGTATACATGATACAACCTCAGGGTTTTGTCGATCCAGCATCGCCTGGAAAGATATGCAAGCTACGAAATCCATTTATGGATTGAAGCAAGCATCTCGGAGTTGGAATATTCGTTTTGATGAAGTAATCAAAGGGTTTGGTTTCATCAAAACGAAGAGGATGCTGTGTTTACAAAAAGGTCGAGTGGGAGCGCAGTTGTATTTCTAATCTTATATGTGGATGACATATTGTTCATTGGAAATGATATCCCTATGCTAGAATCCGTCAAGTCTTCATTGAAAAATAGTTTTTCCATGAAAGACTTAGGGAGGCAGCATACATATTAGCATTCGGATCTATAGAGATAGATCCAAGAGGCTAATTGGATTAAGCCAAAGTACATACATTGACAAGGTGTTGAAAAGGTTCAACATGCATGATTCCAAGAAAGGTTTCTTGCCCATGTCACATGGCATTAATCTTAGCAAGAATCGGTGTCCTCGGACACATGATGAGCGGAATAAGATGGGTATGGTTCCATATGCTTCGGCAATTGGATCCATCATGTATGACATGCTTTGTACACGTCCGGATGTCTCGTACGCTTTCGGTGCTACGAGCAGATACCGTCGAGATCCGGTGAAGGTCACCGGATGCCGTAAAGAATATCCTCAAGTACTTGAGAAGAACTAAGGATATGTTCCTAGTCTATGGAGGTGAAGAAGAGCTCGTTGTAAGTGGTTACACCGATGCTAGCTTCCAAACAGACAAGGATGATTATAGATCGTAATCGGGGTTCGTGTTACTGCTGAATGGAGGCGCAGATCCACTGGAAGAGTTCCAAGCGGGATACTCGTTGCGATTCTACAACGGAGGCCGAGTACATTGCTACTTCGGAAGCGCAAAGGAGGTTGTTTGGATAAAGAAATTTGTTTCGAGCTGGGTGTGATGACCCAGTCAATCGGTCCAATGTCTCTCTATTGTGATAATAGTGGAGCCATTGCGCAAACCAAGGAGCCGAGGTCACATCGAAGTCCAAACACATACTTCGGCGATATCATCTCATCCGCGAGATAGTGGACGAGAGGTGATGTCAAAATATGCAAAGTGCACACGGATCTCAACATAGCCGATCCGTGACAAAACCTCTCCTCGGCCAAAACATGAGGCGCACACAAGAGCAATGGGTATTAGATACTTACATGATTGACTCTAGTGCAAGTGGGAGACTGTTAATGATATGCCCTAGAGGAAACATGGAGATGTTGGATATCATTGTCAATGTTTATGTATAAATGAATAAAGTGTTATTCAGTTCCATGAAATAGACATCTTATATTGATCAATAAGTACGTGACTTATTTATGAGACTCTATATGTATGAATTTATTTCTAAATGATCCCTCGATCATATATCATATTAATGGAACTAATATGATTCTAAGATCGGCATGTTTATTGGTTGATGTTCATGTCTCATAGATCATGGGTATGGAGATACCAAATCAATAGACATGGACACATGTGTTAGAGAACACATTGTTGGATAGACCCACCATGAGACACTACAGAATTAATGTGCCATTAGTTGGTCTCGGGTAGTGTTGGTACAAAGTCCTTAGACGTGAGATCACCATGGATTCCAACATGTGTAGTAGCCTACTACCAAACGCTATTCCGTAATCGGGTAGTTATAAAGGTAGTTTTCGGGTTTGCTATGAAACATGGAGTGGGATGTGAGTGATCAAGATGGAATTTGCCCCTCCTTTGGAGAGATATCTCTGGGCCCCTCGAGGTAATGGATTATGGAAATGCATGGCCATGCTAAGTTGATTGAGGAGTCAATCAACGAGAGAGATAATCCAATACGGTTCGAGTGAATGGTTATGCTATTGAAGGGATGACACACATCTTGCCTATAGCTTAATTGGTATCGTGAGGAAAAGGGATTTGTGTACACATTACAGGTTCGAGCCGATATTATTCTTGTATACTATGGTGTCAACATGTGCTGCTAGGCGCGTCGTTGTTGCGGTCGGTGAGTTGGACTCGAGCCCACGATTGGCTAAGTTAGACTATAGCCGAAACCGAGTATACCTGAACCTGTGGTCGCACGCTTAAGGGGATAAGAACAGGCATTCGAGTTGGACTCGGATACGGCTCGATCGGATAGGGATCCGATCGGATAGAGTCCTGTGGTCTTACGACGTACGGGCGGCCGACTCTATGAGATTCGGATAGGATCCGTTTTGAAATAGTTCGATCGGCCATTAATCCCAGTTGGCCAACTCTAAATAAAGGGGTAAGGGGTGGAGAGCTGATCGACATCAATTGAAGTCAATTGCGCCGAAACCAATCTGATCACACGCGGCTTTAGAAGTCAGCGAGATCAATCTCCACGGAAACCCTCCCAACTTCGAGCCAAAACCCTAGCCTTGCATCGCGTGCTAGCACACGGGTGTTCGGCGTTCTATTCCCGGACGTGTGGATACCGGTGGCGCGCTGTTGCGTGTTGATCGGCTTCGAATCTAGTGGGTGGAATCGGGCCGCGGTCAGCGCATCGGGCGAGACGAGAGCGCGACGGCGACTCGGATCGGCGCGACATCGAGAATCGGCTGATTGGTGAATCGGTTGTCTCCAGGAACCGGCTATCGGCTTGCGGGAATCGGCTATCATCGGCCAGCACAGTTCCAGATCGGGTAGCCCTGATTGGCTGTTTTCGCTACATATTCCAATCGTTAACGATCTATCGGCCCTTACTTGCAAGTGTTCCTGGTTTGCGCGGTAGAAAAGTTTTTATTTTCGGCTAGCGTAGCCTCCGCGTAACCCTTCACGATCTGCTTCGCTTCGCCCGACCCTGCCAAGTTCCATGCGCACCACCCAATTGCCACGTGGCGTTTAGGGTTTGTCGATGCCGATGACGCCAAGTTGGTTTCTCGACGCCGACGACGCCGAGCCACTTCTCCCAAGTCACCGAATAGAATTCGGCTAACTTGAATCTCGACAAGATTCAATGTCGCCGAAGAACGCTGCAAAGTAGCGTGTCTCTACCGGTATCCACACATCTAGGGAGAGAACTCCGAACACCCGTGTGCTAGCACGCGATGCACGGCTAGGGTTTTGGCTCGAACGTGGGAGGGTTTCCGTGGAGAAGCTTGTCCGGCTGTCTATTGCACATACCGAACCTTCCACCCCTCGCCTTCTTATATAGGGTTGCCGACTAGGCCTAAAGGCCCATCGGGATTCCTTGTCCGGTTGGATCTCTATCCAATTGAGCCGTATCCGAGTCAAACTCAAATGCATGTTCTTTCCCATTAAGTGTGCGACCCTGTAGGCTCAGGTATACTTGGTTCGGACCTGAGTCCAACTCGGTCGACCCATCAACAACTACCCCTAGCAGAACATATTGACACCAAAGTATACATGAGGATCATATCGGCTGAACAAGTAATGTGTGCACAAATTCATTTGCCTCATGATATCAATTAAGCTATAGGCAAGACAGGTGTCATCCTATATGTAGCTTAATCATTCACTCGATCTCGTATTGGATTTTCTTTCTGTTGATTGACTCCTCAATCAACTCGGCATGGCCATGCACTTCCATAATCCATTACGCACATCCAGAGATATCTCTCCCATAGGAGGGGCAAATTCCATCTTGATCACTCACATCCCACTATATGTTTCATAGCAAACCCGAAGACTACTTTTATAACTACCCAGATAAGGAATAGCGTTTTGTAGTCCCTAAGTGAGCCATTACACATGTTGGAATCCATGATGATCTCAGTTCAAAGGACTTTGCACCACTGCTACTTGAGACCAACTAATGGCACATACTTGATCTTAGAATCATATTTGTTTCATAAATATGATATACGATCAGGGATCATTTAGAAATAGATTCATACATAAAGAGTCTCATAAATATGTCACATACTTATTGATCAATATAAGTTGTCTATTTCATGAAACTGAATAACACTTTATTCATTGATACATAAAAATTGACCATTATATCCAACATCTACATGTTGCCTCTAGGGCATATCACTAACAGTCTCCCACTTGCACTAGAGTCAATCATGTAAGTATCTAATACCCATTGCTCTGGTGTGCGCCTCATGTTTCGGCTGAGGGAGAGATTTTGTCAACAGATCAAAAATATTTAGATCTGTGTGCACTTTGCATATCTTTATGTCACCTCTGTCCACTATCTCGCGGATGAGATGGTACCGCTTTAGTATGTGTTTAGATTTCTACTGCGACCTAGGCTCCTTAGCCTGCGCAATGGCGCCACTATTATCACAGTAGAGGAACATTGGACCAGTCGCACTGGTCATCACACCCAGCTCACAAACATATTTCTTGATCCAAACAGCCTCCTTTGCAGCTTCAGAAGCAGCGATGTACTCGGCCTCTGTTGTAGAATCAGCAACAGTGTCCTGCTTGAAACTCTTCTAGCTGACTGCGCTTCCATTCAAAACAGAATATGAACCCAGATTGCGATCTATAGTCATCTTTGTTTGTTTTGAAGCTAGCATTGGTGTAACCACTTAAAACGAGCTCTTCTTCACCTCCATAGACTAGGAACATATCCTTAGTTCTTCTCAAGTACTTAAGTATATTCTTTACAGCTATCCAGGGACCTTCACCTGGATCTGACTGATACCTTCTTGTAGCACTCAAAGCGTACGAGACATCTGGACATGTACAAAGCATAGCATACATGATGGATCCAATTGTCGAAGCATATGGAACCATACTCATCTTACTCCGCTCATCAGGTGTCCTAGGACACTGATTCTTACTGAGATTAATGCCATGCGACATTAGCAAGAAACCTTTCTTGGAATTATGCATGTTGAACCTCTTCAACACCTTGTCAATATATGTACTTTGGCTTAATCCAATTAGCCACTTAGATCTATCTCTATAGATCCTTATGCCCAGTATGTATGCTGCCTCCCCTAAGTCTTTCATGGAAAAACTATTTTGCAATGAAGACTTGACGGATTCTGGCATAGGGATATCATTTCTAGTCAACAATATGTCATCCACATATAATATTAGAAACAAAACTACGCTCCCACTGACCTTCTTGTAAACACATGTCTCCTCTTCATATTTGATGAAACCAAACCCTTTGATTACCTCATCAAAACGAATATTCCAACTCCGAGCTGCTTGCTTCAATCCATAAATGAATTTTTGTAGCTTGCATATCTTTTCAAGCGATTGTAGATCGACAAAACCTTTAGGTTGTATCATATACATATCCTCGCTTAGGTTTCCATTTAGGAAAGCCGTTTTGACATCCATCTGCCATATCTCATAATCAAAATATGCTGCAATCGCTAGGATAATCCGAATATACTTTAGCATTGTGATGGGCGAGAAGGTTTCATCATAATCAACTCCTTGAATCTGTTTAAAACCTTTCGCCACCAATCGCGCCTTATAGATGTGAACATTTCCATCCATATTTGCCTTTTTCTTAAAAACTCATTTGCACTCAATGGTTTTGACACCATTGGGTGGATCAACCAAGTTCCAAACTTAATTGTCATACATGGATTCTATTTCGGATTTCATGGCTCCAAGCCATTTGTTGGAATCTGGTCCCACCATCGCTTCCTCATAGGTCTTAGGTTCATCGTTGTCTAACAATAATATATCACATTGTTCCGCACCTGTGTACCTTTCAGGCGCACGACATGATCTTTTGGACCTCCATGGGGATGGTGTATCTACAACAGGTGGTGCAACATCTTGTTCCTCCTGTGTTGGTTCTGTGGTAGCTGAAACGCTTTCTGGTGTTTCTTGAACTTTTCAAGATGCACCCTGCTCCCACTAACCTTTCTTGAAAAAAACTCTTTCTCCAAGAAAACACCATCTCGGGCAACAAACACTTTCTCTTGTTCTCGATTATAAAACTAATATCCTTTTGTTTCCTTAGTATACCCCACAAAAAAGCACTTGTCAAATTTGGGTGTAATCTTGTCGGATTGTAAACACTTTACATAAGCTTCACATCCTCGAATTTTGAGAAAAGACAATTTAGGGGGTTGCCCTGTCCATATCTCATATGGCGTCCTTTCCACTAACTTAGATGGAACTCTATTTAGTGTGAACGCAGCTGTTTCAAGAGCATATCCCCAAAAGGATAGTGAAAGATCACATTGGCTCATCATGGACCGCACCATGTCCAACAAGGTGCGACTTCTCCGTTCAGACACCCCGTTCCATTGAGGAGTTCCTGGCGGAGTCAACTGTGGAACAGTTTCACAATCTGATCATAGAAACTTAATTGTTTTTCCTAAATGATTATGTACTTTATTTTGGAATTCTTTGAACTTTTCAAAGGATTCGGACTTATGCCTCATCAGGTAGATACAACCATACCTACTAAAGTCATTGGTAAAGGTAATGAAGTACTGAAAACCACCTCTGGTCGTTGAGCTCATTGGTCCACATACATCAGTATGTATGAGTGCCAACAAGTCACCTGCTCTCTCACTATGACCCGTGAAAGGTGCCTTTGTCATCTTTCCAAGTAAACAAGACTCACATGTCTCAAATGATTCAAAATCAAAAGAGTGAAGCAAACCATCCTTATGGACCTTCTCCATGCGTTTCTCATTTATATGGCCTTAGGCGACAATTCCAAATAAATGTGGGGTTTATATCGTTTGGGAGTTGCCTCTTTGTATTGATGTTATAGATGGGAGACACTTCAAGATCCAAAACGTATAATCTATTCACCAATGGAGTATGAAAATAGAACATATCTCTACGATAAATTGAACAACCATTGTCCACTGATCTAAAATCATATTCTTTCGCTTGCAAGCATGAAGCGGAAATAACGTTTTGACATAGAGTTGGAACACAATAACAATTATTTAGTTCCAAAACTAATCCTGAAGGTAAATAAAATGGCATAGTGCCGACAGCACTATAGCAACCTTTGCTCCATTGCCGACGCGCAGGTTCACCTCGCCCCTTCTCAAACTTCTACTTCTTCTCATTCCCTGCAACGACTTGCAAATATGAGCTACTGATCTGGTATCAAATACCCAAGAGTCAGTAGATAAAGTAGCAAGATTGATTTATATAACATTAATACATGAAGCAGAAGTCTCACTTTGCTTCCTCTTGAGATCGTCCAAGTACTTCTTGCAGTTCCTCTTCCAGTGACCTGCCTCTTTGCAATAAAAGCAAACAACATATGACGTCGCCGACCCCTTCTTGCCCTTCTTTGCTTTGGAAGCACTCGTGATCTCATCAGGAGTTAACTTCCTTTTGGTGCAAAGTTTCTTGACAGGGAGTTTGCGCTTGCCTTTCTGTATCATCATCACATGATGACCATTTTTCTTTATGCTCTTCTAAGCAGTCTTTAGCATCCCATGTAATTCTGCCAAGGTTTTATCCATGTTGTTCATGTTATAATTTAGTATGAATGGCTCAAAGCTCGGAGGGAGCGACTGGAGAATCACGTCTGTAGCCAACTCTTGGCTAAGAGGAAAACCAAGTTTTTCTAGACTCTCAATGTAGCTAAATCATCTTTATCACATGCGAACTGACGGGATTCTCTTCTACAAGCCTGCACCTAAACAAGGACTTTGAGGTGTTGAACCTCTCGGCCGTAGCTTGGTTCTCAAACATACCATGTAGACCCTCAATAATACTGTGAGCATCACTGCTCTCATATTGCTTCTAAAGCTCCGAGGATATTGTGGCAAGTATGAGACAGCTTATGTCAAGGGAATCATTAGTGTGCTTCTCCCAAGCCCTCCATGCAGCCGCATTAGCATTATCAGGCAAATCATCAGGATAAGGAACTTCAATAACGTACTACTTTCGCTCTTGCTTGAGAACAATTCTCAAGTTTCGATACCAATCCATAAAGTTTGTTCCATTCAACTTTTCTTTCTCAAGTATAGATCACAAATTTAAAGAACTGGGTGCATTGTTAGCTGCCATAATCTACAACAAAAAACGTATGCAAAGTTTAGCACAATGTTTATGCTTTGTCTTTTATTAAACAATTTAACAGAAGACTCCCACTACGTTTCTTAACCTTCCCTCTAGGTTACGTATTGGGTCAAGATCCACATGTTAATTAATTTCTAGTGAGCTTTGACATCACTGCTAGAGATTAGTAACATTGGTAAGCAACGCTTTGCTAATCACATCCCTATGTGACTCTTGTTTGTTGGGTGGCATCACCATGCCCCGGCCCTAACCTATGCCCCAAGGCCCAAAACTGTTTTGGTAGCTTTGTCAACTAAACCAAATGCTCTTGCATGTATATGTCTGACATATATCCCATCGTGTTATGATAGACAATGGCACTCTGCTTTGGCAGACCCACCAATTGACGATCACAATGGTGATAGGTGCAACATTTGGAAGGGCATCATTACCACTTAATTTTGTGAGGGATACTATCCTATCAAACAAACATATCTCTATATGAAAGTAAGAAGAATAGCAATTAATGAAAAAGTATGGTCCTTTCACATGGTGATCTCCATCTCCATGTCGGTGTAGAGGATCTCCATCTTCATCACCGTTCTCCCGAATGTCGGATGCTTGATTTCTTCAAACTAAGCTACTACTATAGAAGTTATTGAATTGAAGATTACATCGACACGCAGGTCATGAAAGAATATTACACGGATTACACGTATGAAATAATATTACATGCATGTCATGCATCTCATACATACAATTGGGCCATACCATCCCATAGCATTCTTTGCAAAAACAAGTTAGACGTAGAACGCTTTCTACCTATCGTAGAGATATGATATCAAGACGACAAAAGGGGGTACGCACACGGCGGTCCCACGAGCGGGGGGTCGAGGGGGAAGCCGCCCCCTCGCAAGCTTCCAGGCAGTGCTCAGAACACCACACGAATTTCATAGATCCAATCTACGAAATCGCTTATGGAAACCATATCGGCATAATCACATTATGTCATCCCGATACACTATCAAGGGACATGGTTTGCATAGCGCAAGGCGGCTATTTTGATCGGATTACTAGATAGCTTCGGCATAATCACATTATACCGTTCCAATACACTATCAAGGAATGCCATCCTGAACCCAACTCAAACTGAGTCCTATGGAAATTGCTTCGACGTAATCTCATTATGTTGTTCTGATACACTATCAAGGAACGGGAATTTCCATCAATTCTCCTCTATCGATCCCGTAAAACCGATTGATCTAATCAACCCGTGTGCTCAAACTTGTTCCAGATCCAATCTAAAACCCAAACTATGCCATGGCTAGCTCTGCTACCACTGAAGGAGAATGTGGAGGCTACGACAGCATAAATCAAAAATTTCTACCATGCAATCCAGGATAGCTTGCAAGTAAGGGTCCATAGAATGTTACCAGTTGACATGCAGTGCAGCGGAAACAGCCAAACTGATGCTAGCCGACCTCAGAGAAGTCTTGCCAACCCCATGAACGTTCAAGCCGACCTCGAAAACGTTCCTGCCAACCCCGAAACGTTTCAGCCGACCCCGGGACCAGATCGCCTGACCCGTCGACCCTGGCGCATCTCGCCCAACCCGGCAGTGGCCGTGTCGATCACTTCGCCTGCGCAAGCCCGCCAGTTCCATGCGCCGATTGCCTAGTGGCGTTTAGGGTTTGCCGATGCCAATGACGTCGAGTTGGTTTTCCGGTGCCAATGGCACCGAGCCGCTTCACCCGGCCCTCAGACCTGCCGACCCCGACCCAAGTCGCCGAATAGAATTCGGCTAACTTGAATCTCGACAAGATTCAATGC
The DNA here is from genome assembly GCA_019925245.2 of Oryza australiensis. Classification (NCBI taxonomy): domain Eukaryota; kingdom Viridiplantae; phylum Streptophyta; class Magnoliopsida; order Poales; family Poaceae; genus Oryza; species Oryza australiensis. The sequence continues at coordinate 16,052 of JAIFGZ020000518.1, forward strand.
CACCGAAGAATGCTGCAAAGTAGTGATGTCTCTACCGATATCCACACATCTGGAGAGAGAACTCCGAACACCTGTGTGCTAGCACGCGATGCACGGCTAGGGTTTTGGCTCGAACGTGGGAGGGTTTCCGTGGAGAAGCTTGTCCGGCTGTCTATTGCGCATACCGAACCCTCTACCCCTCGCCTCCTTATATAGGGTTGCCGACTGGGCCTAAAGGCCCATCGGGATTCCTTGTTTGGTTCGATCTCTATCCAATTGAGTCGTATTCGAGTCAAATTCGCATGTCTGTTCTTTCCCGTTAAGTGTGCGACCCTGTAGGCTCAGGGTATACTTGGTTCGGACCCGAGTCTAACTTGGTCGACCTGTCAACAGCGGCCCCTGGCAGAACGTATTGACACCAAAGTATACATGAGGGTCATATCAGCTGAACCTGTAATGTGTGCACAAATCCCTTTGCCTCACGATATCAATTAAGCTATAGGCAAGACACGTGCCATCCTATCTGTAGCTTAATCATTCACTCGATCTCGTATTAGATTTTCTTTCTATTGATTGACTCCTCAATCAACTCGGCATGGCCATGCACTTCCATAATCCATTTCTTCGAGGGGCCCAGAGATATCTCTCCCATAGGAGGGGCCAATTCCATCTTGATCACTCACATCCCACTACATGTTTCATAGCAAACCCGAGGACTACTTTTATAACTATCCAGATACGGAATAGCGTTTGGTAGTCCCTAAGTGAGTCATTACACATGTTGGAATCCATGATGATCTCAGGTCAAAGGACTTTGCACCAACACTACGTGAGACCAACTAATGGCACATTAATTCTCTGTAGTGTCTCAAGGTGGGTCTATCCAACTATGTATTCTCTAACCCATGTTCACGTTTATTGATTTGGTATCTCCATACCATGATCTATGAGACATGATCATTAATCAATAAATATGTTGATCTTTGAATCATATTTGTTTCATAAATATGATATACAATCAGGGATCATTTAGAAATAGATTCATACATAAAGAGTCTCATAAATAAGTCACATACTTATTGATCAATATAAGTTGTCTATTTCATGGAACTGAATAACGTATTGATGCATAAACATTGACCATGATATCCAACATCTCCATGTTGCCTCTAGGACATATCACTAACATCATAGACCCCCGCAAAATTAACATGCAAATGTTAGACCAATATCTGGTGAAATAGATGACAATATCGTCCATATGCTGGTGCAGCAGCATTACAAGTCCTCGATACTTCTGTCGTACAACACAGCGTGAGTTTTTACTACCTTCCGTACCAATTTTCATCCCATATGCATATACAGCTTCATATATGTTATCTCATGTAATTTGCAGATTCCATTGGGTCATTTTCCTAATTGACCTTGGCCACTTGCGGATCTATGTCTATGACTCAATGGATAAACCGGAGTCTACCTTCGTAAATATTTTTTAAGTGTTAAACAGGTAATGCCATCTTAGTTGCTATTGCATATATACAGTTCTCGGATATTACTCACTAGCTTGCAACTGCACATAGGGCATGGGCACGGCACCGTGAGAAGGTTCGCGGGACTTGGAAAGAAAATCTTTATGTGAGGATGAAATTTCCAGTGAGTAACATGCTCCAAAGTTATATTGAATCATTAATTTGTTATAAAATAGAAATATATATTAAATCTATCGTCATTTTTCCTTTAGTCTTCAAAACAGGTGCAGGGGACGAACTTGTGTGGCTACTACGTCTGCGACTATATTCACCGCCTAGTTCACCAAGTCATATGTCCCTACGATCTAGAAGTACGTATAACGTTCATTCATATATTATGTATCGATTTTTTATTGATTTCATAAATTTATTTCTCGTTTATTTAAATGATAGGTTATTTATGTGAGGGACAAACTCCTCCACAATGAATTCATAAAGGTTGCTAAAAAAACTGATGGGATATATCAACGAGCAGATTATTGATCCCACGGGGAGTTCTACTGGGATTGGGGTGCTAACCCTGGTTCCACAACATAGATTAGATTTTGTAATATACGATACAGAATATTACAAATTAATTAGGAATATAGCATATGTGTATATTTATATGTGTACATATTTTGGTAATACATATTTTGGTAATACATGTATATATTTACTTAATTAAGTGCATGTATATATGTGTAAAATATATATTTATACATATATATATATGCATACTGCAAATATATGTATAAATATATATATTATGCATATATATGTATTTACACACATATATATGCATAATATATAAACAAGCAGCAAGCAAAAACCATCTATAGTCTATATATATATTATGCATATATATGCATTTACAAATGTATATGCATAATATATAAACAAGCAACAAGCAGCAGGATGAAAATTAAAAAAATCATTAGTTTCGGTTGGTAACACCAACGAAGACTAAAGATGACGGAGCCAGCCACGTGGCGCTGTCATCCTTAGTCCCGAATATTTTAACTAGGACTAAAAAATTCCCGATTTTGTTGTACCGGGACAAAAGAAAGGCATCTTTAGTCTTGATTTTATTGTCCCGATTTGCAATCCAAGACTAAGGGGGTTGCAAATCGGGACTAGACATAGTTTTTCAGCAGTGTGTAGGGTTTGGCGCAAAGATTAGAGTATCCTCTTCTATCTACGAATTCTCTTTTATATAGCACTTGTGGGGAACCCATGAGCTTATCTTCAATGAGGAATCAAAATTAGTTTTAACTGATCACAAAACTAACTTATCTTTTATCTCTTACAGTTCGAGTTTGTTGGCTTAATCCAGAAAAATCAACCAACAGAAAACGTCCTCAATAGACAGGGATGGGTCTCATATTCCACACGACACAGCTGATCGATCGATCACCCTCCGTTTTCAAATATTGTACAATTATACTAGGATGGAAGTAGAACCAATTTCAATATAAATGTGTGGTGCAACGTGCGTGACACATATATACAAGTATACGCTAGCACGTCAATACATGATGTCTCCCGGAACAACATCAAATATGCATGCCACTTTACATGTATATCGAGTGTGTGTTCAAATTTTAAACATTAGATTGTATATAATTGAGTATTAGCTAGGTTACTATAGTCTTGTTTGGCACATCTTCAAATTTCAGATCTACGATAAAGTTTGTTAGATAAATTATAGTGGTTTAAAATTTTAAATTTTATCTAAAATAAAAACAAAATGATTTATCCAACTGTTATTAACATAATTGTTTCTGATATAATTTTGTTATAGTTAGTTTATTTGTGCAAGCCAAATTATTTTAGAATAGCTTGTGTAATGGTCTAATGATTTGATAAATCAACTCAGTTTACATACAGCGATGGTTGTCCATGTAAATTGTGATACAGCGATGGTTGTCCATGTAAATTGGAAGGTGATTCTATCATTTGATCATGCATGCGTCACTAGTACAGAACCTCTCCTCTGTGATGGGTCATCACATTCCTGAGTTTGCGAACCGTCACAACAAAGTTATCTCAAACGGGTTTAAAAAGAGGCCGACAAAGATATACATGCACAGACATGTTAGATGTTCATAAAACTATAACCCGTAACGGACTATAATTATCGATGACAGACACAATAAAATACCCAACAAAGATGACCAATGTTATCTTTGTCGGGCATCTATAAATGCATGTCACCAATGTGTACCATCGATGACAGGCCCGAAACTATAGCCCGATTGTGATAACACTTACAGCCCGACATTATGGCCCGTCACCGATGAGTACATTTGTGATGGGCTTGAACAGTGGCCTGACAAAGATAACTTGATGGGCTTCTCAGTCTATAAATACTCCCTTCATTCATTGTAACGGTTATCCCGCACATGGGATATTGAGGGGGCGAATTTTTGTCTTTTTTCTAAGAAAATTTGAAAAATAGTAGGTCAGTGCCCTTGTAGCCCCATGACCTTCTCACCCTTCAGCTTCTGTCCACATTCTCGCCGCCATCTTTGTCGCCCTTGTGATAGTCTCCTTCTTCCATGTTACCCCAAATACTTAGGACATCTCTGTCAAAGATGGTGCAAAGCTCGTCTGCATTGACAAGTAAAAAATACGTAAACTTTCAATGCTTTATACCGCATATTTGCTTGAATACATGATATTCCATTGTTACTCAGTACAAAGACTTTTAGTCCCTTGCAAGAAGCTTCTTTGGATACTAGTATAGAAATGGCGAGTGAAAAATGGCTCACCCTCTCTTAGCTGGTAATAAAGATTCCATCAACCGCGACTCACTCGAGTATAGCATTTACTTTCTGCCTTTTGAAGCTCGAGTTTACATGGTAATCCTAGACATTACACCATGTCATTTTGAATAAGGCGAGACCGAGGTAGGCGAAGAAGGAGTCGGGGCCCCTTCATGGACCAATAGCGGGATGCAGTGCAGTTACCGACGAGATGACCAAGATGACCTACTCCATTGATCATGACTCGCTGGAGTGTGGAATTTTCTTCATGCTTTTTGAAGCTCGAGTTTACAGGGTACTCATAGACATGGATCATACTAACACACGCATCCACTACTCGTCACCACCATCTCGATAATGAACGGCTGCATGTATACATTACAAAAAGACATGACTGAACTGACTTATGATTTTGGAACAAGAGGTGGTCCCACGGCTTTGAGGGGAAACTCTTCAAAGCTTGCAAACTCAAATCATGCCTCCGTGGCTCTTAGCATGATTTGAGTTTGCAAGCTTTGAAGAGTTTCCCTCAAAGCCATGGGACCACCTCTTGCTCCAAAATCATAAGTCGGTCGTCCATGTCTTTGCAATACATGCATGCGGCCGTTTGTTATGGAGGTGGTGGTGACTAGTAGTGGACGCGTGCGTTAGTACGATCCATGTCTAGGAATACCATGTAAACGCGAGTCACGATCAATGGAGTAGGTCATCTTGGTCGTCTCGTCGACAACTACACCGCATCCCGCTGCTGGTCCGTGAAGGGGTCCCGATGCCTTCTTCGCCGACCTCGGTCTCGCCTTATTCAAAATGATGGGGTGCAATGTCTAGGATTACCATGTAAACTCGAGCTTCAAAAGGCGAAGTAAATGCTACACTCGAGCGAGTCGCGGTCGATGGAATCTTTATTACCACCTAAGAGAGGATGAGCCATTTTTCACTCGCCATTTCTATACTAGTGTTGAGTAGCTTCTTGCCGGTAGTACAAGTCTTTGTACCGAGAAGCATTGGAACATCATGTAATCAAGCAACCATGCGTAGAAAGCTTTGAAAGTTTACGGATTTTTACTCGTTAATGCATACGAGCTTTACACCATCTTCGACGGAGATATCCCGAGCATTTGGCGAAACATGGAATAAGGAGACTGTCACAAGGGCGACAAAGATTGCTGCGATAAAAAGAAAAGAAGCTGGAGGATGAAAAGACCGTGGGGCTTCAAGTGCAATGACTCCCGAGCAGCGCCGATCGGTAGAAGCCTCTTCTCCCATCATGCTTGTAGTTATGGATGAAAGCGGGTATGGGAAACAGGATCAAACTCAAGAAAGCATCTACTCTTGCGGATTATTCTTGAAGCGCACAAGAACATAAGAAAGTCAAAGCCCGACGTGATTTCAACTCCAAAATCTTCCGAGAAATATTCATAGTGGCGGCTTGGTCTATTTGGGCTCACTATAATGAAGTAATTTTTTATGGTGTCCCATTGTCTTTGAACAGATAGAAATATCTTTTTAAAAGGGAACTTAGCTATGTATAGTATTTATAGTTCATATAAATATGTTAGACTAGAAGTTCATTAAAATATTTATATTAATAGTATTTATATGAACTTGCTTTAAAAGAGAGACTTCATATGAACTTGGCTTATAGTAATAGTATTTATATGAACTTGGCATAAAATAGATACTTCATATGAACTTGGTTTATAAGAATAGTATTTATATGAACTTGGTTTAAAAGAGAGACTTCATATGAATTTGATTTATAGTAATAGTATTTATATGAACTTCGCTTAAAAGAGAGACTTCATATGAACCATAGTATTTATATGAACTTGGTTTAAAAGAGAGACTTCATATGAACATGGTTTATAATAATAGTATTTATATGAAGTTGGTTTAAAAGAGAGACTTCATATGAACTTGGTTTATAGTAATAGTATTTATATGAACTTCGCTCTTAAAAGAGAGACTTCATATCAACCATAGTATTTATATGAACTTGGTTTAAAAGAGAGACTTCATATGAACTTGGTTTATAGTAATAGTATTTATATGAACTTGGTTTAAAAGAGAGACTTCATATGAACTTGGTTTATAGTATTTATATGAACTTGGTTTAAAAGAAAAGTTCATAAAATTTATAGTAATAGTATTTGCAATATGTTAAATACTATAATACTTCTAAAAAATCAATCTAATCGGGCTTAATATCTTAGCCCGTCACCGATGAAAGCATCGGTGACGGTCAATAATGAAAGCCCAATAAAGATGACGATCAAATCCGATCGGGCGTGAAACTTCAAGCCCGTCACCGATGATAATATCGGTGACTATCATTAATTATAGCCCGATTGAGATGATGAGCTCATTCGATCAGGCTTGAAACTCTAAGCCTGTCACCGATAAGAGCATCTGTGATAGGCATTGGTTATAGCCCGATTGCGATGTTGATCTTATGCGATCGGGCTAGGTATTTAAGCCCGTCACCGATTACTACATTAGTGATGGGAATCGGTTTTAGCCCGTCACCGATGTAATTTTCCCATCGACCTCGCACGCCGAACTAAATCTTATCGTGATGAGCGTTACATTAAGCCCGATTGAGATGATTCATCTCAATCGGGCTTAATCTAAAACCCGTCACGGATTTGCTTCGAATTTCTTTAAAAGAGCGCGCTGATTCAGATCTACACTATCACAAAAATTCTAAGTCCTCGAAGAACCCTAGCGCCACCACCGTCCCTTGCCGCAGCCTGGCCGTCTCCGAGCCGACGCCGTCCTCCTCGCCACCACCACCGAGCGTTGTCGCCGGGATAGTCCCGTTCCTCTCCCTTGATTTGTGTGGGTCGTTCTCTCTCTCGGTCGGCATCCCTCTCTCTCCCCTCTCTCTCTCCTCTCTCCTCTCCCCATCGCTCCCCCCGCCGCCCACGGCCGACGCCCCCACCGATGTCGTTGCCCCCTACCGTCGCCGCCCGACGTCGTGGCTCCTCCCGCCCCGGCCGACGCCCCACCGACGTCGTTGCTCCCTGCCGTCACCCTCGTCGCCACCCGATGTTGTTGCTCGCCGTCCGACGTCGTTGCTCCCCTCCCCCGCCGCCCCCGACGCCCCTTGCCCCCCCGCCCGACGACGCCCTCCTCCCTCTCCCCGTCTGTTCAAAGTATATTGAATTTTGAATTATATGGACTATGATATATTGAATTTTGAATTATATGGACTCGATACATATGTTTGAATACTGAGTTTTGTATATATATGGTGTGATACCTCGTCTATTAATATATGGATTGTGTGATTGCGAATTTTGAATATGATTATGGATTGTGAGACTGTGAATTTTGTTATATTGAATTTTGAATATATATATATATATATATATATATATGATGTGTGATACCTATATTTTTGAAAATTAATTTTCAATGTTAATTAATTTTGAATATGAATGGACTTTAGATTTTTCTTATGCATATATGTATATATGAAGTGTGAATTTTGAGTGTTAATTAATTTTGAATGTGAATAGACTTTTATCTCCCTCGCCATTCCACCTCTCCTCTCATCCACTTCTCTCCACATTATCTCCCTCACCTCATTTTTCTCCTCTATTTCTCTCTCTCTCGACGCATCGTCCTCTCTTTCTCTCTCTCTCTCTCTTGGTGAAACACTAAACGGTAATGACATGTCAATATAGAAAACATAGAAAAAAACCACAATATGAAGAAGAAGGAAAAAATTTAGGCTTACGTGATTTCTGCATGTCCTTAACACTAAATAATGTAACAGGGGAATATGTAGATGCAATCCGGCAAATACTCGATGGAATTCTGCACATTCATAATGTTAACATTCCTCAGAAGTCTCTTTAAGGATTGAGAGAATCAGTTGTGATTTTGAATCCTCTTCCCCCATCAAAAGAAAGTCATCATGGCGATGGAGAACACAGTGCCAATGGGGACTCTTGATGCGGAGTGTGGACTCTGCATGAAGAGTCCCTATTGTCACTGTGTTCTCCATCGCCATGATGATTTTCTTTTGGTCAGGAATAGGATTCATAATCACAACTGATTCTCTCAATCATGGAAGAGACTTCTGTCACCACTATGGATGTGCACAATTGGATCGAGTATTTGTTGGTTCTATATTTTCTCTGTTATATTATTTAGTGTTAAGCACGTGCGAAATTATACGTTATCGATGACTCCTGCTATTAATTTCTTTATTTTGTGATTTTGTAAGATATTTAGAGGATAGCTCAGCACGGCGAATCAATGTCGACGACAACTAGTGAGTCCACAAGGACACGGACCCTTAAAAGCCTTAATAAAATCCCAAAGGAACGTTACACCATAACAAAGGTGGACTCCTAGGAGTGTCGTCCGCTCCCCGAATGTGCCCACGAGTTCAAGACGATCCGCAAAATAATAGGGAGACGGACCTTTAGTATTTTGCATGATCATATCAAGGAGGTGTCGGACGTGGAGAAGAAAACCGCTTGGCTTAAGTTCAAGGAGAGCTTCGAATATCCCGCAACCGACGAGAACAAAGCTAAAGCGAACAGCTTTCCGACGATGAGACATGCTTGGAAGAGCTTCAAGTCCAAGCTAGTCACCGACTACGTCATCAAGACCAGCACCCCGGAGGTATTTCAGAAATATCCCTTCATCACGCCATCCATGTTGGAGGAGTTCTACGAAAAGAAATCAACTGTCAAATCCCGAGCCAGAAGCGATGCTTATAGGGCACTCTAAGTTCATTACATGGACCCGCATCGGCTTGACAGCGGAGGATATGCGGAGAAACAGGAACAATGACAGAAAGAGGATGAGGCGGCAGAGGCATCGAACACGCCGCCTCCATTTGCCGATATCTCACACCCACGTGCAAGAAGCTGGACAAGGGCAAGGGCCGTGAAGAACAGCGATGGGACATTCACTCTGCCAAATCCCCAGGATCAACAAGTTTACGAAAATACTATAAGTGTCTCACCTTATTATGTTTAGTTTCTTTACACATATCACACACTCGATCTATACCGATCTCAATTGTAATGCAGAAAGAGTTGGTTGGCTTGAAACAATTCTCCCAACAGGCCTACACCAATAGACACGAGGATGACATCCTCACGCAAGCGTTGGGCACCGACGAACACCGTGGACGGACAAGGGGCATTGACTCTAATGTCCCCTAGAAATATGGACTTCCGAATACGCCGGACAGTATAAGAAGCGGATGTTACGAAGAAGGCGAAAGAAATGCAAGCCTGGTTGAGAGGATCCGGGAGCGAGCTAGAGCCGAACCGTGCTCCGAAATTAAAGAGCAGCTAGACCATGCTACGGAACGGATCCGAGAGCAGATCCTAGCCGAGCAAGCAAACCATCACGCGCACGTTGGTCCACAACGAGAAAGTCCAACGCAAAGGGGGAGCAGTTGTGCATCAACTTGAAGGGTTACGCGGAGGCTACGCTAGCCGAAAACAAAAACTTTTAACCGCGCAAACCAGGAACGCTTGCAAGTAAGGGCCGATAGATCGTTACCGATTGGAGTATGCAGCGGAAATAGCCAATCGGGGCTATCCGATCTGGAAGCGTGTAGCCGATTCCGCAAGCCGACAGCCGATTCTGGGGACAGCCGATTCGCCAATCGCCGATTCGCGGAGTCGTCCGGTCACGTTCTTGCGCCTTGCTCCGATGCGCCCGACCGCGGCCGACCGAAGCCGATCAACAGCGCGCAACGTAGCAGCGCCTCTACCGGTATCCACACGTTCGGGGACGAACGCCGAACACCCGTGTGCTAGCACGCGATGCAAGGCTAGGGTTTGGCTCGAAAGTGGGGAGGGTTTCCGTGGAGTTTGATCTCGGCGACTTACGTTGCGGACTTGGTTTAAAGCGATCCAACGATGTGTCGCAGCTCTCCACCCTCGCCCCTTTATATAGAGTTGGCCGACGGGACTAGTGGCCGATCGGACTCTATTTTGAATCGGATCTCATTCGTATCTCATAGAGTTGGCCGCCCACACGTCGTAAGCCCATAGGACTCTATCCGATCGGATCCCTATCCGATCGAGCCGTATCCGAGTCCAACTCGAATATCTATTCTATCCCCTTAAGCGTGTGACCACGTAGGTTCGGTATACTCGGTTTCGGCTATAGTCTAACTTAGCCGATTGTCGGCTCGAGTCCAACTCGGCCGACCCGCCAACTGACGGCGCCTAGCAGCACATATTGACACCATAGTATACAAGAATAATATCGGCTCGAACTTGTAATGTGTACACAAATCCCTTTGCCTCACGATACCAGTTAAGCTATAGGCAAGATGTGTGCCATCCCTTCAATAGCTTAACCATTCACTCGAACCGTATTGGATTATCCGTCCGTTGATTGACTCCTCAATCAACTTAGCATGGCCATGCATTTCCATAATCCATTACCTCGAGGGCCCAGAGATATATCTCCAAAGGAGGGGCAAATTCCATCTTGATCACTCACATCTCACTCCATGTTTCATAGCAAACCCGAAAACTACCTTTATAACTACCCATTACGGATAGCGTTGGGTAGTCACAAAGTAGGCTACTACACATGTTGGAATCCATGGTGATATCTCGGTCTAAGGACTTTGTACCAACACTACCCGAGACCAACTAATGGCACATTAATTCCTGTAGTGTCTCATGGTGGTTCTATCCAACAATGTGTTCTCTAACACATATGTCTATGTTTATTGATTTGGTATCTCCATACCCATGATCTATGAGACATGATCATCAATCAATAAACATGCCGATCTTAGAATCATATTTGTTCCAACAATATGACATATGATCGAGATCGTTTAGAAATAGATTCATACATATCGAGTCTCATAAATAAGTCACGTACTTATTGATCAATACAAGATGTCTATTTCATGGAACCGAATAACACTTTATTCATAAATACATAAACATTGACGTGATATTCAACATCTCCATGTTGCCTCTAGGGCATATCACTAACAATCTTCCACTTGCACTAGAGTCAATCATGTAAGTATCTAATACCCATTGCTCTTGTGTGCGCCTCATGCTTCGGTGAGGAGAGGTTTTGTCGGCGGATCGGCTATGTTGAGATCCGTGTGCACTTTGCATATCTTGACATCACCTCTGTCCACTATCTCGCGGATGAGATGATATCGCCAAAGTATGTGTTTGGACTTCGATGTGACCTAGGCTCCTTGGCTTGCGCAATGGCTCCACTATTATCACAATAGAGAGACATTGGACCGGTCGCACTAGTCATCACACCAAGCTCGAAACGAATTTCTTGATCCAAACAGCCTCCTTTGCGGCTTACAGGCAGCAATGTACTCGCCTCCATTGTAGAATCAGCAACGGTATCCGCTTGGAACTCTTCCCGCCGACCGCGCCTCCGTTCGAGGCGAACACGAACCAGATTGCGATCTATAATCATCCTTGTCTGTTTGGAAGCTAGCATCGGTGTAACCACTTACAACGAGCTCTTCTTCACCTCCATAGACTAGGAACATATCCTTAGTTCTTCTCAAGTACTTAAGGATATTCTTTACGATCCAGTGACCTTCACCTGGATCGGCGGTATCTGCTCGTAGCACTCAAAGCGTACGAGACATGCGGCGTGTACAAAGCATGGCATACATGATGGATCCAATTGCCGAAGCATATGGAACCATACCCATCTTATTCCGCTCATCATGTGTCGAGGACACCGATTCTTGCTAAGATTAATGCCATGTGACATGGGCAAGAAACCTTTCTTGGAATCATGCATGTTGAACCTTTTCAACACCTTGTCAATGTATGTACTTTGGCTTAATCCAATTAGCCTCTTGGATCTATCTCTATAGATCCGAATGCCTAATATGTATGTTGCCTCCCTAAGTCTTTCATTGAAAAACTATTTTTCAATGAAGACTTGATGGATTCTAGCATAGGGATATCATTTCCAATCGGTAATATGTCATCCACATATAAGATTAGAAACACAATTGCGCTCCCATTGACCTTTTTGTAAACACAGGCCTCTTCTTCATTTTTGATGAAACCAAACCCTTTGATTACTTCATCAAAACGAATATTCCAACTCCGAGATGCTTGCTTCAATCCATAAATGGATTTCGTAGCTTGCATATCTTTCGAGCGATTCGGATCGACAAAACCCCGAGGTTGTATCATGTATACATCCTCGCTTAGGTTTCCATTTAGGAAAGCCGTTTTGACATCCATCCGCCATATCTCATAATCGAAATATGCAGCAATCGCTAGGATAATCCGAATAGATTTAAGCATTGCGACGGGCGAGAAGGTTTTCATCATAATCAACTCCTTGAATCTGTTTAAAACCTTTCACCACCAATCGTGCCTTATAGATGTGAACATTTCCATCCATATCGGCCTTTTCTTAAAAACCCATTTACACTCAATGGTTTTGACACCATCGAGTGGATCAACAAAGTTCCAAACTTGATTGTCGTACATGGATTCTATTTCGGATTTCATGGCTCCAAGCCACTTGTTGGAATCGGGTCCCACCATCGCTTCCTCATAGGTCTTAGGTTCATCGTTGTCCAACAACAATATATCACGTTGTTCCGCACTTTGTGTACTCGGGCGCACGACGTGATCTTTCGACCTCCATGGGGGGTGTATCTACAAGCCGGTGGCGCAACACTTTGCTCCTCTGTTGTGGTTCGTGGTCGCTGAAATGTTTTCCGGTGTTTCTTGAACTTCTTCAAGATGCACCCTGCTCCCAGTAACCCTTCTTGAAAGAAACTATTTCTCCAAGAAGACACCGTGCTCGGGCGACAAACACTTTGCCTTGTTCCCGATTATAAAAGTAATATCCCTTAGTTTCCTTAGGATATCCCACAAAGAAGCAGTTGTCAGATTTGGGTGTGAGCTTGTCGACCGTAAACGTTTTACATAAGCCTCACATCCCCAAATTTTGAGAAAAGACAAACTAGGGGTTGCCCTGTCCATATCTCATATGGTGTCTTTTCAACCGACTTAGATGGAACTCTATTTAGTGTGAGCGCTGTTTCAAGAGCATATCCCGAAGGATAACGGAAGATCACTTTGGCTCATCATCGACCGCACCATGTCCAACAAGGTACGATTTCTTCATTCGGACACCCCATTCCATTGTGGAGTTCTGGCGGAGTCAAGCGTGGAACAATTCCACAATCTTTCGATGATTACCAAACTCTTGGCTCAAGTATTCTCCTCCACGATCTGATCGTAGAAACTTGGTTGTTTTCCCTAAATGATTCTGTACTTCATTCTGGAATTCTTTGAACTTTTCAAAGGATTCGGACTTATGCCTCATTAAGTAGATATAACCATATCTACTAAAGTCATCGGTAAAGGTAATGAAGTATTGATAACCACCTCGGCCGTTGAGCTCATTGGTCCACATACATCGGTATGTACGAGTGCCAATAAGTCACTTGCTCTCTCACTATGTCCCGTGAAAGGTGTCTTTGTCATCTTACCAAGTAAACAAGACTCACATGTCTCAAATGATTCAAAATCAAAAGAGTGAAGCAATCCATCCTTATGGAGCTTCTCCATGCGTTTCTTATTTATATGGCCTAGCGACAATGCCGGATAAACGTGGGGTTTATATCATTAGAGAGTTACCTTTCGTATTAATGTTATAGATGAGAGACGCTTCAAGATTCAAAACGTATAATCCATTCACCAATGGAGCATGAAAATAGAATATATCTCTAAGATATATTGAACAACCATTGTCCATTGATCTAAAATCATATCCTTACGCTTGCAAACATGAAGCGGAAATAACGTTTTGACATAGTGTTGGAATACAATAACAATTATTTAATTCCAAAACTAATCCTAAAGGTAGATAAAGTGGTGCGTGCCGATAGCAACCGTAGCAACGCTTGCTCCATTGTCGACGCGCAGTTCACCTCGCCCCTTCTCAATCCTCTACTTCTTCTCATTCCCGCAACGACTTGCAAATATGAGCTACGATCCGGTATCAAATACCCAAGAGTCGTAGGTGAAGTAGCAAGATTAATGTCTATAACATTAATACAAGCGAAGTCGTACTTTGCTTCTTTTTGAGATCCTCCATGTACTTCTTGCAGTTCCTCTTCCAAGGTGGCTGTCTCCTTGCAATAGAAGCAAACGACACCGATGCCGCCGACCCCTTCTTGCCCTTCTTTGCATTGGAGGCACTCGCGATCTCATCGGGAGTTGTCTTCCTCTTGGTGCAAAGTTTCTTGATAGGTGGTTTGCGCTTAGCCTTCGCATCATCATCACATGATGACCATTTTTCTGGATACTCTCCTCACTGTCTTCAACATCCCATGCAATTCAGCCAAGGTTCTATCCATATTATTCATGTGATAGTTTAATATGAATGGCTCGAAGCTCGGAGGAGCGGCGGAGAATCACATCGGTAGCCAACTCTTGGCTAAGGGGAAAACCTAGTTTTTCCGGACTCTCGATGTAGCCAATCATTTTTATCACATGCGGATGACGGGATTCCCTCAACAAGCCGCACGCAAACAAGGACTTCGAGGTGTTGAACCTCTCGGCCCGAGCTTGGTTCTCAAACATGCCACGCAGTCCCCGAATAATAGTGTGAGCATCGCTGCTCTCATATTGCTTCGAAGCTCGGGGGACATTGTAGCAAGCATGAGACAAAGCTTATATCTAGGGCATCATTAGTGTGCTTCTCATAAACTCTCCGTGCGGTTGCGGTGGTACTCCTTACGCTCTTGCTTGAGAACAATTCTCAAGTTGCGATACCAATCCATAAAGTTTGTTCCATTTAATTTTTCCTTTTCGAGAATAGATCGCAAATTAAAGGTACTGGGTATAGTATTAGCCGCCATTTATTCTACAACAGAAAAAGCAAAGTTTAGCACAATGTTTATGCTATGTCTTTTGTTAAACAATTTAACATAAGACTTCCATTACGTATTTTCCACCTTCCTCTAGGTTACGTATTGGGTCAAGATCCACATGTTAGTTAATTTTCTAGTGAGCTTTGGCATCACCGCTAGAAAATTAGTAACATCGGTAAGCAACTCCTTGCTAATCACATCTCTATGTGACTCTTGTTGTTGGTGTGGCATCTCCATGCCCCGGCGCCAACCTATTCCCCAAGGCCCAAAACTGTTTTGATAGCCTTGTTAAGTAAACCAAATGCTCCTGCATGTATATGTCGACATATACCCCTCGTGTTATGATAGAGAATGACACTCTGCTTTGGCGGACCCACCATTGACGAGCATAACGGTGATGGGTGCAACATTTGGAAGGGCATCATTACTACTTAATATTGTGAGGGATGCTATCCTATCAAACAAACATATCATATATGAAAGCAAGTAGAATAGCATGAAATAGTATGGCCCCCTTCACATGGTGATCTCTATCTCCATGTCGGCGCGAGGATCTCCATCTTCGGCACCATCTTCCAATGTGCATGATGCTTGATTTCTTCAAACTAAGCTACTACTATAGAAGCTCTAATTGAAGATTACATCGACTCGCAGTCGTGAAAGAATATTACAAGCATTGCACGTATGAAAGAATATTACAGGATTGCACATATGAAAGAATATTACATGCATCACATGCATCTCATACATACAATAGGGCCATACCATCTCAAAGCATTCTCTGCAAAAACAAGTTAGGCGTAGAAACGTTTTCTACCTATCGCAGAGAAACGGCATCGAGACGACCTATAAGGGGGTACGCACACGGCAGCGCCCGAAACACCACACGAAATCCATAGATCCAATCTATGAAATCGCTTACGGAAACCATGTCGGCATAATTATATTATGCCGTCCCGATACACTATCAAGGGAGATGGTTTGCGTAGGCGCGAGCAACTAACAAGATCGGACTACGAGATAGCTTCGGCATAATCACATTATACCGTTCCGATACACTATCAAGGAACGCTATCTCGAAGCCGACTCAAACCGAGTTCTATGGATATTGCTTCGACGTAATCACATTACGCCGTTCCGATACACTATCAAGGAACGCAATTACCATTAACTCTCCTCAACGATCCCGTAAAACCGATTGATCTAATCAACCGTCCGCAAAACTTGTTCTAGATCCAATCTAAAACCCGAACTAAGCAAGATTAGCTCGATACCACGAAGGGTTACGCGGAGGCTACGCTAGCCAGAAAACAAAAACTTTTAACCGCGCAAACCAGGAACACTTGCAAGTAAGGGCCGATAGATTGTTACCGATTGGAGTATGCGGAAAATAGCCAATCAGGTCTATCCGATCCGGAAGCGTGTAGCCGATTCCCGCAAGCCGACGCCAATTCCCGGGAGCCGATTCGCCAATCAACCGATTCGCGGAGTCGTCCAGGTCACGTTCTTGCGCCTTGCTCCGATGCGCCCGACCGCAGCCGTCCAGCCGTCAACGGCGTGCAACGTAGCGGCGCATCTACCGTATCCACACGTTCGGGGACGAACGCCGAACACGCGTGTGCTAGCACGCGATGCAAGGCTAGGGTTTGGCTCGAAAGTGGGAAGGGTTTCCGTGGAGTTTGATCTCGGCGACTTACATTGCGGATTCGGTTTAAAGCGATCCAGCGATGTGTCGCAGCTCTCCACCCCTCGCCCCTTTATATAGAGTTGGCCGGCGGGACTAGTGGTCGATCGGGACTCTATTTTGAATCGGATCTCATGTATCTCATAGAGTTGGCCGCCCACACCTCGTAAGCCCATAGGACTCTATCCGATCGGATCCCTATCCGATCGAGCCGTATCCGAGTCCAACTCGAATATCTATTCTATCCCCTTAAGCGTGTGACCCCGTAGGTTCAGGTATACTCGGTTTCGGCTATAGTCTAACTTAGCCGATTGTCGGCTCGAGTCCAACTCACCACCCGTCAACACGGCGCCTAGCAGCACATATTGACACCATAATATACAAGAATAATATCGGCTCGAACCTGTAATGTGTACACAAATCCCTTTGCCTCACGACACCGGTTAAGCTATAGGCAAGATGTGTGCCATTCCTTCAATAGCTTAACCATTCACTCGAGTTGTATTGGATTATCTATCGTTGATTGACTCCTCAATCAACTTAGCATGGCCATGCATTTCCATAATCAATTACCTCGAGGGCCCGAGATATCTCTCCAAAGGAGGGGCAAATTCTATCTTGATCACTCACATCCCACTCCATGTTTCATAGCAAACCCGAAAACTACCTTTATAACTACCCGATTACGGAATAGCGTTGGGTAGTTCCAAAGTAGGCTACTACACATGTTGGAATCCATGGTGATCTCAGTCTAAGGACTTTGTACCAACACTACCCGAGACCAACTAATGGCACATTAATTCTGTAGTGTCTCGTGGTGGGTCTATCCAACAATGTGTTCTCTAACACATATGTCCATGTTTATTGATTTGGTATCTCCATACCCATGATCTATGAGACATGATCATCAATCAATAAACATGTCGATCTTAGAATCATATTTGTTCCAACAATAATGACATATGATCAGGGATCGTTTAGAAATAGATTCATACATATCGAGTCTCATAAATAAGGTACGTACTTATTGATCAATACAAGATGTCTATTTCATGGAACTGAATAACACTTTATTCATAAATACATAAACATTGACGTGATATGCAACATCTCCATGTTGCCTCTAAGGCATATCACTAACACAACTAATGCGGTGGAAAATCCAACACCGGTCCTGCCGTCATCGACCATATATCGTAGGAACCGACTAACTGTGTGCTAAGAGTTAAGGTGATGCTCTCTTTCATGGTTCCGATGGCCGAGGGACTAGCATTCAAGCCAAACGTCGATACAAGAGTGCACGGGTTGCAACTTATGGCCGGATATGACAAAGTGCAAGTGGACACAGTGAAGGATGAAGGGTCCATATGCCGCTTCAACATCCACCGAACGACGAAGTCCTAACCCTAGGAGCTGCACGAGGAAGCTTTATCCAATGGTCGAAGGAGCTCATTGACATCAAATTAACTCCGACGTCAGCCCCTCCATCTCCCTTAGGTGATCCAACCCCTCCATCTCACTTAGGTGATCCACAAAATGACTCGATCGAGCTGCAGTATGACACCGACTTTGGCGGGTCTAGCCCTGAATGGTGTGCTTGCTCATCTCTAGAGAAGGGCAATAAAGCGACGTCAGAGCCATCTGTGTGTGTGCTAGTTGAAGTACAAGACCACTTCATTCGCATGGCAAGGCCACCAGCACCGGAGAAACCAATTTCGGACTACCACCGCATGATCAAGAAAAGAAAATTATGACAATTTTCCAGGGAAGAGTTCGTGAAAGACATGGCGCAGAAGTATGAGCAAGAAAGTTCACGGGTGAAGATTAACACTGATGTGCACAATATTGCAAAGGCCCCTCAGCCAGCTAAGTTCAAGTTCGGTGCTCCTTTGACCACCTCTGAATATCACAACATAGTTGAAAATTGCACTTTGATGAGAAGGGTAAAAGAGTGGTACCTACAGATGGCAAAGGAGGGTAAAGAGACGTTCGCCGTCTTTTATAGGGACGAGGACTTCCATCACCAGGATGGTACAATATGGGTCCAATTTAAGCAACTATTTCAGCTATCAATCTGAAGGACCTAGACGCATCGCTATTTCAGCTATGGGCATTGTAAGCATACTTGAACCGCTCGATATTATTTCTAAGTTGATATCCTCACAGAGTGTCTAACTTGTTTCCTTATGCAGAATGAGGACGTTTGAATGTAGAGTAAACTATAACAAAGTAGGATTCCTCGATCCAGGGCTTGTCAATTCCGATGTTATTGATGACGGCCCAAGGTCCCAAAAATAGGTGTTGGACTATCTCTACAACTCCTTTGTCAAACTTAAGGACATGAATACGATCCTTTTGCCCTACAACTTTGAGTAAGTGTGACATTTGTTGTTGTACATACCATTTGTGTTTGAAGGTGTTAATTGCTCTCTCTCTCTTTGTGTTTAGGCCCGACAAAGATAATGTAAAGCGATGATGAGCTTTTGCCCGATAGAGATGACTATTCATATTAGTGACTTTTATGCTGTGACTGATATCATACCTGACACAGGTTATCGTTTATTTGAGAGGAGGATGACCGTTGTAGTGTGTTGAGATGTGTGCATGTCAGCTGGGCTGTGCTGCAATCGAGGAAGGAGTATCTCTGTACTTGGAGTCTTGGACTGGGACTGGATGCATGCAGATGGAGAATCGATGCTTTTGTCTTCAGTTGTTGCTTGGTGGCTGATTTGAGCTGATGTTGCTTGATGGCTTTCGATGGAGGACAGAGAGGAGAAGCAGAAGCCAGCGTGCTGGTTGATCGCGGGAGGCATGGAGATTTGGCGTCGGTTTGCGTGCGATGAGGCAGATTATAGTTAGCGCGTGCAAGGCCAAGATAGAGATAGACTCCCAATAAATAGTTTATATAGACATTTTTTTAAAAAACGAGAGCAATTAATGTAACTATCTTTTCCCTTTTCCAACTCATGGTTTTTATAGCAATGTCTGTAGGATAACTTAAATGCAACTTAGAAAAAAAGTAAATCAACTATGACAAGTAACTCTACAACCTTCTATGATGATCGGTAATGTTTAACAGTTATCTAAATAAAAGAAGAGTGTTGTGGAGATTGTGGCAATCGGGTATCCACATGGCAAGCTTATCCGACTGAAGGTAGGGATAGATTGCGCCTGCCATATCTATAAGCCGAACTTGACTTGGGTGTTACGGTTGCCGATAGAGATAAGGCAATCGGCCTATAGTCACGGTTTGGTAAGATTGAGGAATCCAACTTAGAATAAGATAGGGTTTCCGACTTGTAAACCCTTCCTCCCAAGACTATATAAGGGGGGTAAGGGGCATCCCTTGAGGGATAATTCCAACACTAGATCTGAGATTCAACTTCATAAGCGAGAGCTTTAGATCACGAGATCAATAAAGACACTCGGCGGATCGAATCCACCGAAACAGGAGTAGGGTATTACCTCACGAGAGGGCCTGAACCTGTCTAAATCTTCTTCTTCTTCTAACCCATTGTGCTTGGCGATCTCGACTGCGACCCCATAAAATATATTGCCGAAACCAAGTTTCGACAGTTGGCGCGCCAGGTAGGGGACGCGCGCCGAGACTTCTTCAACAATCTCGCCGACAAGCGTGATGGGATCTCCTTCAAGACTTGGCGACTTTGCTGCCAGCTTCTCCGACGACTCCTCCTTCGACTCGGACTCGAACCAGTCGAAGGGAAAGATCTACTCGGCGCCATTCGGCCTCCCCAACAGCGCCGAGATCTTCGACAACATCTTGAAGACCAAGATGCGATCCACCTTCTCCGACGACGGACTTCACTCGGCGCCATTCGGATTACCGGATGCCGCCGAGATCTGCGCCAATCTTCTCGCCTCCCCGACGGAAGCAATCTACTCGGGAAGACCTCTCGGTGCCGTTTGGGTTACCAAACGTCGCCAAGATCTACGATCAACGCTCTTCCCGAGTTGGCGGCGATCCACTCGGAGGAGCCGATCCCCCAAGCTCCGGCTCGGGGCTGGAGCGATCCGAGATCCGGATTTCCCAGATCAAGGGAGGTCGCTGTCATCCTCCCGTCCTTTGGCTCCTGCTCATCTTCGAGCTCAACGGATACCTCGGCTCCGTCGGCTTCGACAATCTCTACGGCATCCCTTCCGCCAAGCCGACAACTCCGACGCCATATGGATGGAGCCGAAGTGCTTGACGTCCTCATGGCCGAGCCGGATGAGTCCGACTCAGCCATGGCCAGAAGGCTTGCCGAAGAGGAGCGAGCTAGAGTGGAGCTTGAGCGCAAGACAGCCGAGGAGGACAAACAACGCAAAGACGAGGCTGACAAAAGGAAGCAGGATCTTACGTGCGGCGGACGATCCGCCAGAGGCCATCCTCCAAACACGGGTTCGCAACACCAACGTCTTCCGGACGCCACGCGAGAATGCGTCGCGCGCGCTCACGCTCTTGGACACCGTCATGAAGACGGCTCCGCCAACGTGACTCCTATACTTGATAAGATCAAGACCATCGTTGCTGCCACGGCTAACGGCCCTCCCACCACTTCGGCGCGAAGGCCGACTGAATCCGTGGCCGAAACGCCGGACAAGAGCCGGCTCCCACCCCTAAAGTCGGGAGACTACAGGAGGCCCGAGCCGGCTCGGTGCCGACAACCGAGCCAAGAGGCCCACCTCGCGAGTCCACGCCAAGGCACCAAGAGCGAACGGCCGACTCCCGCGACAAACGACATGGGCGTCCACCCGTCCACCACCGAGTCCGCCGCAACAGTTCCAGCTACCCAACCAGCCAACAGAAGACCCCGCCGAGTGATCTGCGGGAAGTCCTCGACCGCCGCTACCAAGAGCGCGACCGTCGCACTCAGGAAGATCGGAGGAGATCACCCGATAGCGGCGACGATGGAGTACCGGCCTTCACTCGGGAGCTCCGCCGAGTGCATTGGCCGAGTGGCTTTAAGCCAACAGGGATAGAAAGGTGCGATGGCAAAACCGACCCTAAATCTTGGTTAACTGTATATACTCCTGCCATCCGAGCTGCAGGTGGCGACAACAAAGCCATGGCCAACTACCTGCCCGTGGCCCTCGCAAACTCGGCCAGAAATTGGCTCACCAGCCTGCCAAGAGGCTCAATCGGCTCGTGGAGCGAGCTGAGGGACCACTTCATCGCCAACTTCCAAGGCACCTTCGAGAGGCCCGGCACGCACTTCGACCTTTACAACGTCATCCAGAAGCCAGACGAGCCTCTGAAGGACTACATTCGTCGCTTCTCCGAGAAGCGCAACAAGATCCCGAACATCACCGATGACATCATCATCGCCGCCTTCCAGAAGGGAGTCCGTGATGAGCTGCTTATAGGCAAGTTCGGACGCAAGCCACCGAAGACGGTGAAGCAGATGTTTGAGACGGCGAACTCATACGCCAAATCAAACGACGCCATTAAAGCCGCCCGTCAAGACCGGCCCGACGAAGAGAGGACAAGCAAGCGGAGGAAGCCGAAATCCTAAGAAGGATGGCGGCAACAACGGCAACCAAGGCCGAAAGATCGCAAGCGCCGATCCGAAGACCTAGTGGCTGCGACCTCCAATACTCAACGCCGTCCCGAGTCGCCGCCTACGACGCCATCATGAACGCCGGTGCACCCACCATCCGAATCATAAGCACGCGGCGAAGGATGCTTTATCTACAAGCGTTCATGACAGATGACGCGGCGCAACTCGGCAAGAAGCCGACGACGAGGCTGGCCCGTCCGGCGCCAAAAAGAACAATGCGGCTGAAAATGCCGAACCTTTTCAAGACCCGGTGGGGGAGCTCAACCACATCTTCGGAGGCCCGCTAGCTTATGAATCCAAGAGGAAACAAAAGCTAATCGCCCGGGAGGTCAACGCGGCTCAACGCGAAGTCCCTCGTATCTGCGATGGTCGGAAGTGGCCATCACTTTTGATCGCTCGGATCATCCCGACCGAGTGGTCCACCGGGACGCTATCCACTCGTCCCGGACCCCGTGGTCCGCAACATCGGAGCTTAAGCGCGTCCTCATCAATGGGGGCAGCGCCCTCAACATCTGTTTGCCAAGACCATGGATGAAATGCGATCCGAGGGCCGAACTCAAAGCAAGCTCAGCCCCTTCCACGGAGTTATCCCGGGCTATCTTCAACACCACTCGGGCACATCTCCCTCCCAGTCACCTTCGGAGCCGAGAGAACTTCCGAACGGAGAACGTCACCTTCGAGGTGGCCGACTTGAAAAGCATATCATGCCATCATCGGAAGGCGCGCTTGCCAAGTTCATGGCGATCCCTCACTACACTTATCTTTGCATGAAGATGTCGGGTCCCAACGGCGTCATCACTCTTCGCAGCGACGTGAAGCAAGCCTTCACTGCGACAAGGAGAGGCGTGACATGGCCCAATCTCGCGAGAGATTACGTGGCCAACAAGAAATCCGATTGGCTGCATCGACTTCGGCAGAGGGCGAAGTCCCCGCGAAGAAGATAGCCAAATCGGGATCCGGCGACGCCAAGACCAAGAAGATCTCCCTTGATTCATCGATCCCTCCAAAACGCTGTAATCGGCGCCGACCTAGATCCTAAATAGGAAAGCGCGCTCGTCACCTTCCTCCAAAATAATAAAGATGTTTTTGCTTGGAAACCATCGATATGCCCGGAATTCCTAGGGAGGTGATCGAGCACTCTTTGAACGTCAAAGATGACGCCAAACCAATAAAACAACGATTACGCGAGTTCGCACGGGATCGAAAAGACGCGATCAAAGAAGAACTCGCAAAGCTCTTGGCTGCTGGCTTCATTAAAGAAGTCCTTCATCCCGACTGGTTAGCCAACCCAGTCCTGGTCCGCAAGAAAACGGGGCAATGGCGCATGTGCGTTGACTACACCGACCTCAACAAAGCCTGCCCCAAAGATCCGTTCGGGCTGCCTCGCATCGACCAAGTCGTCGACTCAACGCCGGCTGCGAACTTCCGAGTTTCTTGGATTGTTACTCGGGCTATCACCGGATCGGTTTGAAAGAATCCACGCTTGAAGACATCTTTCATCACGCCGTTCGGGGCCTCTTGCTACATCACCATGCCTTTCGGCCGAAGAACGCCGGAGCTACATACCAACGCATGATCCAAAGATGCTTCCGCACGCAGATCGGCAAAAACGTTGAAGCTTATGTCGACGATGTTGTCATCAAGACCAAGCAGAAAGAAGACCTGATCGCCGACTTAGAAGAAACCTTTGCAAACATCCGGGCCTTCGGAATGAAGTTGAACCGGAGAAGTGCACCTTCGGCGTCCCATCGGGCAAGCTGCTCGGCTTCATGGTATCACATCGCGGCATTGAAGCAAACCCAGAGAAGATCAACGCTATCTTAAACATGAAGCCCCAGAGTAATCGGAAAGACGTCCAAAAGCTCACTTGGCTGCATGGCGGCACTAAGCCGCTTCATATCCCGACTCGGCGAACGAGGCATGCCCTTCTTCAGGTTCTTGAAGAAGACGGACGACTTCCAGTGGACCACGAAGCGACAAGGCCTTCGAAGATTTCAAAGAATTCCTTACCACGCCACCCGTCCTAGCTTCGCCTCAACCCCAGGAACCCCTCTTGCTATACGTTTCAGCCACTCACCAAGTGGTTAGTACAGTCCTTGTGGTTGAACGAGAGAAGGAAGGACGGGCCCGAGAAGATTCAAAGGCCAATTTACTTTGTCGGAAGTATTGGCGGGAGCCAAAACCCGATACCCCGGTACAAAAATTGCTTTATGGTGTTCTAATAACCGCGAGGAAACGGCACACTACTTTCGGGGTCACTCGGTCACCGTCATCACCTCTTTTCCACTCGGCGACGTCGTCCACAACCGCGAGGCAACCGGCGCATCGCCAAGTGGGCCCTGGAACGATGCGCTGGATTTAACTTTCAAGCCAGGACATCCATTAAGTCACAAGCCTTAGCGGACTTCTGGCCGAGTGGACTGAACAGCAAGAACACGTGCCTCGGGAAGACCTCCAACACTGGACCATGCACTTCGACGGATCCAAGAGGATCACCGGCTTGGGAGCGGGAGTTGTGCTGATCTCCCCGACGGGAAAGGCTAAGATATGCCCTTCACCTCCACTTCTCCGCATCACACAACGTCGCCGAATACGAAGCTCTTTTACATGGGTGCGCCTCGCAGTCTCACTCGGGATTCGTCGGCTTATTGTGAAAGGCGATTCCCAACTAGTCGTCAATCAAGTGATGAAGGACTGGTCCTGCTTAAATGACACCATGGAGGCTTACCGACAAGAGGTCCGCAATCTTGAGGACAAGTTTGATGGGCTAGAACTCTCACATGTCCCGAGACATAACAACGAAGCCGATGAGCTAGCGCGTTCGGATCTAAGCGCGAAGCTGCTCCAACGAGATGTCTTTGTCGAACATCTTTACGAGCCAACCGTCATGGCAAAGACAGCTCCCAACGAGCAAACCACGAACGAAGTCACCATGATCGATACCGACCGGAGGACGCCGCTTATCAAATTCTTGACCCGGCAAGAGAGCTGCCGGATGACCGGATGAGGCGAACGCCTCCGGCATCGTTGCCAAGCGTACGTCATGGTCGACTCCGATCTATACAAAAGAAGCCCCTCGGAATTCTAATGAGGTGCATCACACCCGAAGAAGGGAAACAATTACTCCAAGATATCCACTCGGGCATATGCGGAAGCCACGCGGCAACACGCACTGGTCGGCAAAGCTTACGAGCAAGGATTCTTCGGCTCACCGCGGTCTCCGACGCGGATAAAGTCGTAAGAACCTGCGAAGGCTGCCGTTTTCGCCGACAAAGCCATGTCCGCCCGGAGCTCCAAACAATCCCACTTTCCGGCCGTTCGCGGTATGGGGGTGGACATGGTTGGCCCCTTCAAGAAAGCTCCAGGAGGTTTCACACACCTCTTCGTCGCAATCGACAAGTTCTCCAAGTGGATTGAGGCCAAGCCGGTCGCCACAATCACGCGACAAAGCGCGAGACTTTTTCCTCAACATCGTGCACCGCTTCGGCATCCCAAACGAATCATAACCGATAATGGGACCCAATTCACGGGAGGCATCTTCAAGGAATTCTGCGAAGACTTCGGGATCAAAATCGCTACGCATCGTAGCTCACCCCAAAAGCAATGGGCAAGTCGAGCGAGCCAACGGGATGGTCCTTCAATGTATCAAGGCTCGCGTTTTCGACCGACTAAGCCCTTACGCCGGCAAGTGGGTCCAGGAACTTCCCTCGGTTCTATGGTCGCGTGAACCACACCCGTCGGGCCACCGGCCAAACTCCTTTCTTTTTGGTCTATGGCGCGAAGCCATGTTACCAAACGAGATGGAATATGAGTCCCTCCGGGTCCGCAGCTTCAACGATGAACGCTACGACATCGACCGAGTGGATGACCTCACCCGATTGGAAGAGGCCCGCGAGGCGGCCCTCATCCAGTCGGCCAAATACCTTCAAGGGCTCGAGAAGATACCACGGTCACAACGTGAGAGCACGAGCTTTCATTGTTGGCGACACGGTCCTACGCAAGATCCAGACCACCAAAGACCGACACAAGTTATCTCCCTTATGGGAAGGACCGTATATAATCGCCGAAGTGACTCGGCCGGTGCTTACCGGCTAAAGCGCGAAGACGGGTCCATGGTGGAGAACTCCTGGAACATCGAGCATCTTCGACGGTTTTACGCCTAATTTGGCTAAGGCCTCATGTTTTCCTTATTGACTGCAACCTCAAGCAAGATGACTTCTTGAGTTAGCGGTCGGGGCTGATACACATATCAATAAAGCTCGAATTTTCCTCATCAAATTTTTGTGCATAATTTGGTTTATCATTGTTTAATGTCCTTCGACTCGAGCTCGGTGTCTAAGGACCGAGAGTTTTCGATGACCTAATCGAGCCTAGGCTTGATGACGCCGGATGAAAACTACTTAAGAAATTTCACGCAAAGGCTCGAATCAAGGCATTGACATAAATAAACTAAAAATAGTCACAAAGATTCCATGTCGAGTGTTACAATTACATGATATCTACAAAGCAAAGTCGGAATACGGTTCGAGCTTGAAATTGTTCACTACATCCAAAGATATCTTCTTCGCGCCTCTTGCGCCTCGCTTAGCATATCTAAGGCCTGCTCGTCTGTTGTTCCCTCAGCGAAGCCCTCCCCGACTGAATGGATATCCACTCGGGGGTAGAGGGACTTGGTCTGTGCAAGAGCCAGACCAGCCCCTATATTGGCCGCTTCGGTGATGTTCTTCAGATACTGTTCGGGAGCC
Source organism: Oryza australiensis (assembly GCA_019925245.2). Classification (NCBI taxonomy): domain Eukaryota; kingdom Viridiplantae; phylum Streptophyta; class Magnoliopsida; order Poales; family Poaceae; genus Oryza; species Oryza australiensis. The sequence goes on from JAIFGZ020000518.1 coordinate 43,185, forward strand.
AGCCGAAGCTTGTCGAAGATCTCAATTGGCTCCAGCAAGCTGATCCCAACTCCTTGATCAAACAAGGATGCCAAGATCGGCGTGGCGGCGTTGGCGACCTCTTCCCGTATCTCGTCGCTGGACTTGATCTGCCCAAGTAAGACGTCATATTGGGCTCGGGTCTTCATCTTATAAGCTGCAAGGAGTCCTAGATCATTCAAAGCACTCGGAAATAAAGCAGCACATGAAATTCGACTTCAAAGAAGGTTACCTTCAAATTCGGCCTCCATCTCGGCCTTGTCAAGGTTGACCGCTTCCAGCTGGACTTGAAGCGAGTGGACCTCCAAAGAATTTTTTACAACGAAAGAAGATTAACAATAGCCGAGATCAACATAAGAATCATAATGAAGTGGAGAGGCGGGCTTACTTCCGATTGATCCGCGGAGGTCGAGGTTCGCTTCCGAAGCTCGAGATCTCCCTCCTTAAAGCGGCCTCCCTTGATGCGGCCTCTCTCGAGTGGCCTTCGGTGTCGCCGAACGTCCTCCAAGGAGTTTAAGTGGGGACTAGCTTCTCCAAGCACTTCGGATTTCGCCATTGAGCGGCAATATTCTTTACGCATGCGAAAGCGAAGAATGATCGATCGAAGGATAACGAAGATATAATCAAAAAGAAAGACGAAGGCTTACATTGAGCGGATGGGTCGCCTCATTCAGGCTCTCGACAAGGGCATCCCTTTCATCCTTTTCAGCTTGCTTGGTCGAGGATGATGCCCTGTCTCTCGCCTTCGAGTCCCGCCACTCGATTCGATCGGAGGAACCCGAGTCTCGAAGACGCGCAACTGGGGATCTCTTCTACCGTGGTGGCAAACAAGAAAGACCAATGAAGACATGAGGAATTCAAAATTGAAAGAACGAAGGAACGCTTGAAGCAAGTCTCACCGGTTTCGGTGGGCTGCTGCCTAGGTGGGGCGGCGGACTCTTCTTTTTCTTCGGGCTCTGCCGAGCGACCCGTTGGGGCGCTTGAGCCGTAGCTGTGGGTTCCCGGCGTGGCGGTTTCCGGTCGGGATATCCCGGCCAGCGTCGGGGCTCCTCCCTAGGCGTCCTCCTTTGGAGGCGAAGGTTGTTTCTCGAACGCTCGCACTCGGTTGCGGGCTCGGGGTTTGGCTCGATGGCTTTGGCACTTCGGGAGCGGCGGCCGAGTCGGCCCTTCACCCTCCCGGCGGGATCTATGTCTGGGGTCTCTGCGAAAGTGAATACGGCGGAGATAAAGAAAAGTTATCCGCGAAAGAGTTCAAGACTTCGGTTTGAGCTTACGGATGACCGGCGGATCTTTGGTGCCGTCCGCGGCGATCGCCTTAGAGGCGGGGTCTCGGCCGGAGGAGCCGGGACGTCGTCATCCGAGTCCTCGATGATCGCCGCCTTTGCTTGCGCGCTTGTTCGAGTCTTCACTCGGCGCTGCCGCTTCCCGCTGGATCGGTTTGGATTTTGATCCCGCCCGTCGGCCTCTTGCGGAGCGACGCGGCGCGTCATCATGAGCCACCTTATATGGCTTGGAGGTGATAGAGGCATTTTCCTGCAAGAAGAGAGAAGGTGCAACATTGAGAGACAAGACATCAAGATTAAAGATACTATGAAGCAACCAATCGGCTTCTTGGAGGAGGAGGTCGGTGGATGCTTGAATGGAAGGACGCGAGAATGAGGGCTCGCTCGACGGCAATCCCGGATGAGAAGAGCTTGTACATCCGGATCTTCGGGATCTCGTATGTGAGTGGATCCGGGTCCTCCCGATTGGGGTCCGTTCCGCCTTCGTACTCGAAGGCCGGTTTCGACCGCTCCTTGATCGGCGCCGGCACGCACGATGAAGTGCCGAGTGATTTGTTCCCGCGAAGATTCTTCTTCTTCATCGCCGGGATCTTCGCGAGCGGATCGTTGGCCTCATCCCAATCTTGGGCTACGGCACGGTGCTCCAAGATGGCTTAGGGAGGAGGAAGACCAACAAAGGCGGGCGGCGGGTTCGAGATTATTGATGTAGAACCAGCCCGCGTGCCAGCCTTTGTTGGAAGTTTTCAAGGGAGAGAAAAGTAATCTTTGCGGAGAGATCCGCGAAGTTGGAAGCTGCCCCGCCAACAACGCAAGGTTGGTCCTTGTTCGGATGGGGTTTCGGGTAGAACATACGACGGAATAGATTGAAATGAGGAAGAATGCCAAGGAAAGCTTCACACACATGAATAAAGAGGGCTATGTGAAGCATCGAGTTGGGGTTCGGATGGTAGATGTGAAGACCATAGTAGTCCAAGAGCCCCGAAAGAATTCGGAGGTGGGAAGGCTGAACCCGCAATAGAAAAAGGAAGTAAAGACAACGAGCTCACCGGTGTTTGGGGTCGGGAAGTCCTCCCGCCGCCGGGCGCCATCCCACAAGTTCCTTCGGCGGAAGCACGCCGTGCTTCACCATCTCCTTGGGGGTGTATTCCCTCACGTCCGAGGTGGCCCATTGGTCGAACGGGATCCTTTTCTCGTCCGCCATGAGAATGGGTTGATGGGAAGTGGATCTGAGAAAAGTTGGACCTTTGGCGACGGAATGTGGGAGAGTTGGCTGTGGAGGCTGGTTGTTGCGAGAGATCGAGCTCTTAGATGGACGGATTTGGGAGCGCACGAGTCTAGGGTTCTCCGCGGTGGTGTTGAACGATCGTGAGAAGGGGAATCGTTTGGAAGGCAAAGAGGCGGGGACGACCTCGCGTCTTTATAGAAAGATTTGAGGGTTGCGCTAGGTTTTCTGGTGAGTGGGCCGAGCCCATAAGAAAATCTATGGCCCAGCTAAGATGTGGTCGATACGTGTCCTTAGAGACTTAAGCGGATGAGCTTAAGCGATTTGCCCGGCAATATGCGCGTGTCAGGGTGCCCAATACCTTTAAAGATCCTTCCATACCGTGGTTTGCCTGACTTCATGAGAAGCTGGCACGATGCAATTTGGAAGGTGACCAACAGCTGAGTTTTTATAGCTGCCTTGGTGAACAAGGGCTGTTTGGTTTTTTGGCATTTGGTTGGATAATCTTACCAATGCTGTTTGTTTTCCACCTTGGTGAAGATCTTTATAAGATTGAGACCAGTATTATGGCATAAGCTATTTAATAACTTGGTCATATTTTTCATATGATTGAAAGAACTTGTTTTCCCATGAGGAATGAATGAAATATTTATTCCGGGATTACTCGGGCAAATCCACTCGGTTGAGCAAGAGCTTACCGAATGCTTTTTACCCATGAGGGATGATTGAATTATTTGTTCTGAGATGACTCGGGCAAATTCACTCGGTTGAGTATGAACTTGCCGGGTAATGAGATTTGAGTGATTGCTTTAGCATGAGCTAGGCATCTACATGAGAATGATTTTTTATAGTTCTTGACTATATGCTTAGTCTATTTTTGACTAACCACATAGTCGGGGCTACACACGATTAGGTGCATCGGGAGATGCACCTAGATATTTATTTTTGAGAAATTTTTATATATATTTTTCAGCCCTTCACAGTCTTTGGAGCCACTCGGGAAGATTCAGCAGAGATGATGGAATCACTCGGCGCCAAAAACACTCGGTCAAAGAGATTTTTTTGGTTGAGTGCTGTTTTGGTCTGAAGCTGAGTTGTCTCGTCGACTGAAAAGGACTCGGGGCTACTGTGGAGATTGTGGCAATCGGGTATCCACATGGCAAGCTTATCCGATGAAGGTAGGGATAGATTGCGCCGCCATATCTGTAAGCCGAACTTGACTTGGGTGTTACGGTTGCCGGATAGAGATAAGGCAATCGGCCTATAGTCACGGTTTGGTAAGATTGAGGAATCCAACTTAGAATAAGATAGGGTTTCCGACTTGTAAACCCTTCCTCCCAAGATTATAAGGGGGTAAGGGCCTCGAGGGATAATTCCAACACTAGATCGAGATTCAACTTCATAAGCGAGAGCTTTAGATCACGAGATCAATAAAGACACTCGGCGGATCGAATCCACCGAAACAGGAGTAGGGTATTACCTCACGAGAGGCCCGAACTCGTCTAAATCTTCTTCTTCTTCTAACCTATCATTGGCTTGCGATCTCGATCATGACCCATAAAATATATTGCCGAAACCAAGTTTCGACAAGTGTTCACACCAGTAATGTTTGATGTTTAATTCACTTAACAAGAATGCCTGTGGTCCAATTTTGAAATATAAAGAAACACTTCATGAATAATAGGAGAGCAATATGCAATTGGACGAGGGCTAAGATTTCCTTGCTCCAGGATTTTTACGTGCACCAGCAAACTGTGAGACAGCATGCTCAGCAGCAGCGAGTACACGCGCCGGAGCAGCGAAGCGAGCGCACGGCAGCAGCGAGCCGCGCCGGAGCAGCAAGCGCGCAAGCAGCGAGCGCGCAAGCAGCGAGCGCGCAGGGCAGCAGCGAGCCATGCCGGAGCAGCAAGCGGGCGGCAACAGCGAGCATCGGAGCAGCGAGCCGTGCTGGAGAAAGTGCCCGAGCAGCGAGCGCCGGAGCAGCAGGCATGCGGCAGCAACGAGCACGGCAGTAGCGAGCGCGGGCGAAGAAAAGCGCACGAGGGAAAGCTAGTGAGGCGGCGGTGGCTGAGGCGGCGGTGGCGCACACGATCTAGAACCAAGAGGATAGAAACAAGTAGAGTCTTCCCAACATTATTTTATCGGTTTCTTCATGTCTTAATCCAAGTGAAAATGTTGTGTCGTACAGAAGAAATCGTTTGATAAAAATATTTTTCTTTCCTCATTAATTCGACTGTCATGTTAACGTCTTAACATCTTATTTAGTTGACAGTATAATTAATACAGATAGAAACTATCATTAATATTTTATTAATTAGGACTATCTTAGTTTGTTTTCGGTTAAGGTTCGTTTTGTTTTGGGTAGGACCAATATCATCATATTTGTCAAAGACCGTTCATCTTTGCCGTTATATATACTGGAGATGGTCGATCGGAAGGGCCCCTCGAACAATTATCAATCTACTATTTTCTATTATTTTTCTGTTCTTTTTTATTTTCTATATTATTTTTATGACTATGTTTTAGCAAGCTTAGAATTTGGTTAATCTTTACCATTTTACGCTGCAAAACGGTCATGCTTTTCCACAAAAGTGAGGAGGTTATTCTTTGCTAATTTACTTAAAAACTAGTCGTCCGTCACGATATTTATCTTATTTGTTAATTTGCTTGTAAATTAGTCGTTTGATTCCAGCGAAAATGAATTAATCTCGAAATTGGCTCCGCTATTTGGTAGTGATCTATCAATTTTGGTGACTCTATTGATTACACCGTAAATAGTTAGGTGATTTTATATTGGCTGCGAAAAAGCATCAATAATAATCACCTATCTAGATCCATAAATTCGTGAAGATAGAAATATCCTGCTCCAAAAAAATCCTGAATCTAGAGCTGTGTGAAAGAATGCCTATATTCTAGAGCATGTTTTCGCTAACCCCTCTCCTACAATTCTTTATTGGTTTAAGCAAAATTTCAAGTTCCAAACGTTCCATAGCACTGCCACTGCCAACAGTCCTGGACCTTTCATGGGGCAGGCGGGTGCATACGCTGTGTGTACGAAGAAACCCCACTCTACCATGGTCCGCAAGTGACGGCCGCGTCCGCCGCGAGTGGTGGGGCTGGTTGGATGGTGTGGACCGCCCAAGAATAGGTCTATGGATAGAGCGGTGATCCCTCTCGCTTCGGTAGTGCACCTTTACATTCTACCCCCACAAATTTCAACAAATTATTAGTATCTGATCGATCGAGCACTAGTACTCTCTGTAGCAAATTTTGTATAACGGAGAAATAGTGGGACTGATCCGGGAAACCGTCACTCCCCCGCTCGCAACGCGCCACGTGGACGTCCCGGGCCGCTATATAATCGGGCGCCCTCGCCTCCTCCGCGGCCGATCCAAACATCCATCCCACCGCCCGCCGTCTCTCTGGGCATCCACCGGTGAACTAATCTGATCGGAGTCAGAGGAGGAGGAGGACAAGGGGCAGAAGATGTTCGTGGAGGGGTTCAGGGTGGAGAGCCCGCGTGTGCGGTACGGCGACGGCGAGATTGAGTCGGAGTACAGGTATGACACGACGGAGGTGGTGGCACCGCCGACGCCGGAGAAGGGGTGGATCGTCCGCCCCAAGTCCGTCACCTACCACTTCAAGACCACCACCACCATCCCCAAGCTCGGGTACGTATAACAATCAATGTCTCCATCCACAAAATGCTCTGATCTTTCTTCTTCCTGTTGATGAGATATGGAGAGGGATCGGAAATGGGAGAGATATGGATGGATAGATTTGTTGTTTTTTTTCACTTACTTAATTGTGTTCGATTTTTCTCTGGTTGATTAATTTTTGGAGTTGCGTATGTATGCAATGGATGAAATGCAGGGTGATGCTGGTTGGATGGGGAGGCAACAACGGCACCACGCTCACGGCCGGTGTCATCGCCAACAGAGAGTAATTAAGATAATCTTAATTATAATACAGATTGTTTCCTAGTTTATCCACACACAAAAAATGCATGCAAGCATTGCATTGTTATTGATGTAGTAGTTGCATTGAATTCTGGATTATCCAAAATAAAATGGATGCATGCATTCTGTCTTTGACTGCTAACAGTGGTATATGTAGTGTGCAACTAATGCAGAATATGAATTATTCCTCATTTACCAAAAAATGCATGTATGTATATGATGTCTTTGACTGCCAAACAGTGATACTCTTATATGTAGTGTGCAATTAATGAATAATTATATGAAAACATCATTTATGGGAAAAAAACGTTTCCATGGATCCTAATTGCCAAACTAAAATGGCGTAATGCAACTGAATTCCTCATTATCCCACATGGTTAATTAATTGTTCCAGTTTTTTCGGTTCAAAAAATTCAGGGGAATTTCTTGGGCAACCAAGGAGAAGGTGCACAAGGCCAACTACTTTGGTTCCCTGACACAGGCGTCCACCATCAGGGTTGGGAGCTACAATGGGGAGGAGATCTATGCGCCTTTCAAGAGCCTTGTACCCATGGTGATCCCATCTTCTCAAATTAACCTTCCACCACTCAGATTCTATCATAATATTTCCCCTTTAACTACATTTTCTGTCATAAAAGGTTATATAAAAATGACTCTATTTATGGTTTTTGACAATGTAGAAACATATTCTGATTATTATACTATGCGCCTATGCATGGATTTGCATATGCGACCAATCCAACTTAATTCCGTGTAAGCGATCAGGTCTTATATTGTAGTTTATTGAAGCATACTGTATTTCAATATATTTGTTTTTAATATACAATCGTAACTCTCAACTGTGATAATGTGGTTGGTGGGGGCAGCTGTTGTGTTTTATTTCTGCATGTGTTTTATTCTGAGCGTGCTCACCCTTTTCTTAATTCATTGACATCAAACTTTTTTTCTTAGTATTTCATTTTCAATCATATTTCTCACACTATAGTAATGCCCTGATTAACTATATACTAGTTTTTTCACATTCATTTTGTCTATAGCCCTTGAAATCGACTTTATTTTTATATAATATAATAGAGAGATAGATATGTCAGAATTGATGAATCGTAATATTTCAGACATCAATCGATAATGTTAATTGTAGAGAAAAAACATACCAAACTGATGAATCGTAATATTTCAGATGCTGATGATGATGGTAATTTGATTGGTTTTTTAAGGTAAACCCAAACGACATCGTGTTCGGTGGTTGGGACATCAGCAACATGAACCTGGCCGACGCCATGACCAGGGCTCGGGTGCTGGACATTGACCTGCAGAAGCAGCTCCGGCATCACATGGAGTCTATGGTGCCCCTCCCTGGCGTCTACAACCCTGACTTCATCGCCGCCAACCAGGGCTCCCGCGCCAACAATATCATCAAGGGCACCAAGAAGGAGCAGGTCGAACAGGTCAAGAAGGACATCAGGTAGTGTTGCTATCAAATGTGATATCATCTTATTTATAAATTATTTATGTGTTTTAAACGATAAGTAGTTAAAACAGAGGAAGTAATTAAATGGTTTGGGTATAATCTATACATTGTTAGACGGGTATTTAAAAATTAATGGTCAAAGATATATGTATTTGACTTAGGACAGGTTTAAAATGAGAAATAATTTAAAATGAAGAAAATATCATTAGCAAAAAAATATCTAAAGATAGTGATAAACTGGATAGAGGTTTTATTGGAATTTTGTCAACGATATACTGAATTTTTTGGACGAAATTCTACTGTCCAAATTTCGTCCAAAAAATTCTGACACAACAGAATTCCAATAACCGACTATTTGTTTGCTACCGGTATTTCCTTCATTTTAAATTATTTATTGTTTTAGTTTGTCCTAAGTCAAATATGTGACCATTAATTTTAAAAAACCCATCTAACAGCATGGGTGTAATTGGTAATCAAAGGTTAAAAATGTTTAACTCAGAACAAACCTAAAATGATAAGTAACTTAAAACGGAGGGAGTAATTAAACCCCTGCTTCCAAGTTCAGACATGGATCGACAGTAAAAGTTCGTGTAATATTGTATACATTTGGTTTTGATCGACATGGATGTGGATTTGGGTAGGGAGTTCAAGGAGAAGAACAAGGTGGACAAGGTGGTGGTGCTGTGGACGGCCAACACGGAGCGGTACAGCAACGTTGTCGCCGGGATGAACGACACCATGGACAACCTGCTTGCGTCGCTGGACAAGGACGAGCCGGAGATGTCGCCGTCGACGCTCTACGCCATAGCCTGCGTCATGGAGGGCGTCCCCTTCATCAACGGCAGCCCCCAGAACACCTTCGTGCCCGGTGCGCCGCCGCCGCCCGTGTGCTACCTCCGACGACATTGTTTCTGAATCCGTTCTTAGGTTGACGATGATGTTGTGCTGATGCATGGATGGACATTGACAGGGCTGATCGAGCTCGCCATCAAGAAGAACTCGGTGATAGGCGGCGATGATTTCAAGAGCGGGCAGACAAAGATGAAGTCCGTCCTCGTCGACTTCCTCGTCGGCGCCGGCATCAAGGTATAATGAACACCAACTGTATGTCCAACTCCAGTGATCGATATCGATCGATGAAAAATGAATTGGTTTGTTGCATTGGCATTGGCAGCCGACGTCGATCGCGAGCTACAACCACCTGGGCAACAATGATGGCATGAACCTGTCGGCGCCGCAGACGTTCCGGTCCAAGGAGATCTCCAAGAGCGGCGTCGTCGACGACATGGTCTCCAGCAACGCCATCCTCTACGAGCCCGGCGAGCACCCCGACCACGTCATCGTTATTAAGGTCCGGCAGAGATCGATCGATCGATTGTCACCTCGTTCTTGATTCTTGCAGTGGAACTAATGGCTGATGAGCTGATTGATTGCTGTTTCGGTTAATTGTTGCAGTACATTCCGTACGTTGGTGACAGCAAGAGGGCCATGGACGAGTACACCTCGGAGATCTTCATGGGAGGGAAGAACACCATCGTGCTGCACAACACCTGCGAGGACTCGCTCCTCGCCGCGCCCATCATCCTCGACCTCGTGCTCCTCGGCGAGCTCAGCACCAGGATCCAGCTCAAAGCTGAAGGCCAGGTAACAACAACAAGCATATCTTGCATCCATGGATTCAGATCATCATTTGTGCCAACAAGTGCTCTGAATACACTGTCCATTTCTGCTCATGGTGCAGGATACGTACCATTCTTTCCATCCAGTGGCTACCATCCTGAGCTACCTCAGCAAGGCTCCACTTGTGAGTGCATTCATTTCCTGAAACTAAATGCACTTTAGGCCTGTTCACTTTATTATCACTTTAAAACCTAACAAATTTTAGCGTTACCAAATTTTGGTAGGATAATAAACTAAACATAATTTTAATATTGCTACCATACCAAAATTTTGTAATTTCAGAAGTTTTCTCTCGTAAAAACACTACCCAAATTTGGAAAGCATCCAAACCAACACACGTCTAAACGCTACCAAAACTTGATATTACCAAATTTAGTAAGGTTGATTTTAACAAGAAAGTGAACAAGCGCTTTCCATTTTCACTTGCAGAAACAAAACAAATTTCTTTTAGTTTCTGTTGCAATGCAATGTGCTGAAAAATCGTTTGAAATTGATGAGGAGTTTGGTTGATGGAACTGCAGGTTCCCCCAGGCACACCAGTGGTGAATGCACTGGCCAAGCAGAGGGCCATGCTGGAGAACATCCTGAGGGCCTGTGTTGGTCTGGCTCCTGAGAACAACATGATGCTCGAGTACAAGTGATATAGGCCTTGACAGGTCCTCTTATCAGGAGGGATGATGAAGAGCAAGTGGTGGAGGAAGGTGAAACTTTTCTTCAAGAAAAAAAAAACGAAAAGAAAAAGAGAATGAGGAACACCTGAAGAAATAACAAGAGGCCAAGTGGGGAAGCAAATGAAATGATGAAGTGATATTCATTCAGAAAAAGGGTGTCATTCACTCGGATCCTCTTAATTGGGGGCACCTATTTGACAGTTTGACACTCTGCTCCATGATTTTTTTTTGTTTCATTTTTTGGGTTTTTTTATGAGATGATGGAGACTATTTTTTCAGCTTTGCTGCTAGTATGCTGTGAGCTGCATGAACATTGGTTAATATTGTGTATGATGATAGGTGAAGCAAGGAACTAGTCCTCCTCTATGCTTATGGATCTATAGTACAAGTTGTCAGTATTACTGCTAAGTCTTATATCTGGAACACTTTTAAATCAAAGAACAGCTTTGGTCCTAATCGGTATTTATGAGACAATGTTCTGCTTATAAAAATGCTGCAATTTTCCGTTATTATCCTGTAGTTGTGCAAATTTTGTACTAATGGGTAAAACATCTTGGCATCCATGGGTAAAAAAACATCTGGTTAATGTGGAATGAGGTGTGATGGTCACAGTTGCCGGTGCCAGGAGGTATCTTGCGGCAATCAATGTATGTTCCTTTCCTATGCACGGTTGTCTCACGCACACGGCAGATTTTTTTCCACCGGTTTACAACTCGAGCTAAGGATCACAATATTACTTCCAATGCTAAATTAGCCCAAAAAACAGCGAGCAATCTGGCTCACAGATACTTACACAGGTCAATGGCCTCTTTGCTCCTCAGATATTGTTTTTTTTTCAGCAGCTGCACTTCTGGTTGTACAATATATTGATGAGTGTGCTGCACCTTGCTAGGGGACTAGGAGTGCAGCTTCAACCAACTTGAGAGGGGGTCATCATGGATCATGGATGTCTTGTACAATTTAGATTTTGGATTTCCTGACAATGGACACGACGATGGCTATGTCATCGAGTTTTCCCCCGCTGAAACCCAGGTACCCCACTGCAAGAGCGGCATCTGAGAATGGGGTCCTTCCTGCTGCAGATCTACCCACTTCCTGCGCCTTGGCAGCCAGGTGTTCAGCAATCTCCTGCAAGTAGAATAGCCATGTGATGATTCAATATTTAGATTTGCTAGACATTTTATTTATGAGGCAAGTTGATTCTAACCGTTGGTTTGAGATCGGCTTGTAAAGATTTGGAGACCATGGTGGCTACTTCTTGTTCATACACATTGTCAAAAAGACCATCGCTTGCTGTTACAATGACATCACCATCCTCCAGCTCAATTGTATAATTCTGAAGGAAAAGGGTAAACAATAATGTTAGTTTTAAATTACTTAATACGATTGCACATGATTTATAGTACAAAGTCTAATCTTTGCACCTGTACAAGTTTCAGGGGATTGTCGCCCTTCTCAATTTGCAGTGGGAAGTTGAAACCATAAACCATTGGTTTTGATTTTTGGTACACCTCTCCATTTCTTATCACCATAAATCCAGAGTCTCCAATATTCGATGCATTGAGAAACTAAAACGATGACAAATGTAATAATAAATACAGTGCAATTGGTTCATCAGAAACAAGAAGAGTCTTGATCAAAAGAACAGACCTGGCCATCAAAGTGAGCAACCAAAACAGTGGAAGAACCAGGAGAGTGTGCTTCATCTGCAGCCTTGGAAAGAACTTGTTCAGGTTTAAGATCTGCAGCTCCTTGATTCTCCATAATGAACTTTTTACAACCATCCATTAGCTCCCTTGCATAAAGCCCTGCATTGATACCTGTTTACAAAAATTAGACAACTTAGCACTTCAGCATTCCCATGAATAATTATTATACACCCAGAACTTCAGTTTGAACATATATCAGACACATAATGTTGGCTCAAAATTGACTTTTCAGCTAATAAATAAATGAGTGAATGCTAACATTGGCCCAAGAGTACTACCGATATGAACACATTTTGCCCTCTTACTTGAAGACTTGGTCCAAACCAGGCTGTATGCCTTTTATTTTATATCCATATATAGAGCTGTGGTAGACCTGTGGCCTGTGTGGGTTGACATTTCAAAAGAATATTCTTCTAAAGAAGGATGTTCCAATTTCTTGTACTAGTAGTAATAAACTTATTCTACCATCTCCATTTGACCATGTCTGCGTCCATTCTACAATACCATAGTTCCATTTCTTTTGTGCAAGTCAATTTTTGGCGAGGAGTAGGTACAATACGGTGTGTAAAACAGATAAACCCATATTCATCTCCCAGCACCTGCTATGGCTATTCAACTTGATGGTTATTGTGTAATCCTGATGGTTTTTGAATTGCCATCATCCTGCTACCAGGCCCACAGGCAGGACACCATTTTCCCATTCCTGTGGAGTTTAGAAAGAGAACTCTGTGCCATGTTCCTCAACCATTATTCTTGGTAGTACTCCCGCCGTCCCAAAATATTACAACTTCTAGCCTTCTAAATTTGTCCCAAAATATAACAATTTCTCCACCTACATTCTCTTCTCAACCAATCATAACCTTCCACCATTCAAATTCTCTACCTACCTCCTTTTCTCAACCAATCACAACCTTCCCTCATTTAATCCCACCAACTTTCTTAATACCCATGCCCAACTCTAAAACTCCTTATATTTTGGGATGGAGGTAGTAGTAACTATTTGGCAGTACTTGATATCTTACTAAGCTGGACGTAAAGAAGCTAAAGTGGTTCGTATTTTCCCACTAGGATGTCAAACCCATAAAATACTCAAGGAACCAGAAAGAAAAAAGAGTACTAAAGTATTCCTTAAATACAGAAAAGTTCCTTTTGGTTATAACATCATCAGTCAATTAATTTTCACTATAGTAAAAATGTAAAACATGCTTTATACGTCTTATCCAACATCTATAGACTATAGATGATATAATCACTAAGTCAATAAAATCCGCCAAGGTCCTTGTGTTTATTTTGTTTAACAAGCAAACATTTCTTGAATTTTCTGATGGATAAGGATTGACTACTTGTTTGGAAAACTCATTGTCTTCTAAAGTGAGCAGTAACTAAGATTTAAGAATAGAATTGGGATGTGGAAACCTGCGCTACAGAATCAAATGCAAAGAAATATTCATGTGGTTTACCTTCAAATGACCACTGGCCAACTCCATCAGCCACACCAAACCAGCCATCACACGCAATAAAATATGCATCTTCTCCACCTGTTGCTGCCTGGAAAATTATTCAAACCATAATTGAAGCATCAGGGGAACCATTAGTGTTCCTGACTTACAGTAATAGTGTGATCAAATGGAGTACCAAAGAGAAGTATGTAGAATGTGGAAGCAATAATTAACTGCTTATTTCAGCAATAGACGTAATTTAAATTAATTTACTTCTGTGATAGGGTCAAGATAGACTAAAGTCCAAAGGTATACTGCATAAAAGAGAAAACATAGCACAATTATTAGTACCTTAGAAGGATGAGGCAAGATCGCAGCACCTGATGCCAGCACAAGCGTTGATGAGGCTACTGGAACCATTCTTTATAAGATACAACATGACAAAATTATTAAAGCTGTTTTTTGGAGGTCCAGGTTTAAAAGCGTAAAGACATGAAAAGCCATAAGATATGTTTGCATGAAAAAGATGCCTAACTAAATGAAGACAAAATACTGGTCATATCCAGCTTTGCAAGCATCAGATGCGCTCAACCATTACTGCACAAACTTGTATGGAAATATAAGAACTACTAATAATTTACAGAATGTCTTTATGGTTTGAAACATTTGAAATCAAAGTAAGAAAGCAAAGTAATACCTATCAGTATTCTTCACCTCTGAAATGTCCTTTCGCCAATCTATCTTGTTACAAACTTCTTCCTGTAGGGAAAAAGAGAGAACATTAGGCCCTCACTTGCACAAATCAAACTAAATACCACAATGGGGTATATATATGATAGCAAAAGATCTATGCCCCCAAGTACAGATCATATTCACAATAATATTACCATTGTGCCAATAAATTTCTAGAGGCATCTACCATACTCTCAAGGTGTATGTCTGGATCCAGTTTATATGAAGTGTTGATTTGAAACAGAGGCAGTGTGTGTTTAGTATAGAGAGAGGTGTGGTCCCTTACAAGATATTGTCATAGTATAAGGCAGGAGCAGACAAAACAAAAATATTGTGACAACAACAGATGATATAAAACATTGATCCCGAGTATGAACAGATGGGGAAAGCGACCACATAACAACTGGCTCTCATCCAAACAAAATTGTTACAGCCGTCAGTGAGCTGCGGTTATAGAAAAGAGGAAACGGAGGGTATGCACCAAAATGCTTTCTGTCTGTGTGTGTGCCCATGAACTTAGTAATTGTACTAGCGCAGGTATAAATTTGCATCTACCTTGAGAATAGTTGACCATAGATCATAACCAAAAATAAAACTCTTCAATTTACTCCTTGAACAGAGACTAGCAAACAAATTACAAATCAATTGAAGCGCTTAACCGAGTCACTCAACCAGTCAACCTCATGAGAAAGTTACCATCTTTCACAATTCACAGCATCCAATTTCAGAAAACCACACTAGTCGCGATGATATGCACCGGAAGAAGTATGGATGGAATTGGGTGAGATATCAACAGGGCGTATCGAAACCAGGGAGTAAATTGGGCAGGTGAGGGGAGACACATACCGCCGGTGGGACGGCGAACTCGGCGGCCTGGTCGTCGGCGCTGGAGGCGCTGGACTCGGTGTCGACGTCGGTGTCGAAATCCTGCACGGTGGAGCCGTCCGAGGCCTCCTCCGCATCAGCCTCCGCCGCCGCCTCCTCCAAACCGGACGTCCCCGTCGCCCCCGCTCCTCCACTCGCCGCCTCCGTGTCCAAACCGGTCGCCGTCGCCTCCCCCTCTCTACCACCACGCGCTCCCGCGCCATCCTGGGCCTCAGGTGCAGCGGCGGCGTCAGCGTCGAGCCCTGATTCGACCGCAACAGGCGAGTGACCGGCTCCCGCCGCGTCACCAGCGCCGGCGACGGAGCTCGCCCCGCGGCGGCGGTCTCGGGAGCCCCTGCGCCCGGAAGCGCGGCGTACGGCGGCGAGACCTCAGCAGCAACCGCAGCGGCCTTCCCGGCGTCCGCATGCCGCTCCTCCTCCTCCTCCTCCCGGGGACGCGCGAAGCGGAACACGATGCTCCCGTCGGCCAGCTCTGCGACGACGGAGTAAGAGGAGAGCGCGGGGAAGCGCAGAAGCAGCAAGCGAGTACCTACTTACCGGTCGAGGAGTGGAGGTCGGGGACGGCGCGGCAGGCGGCGGCGGTGGCATGTGGGCGGCGGCGCGGGGAGGGGGAGACGGGGAGCGGCGGGGGGGGGAGGGGCGAGCTTGCAGGGGCGCAGGTCCAGCAGCCCCGCCGCAAGCGGCAGCTCCGCCATGGCTCGCCTCGAGTAAGCAAGAGAGATTTGAAATGGAGGGGATGAGCTCGAGTCGAGAGGAGAGTGGAGGTTTTTGAGCCGTAGTAGTAGGGTAGAGTAGGAGGAGATTAGCGTTGGTTTCTAGGATTGAGAGTGAGTGCTCTGGGCGGCATGGCGAGGGACCGAGGGTCACTGGAGGGTGGGCCCGGGGTAGTAATGGTGAGTTAATCTTGGTGGTTAACGGTGCAAAAAAAAAAGTTAGGACGGTGCTAATTGTGTGGTCGTTATTTTTGCATTGACCCACCGGTAACTCCGTCGCAAGGAACAAGTTGTTTTAAAACTTACGAAAAGATTTTATCTACATTCACCAGTTTGCAAACCATACATCAAAATCCTTAAATTTGGTTTAGTATATAAATCAAAGCCTTATTTGACCGCATTTTGTGGCATGCCACGCTCATAAACGATGGCATGGCAAAATTTATCTTTTCTTTCTCTTTTCTATTTTTCCTCCATTGCTGGATGGACGGCGGGCAACGATTCCACCGGCATCAGGCCAAAGGAATCCTTAACGAAGCAAGCAACTGTGCCTCTCATTACTCCTTACTCCCTACGAAGCAAGCAACAGCAGCAGCAGAGAGAGAGAGCTCGAGAGATGGCGTCGGCGACAACAACCTCGGATCGGTTGCGGCTTGCTCCGACAGGATTTGAGCCGGCGGAGGAGCTCGGAGCCGGAGAAGACAGGTGCTGACGAAGGCCTGCTGAGGCGGCGAGATCCGCTCAGCAACGCCGTGAGAGATACTTAGTGACAACAACCGTGCCAACCAACCGGCGGAAAGAGAGTCGCCCGTCGTCGCCGGTGCCGCCGCTTTTCGAAGTGAGGAAGAAGAGGGAAAAAAGAAAAGAGAAAAAATAAATAATATAAATAAAATTATGTCATTGTCGGTATGAGATGACCCAGTCAAATAAGGCTTTGGACCGGATTGATAAAAAAATCAATCAAGTTTAGAGATTTTAATATGTGTATTGTAAGTTCGTGGACTTAGTTTAAATCGGGAAAATTGCATATTTGGGATTATGTTTCTCATTTTTGCCATTCCTAACGTTTAATTTTAAAAATGGGTCTTGAAACATTGTGCGCTTGTTTTTCATGCCATTCAACACATTTCATGTCATTTTAATTCCAAATACATGTTTTTTCCTGGATTGAGGACAGCACGGCCTAGACGATGGCCTGCGTGGAATTGACGGCGGCCTGCGCAACCTGGACGGCGACCGGCTCGGCTGGACCAAGCGAGAGGGTGGTGCGGCTGGCGGGGCGTGAGGGTGCGGCGTGGTGCGGATGGCGGCGGCGCGGCTTGGGCGGCGGCCCGGCACGGGCGGGCCGTGGCTGCGTGGCTGGGCCAGCGTGAGAGCGGCGTGGCTGGCGTTACGTGAGGCGTGGCGCGGTGAGGCGGCGCCGCGCGGCTTTGGCCAGCGGCGGCTTGGCCGTGTTAGAGCGCGGCGCGGCTGCAAAGGGCGTCGAGAGCGGCGCGATGAGCGGCAGGCGCGGCTGCAGGCAGCGGCTGCGAGGCGGCGTTAGGGCGGTGCGGCCTACACGGCCGGCGTCGGGCGCGGCCGCGGTGAGCGGCGGCCGGCGCGGATTGACGGCGGCCTACTTGGCCGATGTTAGGGAAACGCGGTATGCGCGGCCAACGTCAGGGTGCAGCGCGGTGAAGGCGGCCGCGTCGGGATCCATGGCGGGCGCAGATCAGAATTCATCGACAAGCAAAACACGGCAAGTCCAGGCGCTGCTACCAGATCATGCGGAGAATAGGAAATGTACCCACAACCATGCAAACGGGGGCAAAAGGGTCAATCCAAGGAAAAAGTACATGTATTTGGAATTAAAATTACATGAAATACATTGAATGGCATGAAAAGCAAGCACACAATGTTTCGAGACCCATTTTTACAAATTGAACGTTATGAATGATAAAAGTGAGAAGCATAACGATTAGAGTCCCAAATATGCTATTTTCTCGTTTAAACCTTACAAATTTTAAAGATTATTTACTCTTCTGGTAAACATATGCTCCCAATTAACCATAGATTTGTTAGGAAAAACACAATATAAACGCTACCAACACACGCACACTCACCTTACTCCTATGAGACATATTTTAAGATTTGGCAAAGTCAATGTCACACTTCGATTTTCTTTTGGGATTAAAAACCATTTAATAAATCATTTCTATAATTTATACTAAAATTTAAATGAGTTAACAAGTTAAATTAATGAGTGAAATAAAAATTTTCTTTCAAAATCATGGCTGAAAATATTTTTTAATATTCTCCATGTCCTAAATCCTCTAATTTTTGTGAATTTTTAGAGCTCAAGAAGTAATTTAATAATATAGAATTCATTTAATCTATTAATTAAATTGAAAAAACAAATTAAAATCCTTTCGTTGTTTTGGGCCATTTTCAAACCCTTCTCCTCCCCGCAGCCCTCACTTTCCCTCCTCTATTGGCTTACCTTCGCTTGGGTAATGCCAACCCGCTTGCCCCTCTCTCTTGCAAAGTCTATTTCGCCTTCCTCCTCTCTCTTGTGCCATCGATGTGTAGGCCTACCCGTCGGCTCCTTTCCTTTCTCCGGCCAACCACCATGGCCGCCACCTTCCCCCACATCGTCGCCTTTCCCGTGCATCCCCGCTACCGCACTCGCACTTGACCGAGAGGACGCGGTCCCCTCCACGTCCTCCACCCTCTCCTTACTCTCCCTGCGAAATCTGGCACCGGCTCCTGCTCTTTTTCCCACATCAGCACCCCAATCCACGCAGAAAATCCACCTCTCTCGCCCTCAGATCCACCTCCTGAGCCCATAAAAGCATCCTCGGAGCCCCCTCATAACTTTTCCCATGCACGAAACCACCCCACCACCACGAAACATATAGCGTCACCGTCGATCCCTAACTTCGGCCACCGCTCCAACCGTCGCCATGCCGCATCGCTTTCGTCGCCGGCACTGTCGCGTCGAGAGCTACACCTGCCACCACTCTATTTCCCCGAACCGCAGCTTCCACTGCAAAACTGAGCCGCCGCCATCGTTGCCTACTTCCAGTCGCTCACCGCCTGTCACGCCTAGAAATTCCTGCCCGGAATTTCTGAAGCTGAATGTGCATTACGGTCACACCATGAGGTTTTCCTAGTTTACATTTAATAAATCCCTTGAAGGAATTAAATTGAAATTAACATGGAGCTAATCATTAATTAATAAAATGCAAATAATAAGTGAAAAAGGCATGGTGGAGTTTTTCTTGAGTTCTTCGTGTCAAAATACATTAACAGGATCTTAGTAGAATTTTTAGAGCACTAAAAATAATTTTTAACCAATTAAAATCAATTCTTAGAATAAATAAATCCCTGGAAATCCTTTTCCCTCCTTTTTCTCTTTTTCTTGGGTCGACAGCCCATTCTCCCATGCGCCGCCGCCTCGCCTCGCGCCGTCCGATCTGCCCTTGGCAAATCGGGGCTGTCCGATCTCGGCCGCCCGCATGGCAACCACGTGGCCGCCACGTTGGCGCCTCGTCAGTGCCACGTGTGCCACATGGTGCACCGCGCCCCTCGGTCCCGTGGACTCGATCCACCGTGGATCGGCGGCTCCCGAGCCGCTGACGTCACCCCTTAGCCCACTAACATCATCTCGGGGATTTATTGCGTAATAAATTATTAAGAATTTTTCTGTTTTAGTAATAAACACATATAATCTTCTAAAATTCATAACTAATTCATCGAGCTCCGTTTATGCCCATTCAAATTTCATTAAATTCAAAAAAATATAGAGAATCCATTAAAATAGTTTTGTTTCCTTTTTCAGTAGATTTATAGCCTCTTTGCTTCTGTGCTTTGTTTGTCATCTAGATTCTGGTAGTTTCGATGCTCCGTGTACTTTGAAGTTGTTCGAGGTCCCTCAAGTACCAGAGCAAGGCAAGCCATGCTTTTACATTGATTATATTGTGCCTATTTTATTAAAATATCTTGATTTCCTTAAATATTACATTTATTTTAGAATATCATTTCATGGGCTTTTTTTATCTATTGTACTGAGCCATATGACTTGTTTATTTTGTATCTTTGATTGATAGCTTGGGTTTAATTTGATTAGTTATTGGTCTAGGATATGCTTAGCCTTGCTTAGATCAACTAGATCATTAATTGTTCTACTAGAGACTCTTTAATGATGATATTCAATCCTGAGCCATTGTGGTATTAATAATCAATTAAAATATGACAATGGTGGATTTTGGGTGCAATGGTTTTGATAGTCGCGCCCATGGCATTTAAGGATCGGTTTGCGGGAAACCCTAGAAGAATTACCGTGCATACCACAAGCCAGCGTGGGCAACGGCTGGGCTTGTAGTGTAGCTTTCTTTTAGCCGAAGTACCCAGAAAAGGGTGGGCGTGATGGAGTTGGGTCGGCCGGGGTGGCCGGTTGATCGGCTGTCGGATTCACCGAGGCACGAGAGGGGCTGCCCACTGCCTGTAGAGGAGTAGGGGCAAAACCAGAGGTATGGTACGATTGGTTAGAGGGGGTTATACGAAAGGTCATATCACAGCCTCTTTCCGGGGTACCATAGTGGTATACCGGCACACGAAAACGTGTCATGGGGTTGTGTCTTGTGAATACATATGTACACCTCTGATCAAAGTAGAACTATTTGAATAGACGTGCCCACGGTTATGGGCGATCAACCAGATTCACTGTAATTAGTCTCACCACTTAAATAATTTGATTAAATAGAACTGGGCTAGATCAGGTGGATGCTGTGGGCCTGTCGCAACGTGGTGTAGCGTTGGACAAAGATTATTTAATATTGATTAATTACTACAACTGTTTTACTGTTTTCAACTCCTATTGTGAAATGCTTACTTTATGCAAATAAACCCCTAGCCTTCCTGTGAACTATACTTGCATCATACCCTCCTTTTTGGTATGACTTGCTGAGTATAGTAGGTAGTATTTAGTCTTGCTCTGTCTCCCCCACCAGAATTGGTCTACGAGTCAGATGGAGGCTATTTGGAGGCTTCGTCCGCCGTCAAGGATGCATGTGGAGTGAAGTTGCCACGCTGTGAGCGTCAAGACCTTTTAGTCTAGCTCGTTTTATCTTTCTTTTCCGCTACATTTGTGTAATCTATTACTATGTTTTTAAGACGTGGATTTTGTATGTCAACATTGTCATATGTGTACCCTGGCTGGTCCTGGATATGGATTTTTAATACACAATCAGCTTCGGAAATTCCGGACAGGAATTTCTAGGCATGACAATTACATCCCTGTCCAGGACCAACCAGGGTACACAAACGACAAATTAATGTACAGAATCCACATCTGAGAAACATCATAAAAGTTTTTACATAAATACAGCGGAAAAGTAAACGAGCTAGACTACATCTTGGCGCTCGTAGCGTGACGATTCCACTCCAAGGGCATCCTTGACGGTAGCGATAAGCCTACTTATCCGCAAAGCCATCTTCTGATCCATCCTCTAGATCTGGGGTGGGGGAAAAGGAAGCAAGACTAAGTACTACCCATTGTACTCAGCAAGTCATACCAAGAGGAAGTATGATGTAAGTATTTCCAAAGAAAGGTTAGGGGGTTATTTGCATAAAGCAAGCACTTTAAAGACAATAGTTGAAAGCAGTAAAAATGGTTAAGTTTAATTAAACAGAATTAATCATCTTTGTCCAACACTACACCACGTTGAGACAGGACCAACCCATCCATCTATTCTAAGCCAGTTCCATTAAGTCAAATTATTAACAATGAGACTAATCACGGTGAATCTGGTCGATCGCCCATAACCGCGGGCACGGCTATTCGAATAGTTCTACACTGATCAGAGGTGTATATCTGTACCCACAAGACACAGCCTCACGACATGTTTTCGTGCGTTAACATGCCACCACGACATACCAAAAAGGAGTCTGTGACAGGACCATAATCCTCCTTGACCAAGCGACACCACATTTCAGGTTTCGTCCCTACCCCTAAATCCAAGATAGGTAGCCCCTTGTGCCTAGGTGAATCCGAAAGCTGCATAGACCTTGCCTGCTCCATCCAAACTCCATCACGACCACCCTTGTCTGGGTGCGTCGAATAGGAAAAAGCTACACTATAAACCCAACCATTGCCCACGATGGCTTGTGGTACGCACGGGGATTCTTTCAGGGTTTCCCACAAACCGGTCCTTTGTCATGGGTGCGACTATCAAAACTATGCACCCACTGCCCACCATTAATCATGTTTTAGTTGAACTTGTACTGTAGTATCACATGTCCATAACCATCATAATTAATGTCACCATAAGCTACTAGTAATGTTTTCCCATAGTAAGCTAATTGAACTAAGCATGGCTAAGCATTTTCTAATCAAACAGCTAGTCATATTGAGTCCCAAGTTATCAATGACATAGGGTATCAAGCTAGGCTCCACAATATAGGTCCCATCCCACATGACATTTATGAAATAATGTAATTTAATAGAAAAGCAAGATACTTTGCAATTAGGTATAATATGATCAATATGGAATACATGACTTGCATGCTCTTGCTCCTGAGGGACTTCTACGACTATTTCAAAGTAAACATGGGCGTCAGAGGTGCCAGAATCTAAGCGACAAACAAAGCACCACAAAAATAGACTATAAGTCTACTGAAACAAGCATCGGAACTATTTTAATTGGATTCTAGGCATTTTTATGACTCATCTGCAACTTGAATGGACTCAAGCGTAGTTCAG
Source organism: Oryza australiensis (assembly GCA_019925245.2). NCBI lineage: Eukaryota > Viridiplantae > Streptophyta > Magnoliopsida > Poales > Poaceae > Oryza > Oryza australiensis. The sequence continues at coordinate 65,709 of JAIFGZ020000518.1, forward strand.
ATGAATTGTCTATGAATTTTAGAAGTTTCACTGTATTTACTAATAAAAAGAAAAAGAAATCAGTGATTTATTGCGCAATCAGCCTTATGGCTAATGTCATCGAGCATGGGCCGGTGTCGACAGGCAGGACCCACCTGGCGGTGGTGCTATTGGTATTTCTTACGTTCATAGATAAATCCGCAAGCGCACGGATATACCGTTGTAGCATTTCACCCCTGAAGTATTCCAGGCTATCGTATTTATTTTATCCCAAAGGAAGACAGTGGTCTAGAAGAGAATATTAAGTTATTATGAATATTCATACGTTATAGTTGAGTTGTCAAAGTCTAGACAAGGGTAAGAGATAATATGTTATAGTTGAGTTGCCAAAGTCTAGGCATAGGTAAGAGATATATGGTAAAAAGGTAGTGTGACACACACAGAGGAGTCCTAACAAATAGTACACTAATGCGAAGTGGAGAGTATAGTGTTAGAGCTAAGTTCCTAATGTACTTCTCAAACAACTGCATAGGTTATACAAACAATTATATTCATGGTTAGTTACCTAGTTGTATGCTCTCAAGCCTACGGGGGTACTGATTCTAGTGGCCCAGCCTGCCACCAAAGTTGATTTCTGACTGTTCGACTTACGCCATACTCGAACGTGTAGGATTATAAAAGACGGACAGGGTTATCACTACTTGCCGCCTACCTCTACAACCCGTGGGATATGACCATAACCAATGTCTATGGAACAACCTAAGCACCGTGCTTACATTGCCATAGATATTCTTGCCTCTCGCAGCGTCATTGACGAAGACAAGAGCATACCTACATCCTAATTGCACATTGGACCATGACCGTGGTAATAGACTTACTCGTCTAACCATTATATAATTATCATATAAACTATGAATAGAACATACATCTAAACAACTAGTGTATGAACCATATTCAGTTATACAAGAAGATGAATATATTATATAGAGTAAAGTTGTATAAACTAAGTAAGATACAAAAGCCATATCCGACTCGCCGAAGACAACTTGGGAACCGAGTAGAAGTTCTAACCTAACTCCTAACTCCACTAGCCTAGAGACTAAGTGTGAAATGTAGAAACTCCTTCTTGTGGTGTGTGTTGAATGAAGTGAAACCTTATGGTTTCATAGCCTTCAAATGGTGGTTGTAGAGTCGGTTCCCAATCGTCAAACGGGTATAACCACCATTAGAGATGGTTGAGAACTTGCCACGTGAAAGGAGGGAGCCGAAGTTGCCTTGCCTAGTTCGGCCGTGAAGGGTTACGCGGAGGCTACGCTAGCCGAAAACAAAACATTTTACCGCGCAAACCAGGAACACTTGCAAGTAAGGGCCGATAGATCGTTACCGATTGGAGTAGAGTGCAGCGGAATAGCCAATCGGGGCAATCCGATCCGAAGCAGTGTAGCCGATTCCGGAGACGGCCGATCCGAAGCCGATCAACGGCGCGCAACGTAGCGGCGCCTCTGGGTATCCACACGTCCGGGGACAGAACGCCGAACACACGTGTGCTAGCACGCGATGCAAGGCTAGGGTTTGGCTCGAAAGTGGGGAGGGTTTCCGTGGAGATTGATCTCGACGACTTCTGTTGCACGCGATGCATTTGACATGTAGCAGCTCTCCACCCCTTCCTCCTTTATATAGAGTTGGCCGCTGGGACTAGTGGCCGATTAGGACTCTATTTTGAATCGGATCTCATCCGTATCTCATAGAGTTGGCCGCCCATACGTCGTAAGCCCATAGGACTCTATCCGATCGGATCCCTATCCGATCGAGCCGTATCCGAGTCCAACTCGAATATCTATTCTATCCCCTTAAGCGTGCGACCACAGAGGTTCGGGTATACTCGGTTTCAGCTATAGTCTAACTTAGCCGATCGTCGGCTCGAGTCCAACTCGCCGACGTCACGGCGGCGCCTAGCGGCACATATTGACACCATAGTATACAAGAATATAATATCGCTCTCGAACCTGTAATGTGTACACAAATCCCTTTGCCTCACGATACCGTTAAGCTATAGGCAAGATGTGTGCCATCCCTTCAATAGCTTAACCATTCACTCGAACCGTATTGGATTATCGTCGTTGATTGACTCCTCAATCAACTTAGCATGGCCATGCATTTCCATAATCCATTACCTCGAGGGCCGAGATATCTCTCCAAAGGAGGGGCAAATTCCATCTTGATCACTCACATCCCACTCCATGTTTCATAGCAAACCCGAAAACTACCTTTATAACTACCCGATTACGGAATAGCGTTTGGTAGTCCCAAAGTAGGCTACTACACATGTTGGAATCCATGGTGATCTCGGGTCTAAGGACTTTGTACCAACACTACCGAGACCAACTAATGGCACATTAATTCTGTAGTGTCTCATGGTGGGTCTATCCAACAATGTGTTCTCCAACACATGTGTCCATGTTTATTGATTTGGTATCTCCATACCCATGATCTATGAGACATGATCATCAATCAAAAAACATGCCGATCTTAGAATCATATTTGTTCCAACAATATGACATATGATCAGGGATCGTTTAGAAATAGATTCATACATATTGAGTCTCATAAATAAGTCACGTACTTATTGATCAATACAAGATGTCTATTTCATGGAACTGAATAACACTTTATTCATTTATACATAAACATTGACGTGATATCCAACATCTCCATGTTGCCTCTAGGGCATATCACTAACAGGCCGAACCATGGCCACCGCCTCTGACCACAGACTTTGGCCAGAGGATGACTGGTGGGCCCCTTAGTCGGTTTTCAAGTGTTTGGCCCCACTTTGAGTTGGTTTCATCTTACTTATGGGCCTCCAATCCGTGGGATGCTGATGTGGCGAGCATTGATTGGTTGGAGTTGTGTTTTCTCGCCACACAAGCGTGCTTTCACTTCATTTATTTGTATAAATACCTACATTCACATAATCTCTAGGGACATATGGAACTTTATTAGTTCTAAACCTATATGCGTGTAATAGGAGCTAATTCCCTTTTATCCCGAGGTCTTTGACGGTCGAAATTGGTACTTAACAATCATCAACAAACTCCTCCAAGCTTACCCTTTACTCAGGGCGATTTATAGCCATGGGGGAGGCGAACATGGGAGGAGGGCGGCGGAAATGGTGGTGGCGTGTGGAGAGAGAGAGTAGGTGGCCGGGGTCCTTGGATCCGGCTGTTCTACGACCGTTTGCGCACGGGATAGGTGGGGATGTGTTAACACCAGAATTTGGTAAGCCCCGGAGTCCTCATCGGCTAAGGTTTATATCGTCTCAAAGCCGGTATCGGCTTAGGGTTTTGCATCAGCTGATGGGGGTTTTATGTTATCAACATATCCGACAGTTGGATTCTTGTTAGATTCGGTTTGGAAAGATCTTATCTAAAGAAGACCGAGTTCGAGAAGGATGCAGCTTGTATCTATTAATTAGGATAAGTTTGTTAGTGTCTATTTTATCTTTAGAAAAGTGTGTTAGTGTCCGATAAGGACTCAGTTTGTTTCCTTTTATCTTTAGGAAAGTTTGAATTGTAATCTATTATGATCTTTGTTAGCCTACGGGTATAAATAGGTAAGCCCGGGGTTCATGTAATCTATCAATCTCTCAATCAATACAACTCGGCGCATGTTAACACTGAAATTTAGTAATTGAGTCCCTAAGTTTGCAAAGGCGAAGCAGAATCGGATCGACTGGTTTGGTGTGGAAACAGAGGCCGCATCGGCTGAGGAGTGATCGGCTACGAGGTCAATCGGCAAAGGTTGGATCGAACAAGGGCAGCCCATAGCCGATTCCAGGTCCGGAAGAGATAAAACCGTTTCTGGTGTAGCAGGTTAAGGATAAATAGAAGATTCGATTGTTAGTTGCGCGTTGAACGATATTGCTACTTATGGATAGAGTCTTGTAACGATAATTGTATCTGTAATTTAGGAGTTTGTTTAAACTGTTAATTGTAGCATGGCATGGGTCCTTCTCGGGATAATGTTGTGTTTTAAATAGTAGTTTAGATAGAGTCTAGTGTTTGTACAGATAATTGTATCTTGGGTATAAATAGGACCCGAGACCCCCTGTAAAAATCATCACAATCAATCAAACCTTCGGCGCATCGCCAACTTTTTTCTTCAGACGAGGAGTTTGTTTGGCTACGGGCTGCATCGTTTCGATCCTCAGATCTAGGTAAATGCTTGTCATTAGTGGTATGATCTATTGTTTCTAGTGCTTCCATCGTAATGATACATTAGATTCAAGAGTTTATACTACGCTACTTATTATATAGCGCATATAAATTAGACTAATGTTTAGATCTGTCCTGCCATTGGCTAGTTCTATCAAGAACTTGCAGCCGCTAGGGTTAGATCTAAAGGTTGGCTGGTTTATATGCGGTATCCACCGTCTCGAGGGATATAAATCGGCTGCAATAGATCGGGTTTTTCCTTTTATACTTAATGCTGCATCGGGTTCAAACTATTAAGTCGTTTTTAGAACTATCAATGATACGTTCGCTAAGATTTATATTGTTTAGAGACAAGAGGGTTTTGAGCTTTACATACTGATATGTTTCTTTTAATATATTTATTATTAGATTTGTATTAGGACTGCCTCTTATGTTAAGATCGCATTCTTGTCGGACGTCGCCAGCCGAAATCGGCCCACTAACGACAGCCGACGACCGATTTCCAAGCTATGCATCTGATTCAAGAATGATATCTTTTTATAAGATTCATCGGAGTACTAGCCGATTCATCGTTAGCTTTCTAGTATCGGCTAGGTTATTGATTCATACATATATTATCCTTTACTGCATTTAGGTCAAACGATTGATGCTGTCTCGGTATAGCTGATCCATTCCAGTTGTTTGGCTTAAATATATTTTAGAATAGCATATATATGCTCATGGATTCCCTCAGCCGATCCAGTGGGGATCTAACCTAACACTTAACGCATATTCCCTTGTTTCTCTTGTTGGTTAACAGATCAAATCAATTGACACGCCCTGCACAGCACAGGTAGCGGAGAAGGACCTGCACTGGAGTTAAGTAGATCTCCCAGGCCAGCGCGTGAGAGAAATTTCTCATCAACACGCTTCTTGGCACGCCCAGTGGGACTTTCTCTGTCGGCTCGACTCGGACGCATAGATTCAGCGGCAAGATGGTCGACTCCAAGAGCCCCGACATTTCCCGAGGACAACATCGTGCTGTGAAGATGGAGCGATTATCGGTGAACGCAAGCCGATTATAAGAAGATGGTGGAAGAACTCCAGGCTAACTACGTGCAATCTTTCACCCAAACAAGATCTGGGGTCGTACATAAAAAATATTAAGTTCAGCATGAACGACCTTAAGGCATCCTCCTCTGGTGAGACGAAAGGCAAACAGAAGATGGAGGAGCCGACCCAGGAACAAGACGATTCGGTTGTGTATTCTCTACAAGACCGGATCGACTCGGCCGTCCATCACGCGTTAGTCAATCAAAGTAGCATTCTGGCCATCACGCTACTGTGGTCGACGCCAAGATAGCCGACCAGCTGCAACGAGGGCCAACGTACTTCACGAGACGGCCAATTTCCCGATTACGGGGGCCGGTCACACAGAATCGGCCGATCCCACCGCTAGCACAACAAGGGCCGCGGGAGGAGTCCTCGGTCGGCCAAATCCGGGTGAATCGGCTATAAGGCCAGCAATTACTAGGTTGAACCGACAGCAATCGCTGCCCCAAGATCAGATTGCTAATATGTTCAACGACAATCGGCAGTCAGAGCTGATCGATCCAAACAGACGGTACAACGTCGGTGGCCGACAGCTATTTCCAGGACCACCAACGCCACCACCGACGCATCGGCCGCCTCCCGCTGATCATCACTACCAGTACCAAGGAGGCCGTCAAGATCATCATTACCGGCCTCGACGCCACCACCGTATCAGCAAGCACCCGCGCCGTATGACCCATACGAGCCGATACTGACAAGACAACCGAACACAGGCCGATCGATCGCGAGATGTCATGCGCGATCAATTTGGCCTCAAGCCAAAAGATTCCGGAACATGTATCGGTATCCCTATCCGAGCACTTCGAGCGGATCCCGTTGCCTAACCAATACAAGATCCCAGATTTTTCAAAGTTCTCAGGGCAGGACAACGTTTCAACCTACGAGCATGTTAGCCGATTCTTGGCATAGTGCGGAAGCATCGGCTATGGACGCCTTGAGAGTCCGACTGTTCCCTCTTTCTCTTTCAGGATCGGCTTTTACTTGGTTCTCTTCATTGCCCTACAACTCAATTCAGAGCTGGGCCGATCTTGAAAAGTAATTCCACGACTACTTCTACTCCGGCAACCACGAGATGAAGTTGTCGGACCTCACCAACATCATGCAAAAACACAATGAATCGGTCCAGGAATACATTCAACGCTTTAGAGATGAGGAACCGATGCTACGACTGGTGCTAACGGATGCCTAGTGGCTGATTTGGCCTTTCATGGTTTGATCGCTCCGATCCGAGAGCGATTCTCGCGCTGATACTTTGACGACTTAGCCCACTTGGCGCGAAGGTGACGGCCCACGAACGCGATTCCAAGACACCGGGAAGGCCGTCAAAAATATAACTCAGGTCGTTGTCGAATCAGACTACGAGTCCGACGACGATGACACAGAAGTGGCGGCAGCCGAATGGGCCAAGAACAAAAAAGCCATCGTCTGCCAATGGCTGCTTAAGACGGCCAAGAAAGAACAATACGATTTCGACATCACCAAGGCCGACAAGATCTTCGACTTGCTGCTCAAGGAGAAGCAGATCCAGTTGCCTGAAAATCACGTGATCCCGTCGGCCGAAGAGCTAAAGAAAAAGAAATATTGCAAGTGACACAACTTCACATCCCATGCCACCAACGATTGCAAAGTCTTCAGGCAGCAAATCCAATCGGCGATTGAGGCCGGGAAGCTGATGTTCGCCGATTCAAATCGGCCGATGAAAGTAGACGACAATCCTTTCTCGGTCAACACGGTCCAGGCCGATCCTAGGCAAGCTGATCGACAGAACAGAATGGCGCACATCTTAGTCAATACATCGATCGGGGCCAAGGCAGAAGACGAGCAGATTGGATATCATGCCACGCCGATTAATATGGTGTGCCTAGTCATCAGATCGGCTGATCGACGGTCGATCCATGAACACAGCCGACACCGTCATCAGCATCGGTCCCGGCAGGAAGAAACCTACAACGGAGCATCTCGTCAGCGCGAGCCGGACACCCAAAGTCGCCGGTACGAGGCAAATCGCAACAATGCCGATCTGCATTGGCATTGTGATTTTTTCAGGTACTGCTGGGAATCCGGTATGAGACTACCAACACTGGATGATTGCCCAGTATGCAACAATCGCCGCGACGGCGGACACAGGAACTCATCGGCTGCAAGCCCAACCCGGTTCGTCCCTAGAGCCGTTCAGCTAAACCAAAAGCGGCAGTTTGTCCATGATCGGCTCGGCCCGATCCACCAAGACTTCTTCGTCAACGAAAACCACGATGGCAACAACCGCGACAATGAAGAGGCCGACGAGGAGGAATCGGCCAACCCCCAATGGTGCCCGTCCGATCTCTTCACAAAGACGCAGAAAAGAAGGGTTCAACGGCTTAAGCGCGAAGGGAGAGAAGACGAAGTTCAGCAAATGATCCACGAACAGCGCCGTCGGCTGGGCAAAATCAAAATGCGATGGGTACCCAAAGAGAAGGCTGCCATAGCCGACGAAGAGAAATCCGAAGAAAGCCCAGCTGATCAAGCCAGGAGGGCAGCCTAAGGGAAAGGCAAAATTTCTGCATCGGTTAACATGGTGTTCGTGTTGCCAGCCGAGTTCGGTGCTCCTGAAGTCGATGCAGACACCATTGAGGACGACCTGGCGAAACTGGCAATCTCACCAGATCAAGCTGTCTTCGACAAACCCGAGGGAACTGAAAATCGGTACTTAAAGTCGTTGTACGTTAAAGGATTCATCAACGGCAAGCCAATTTCCAAAATGCTAGTTGATGGGGAGCTGCAGTCAACCTCATGCCCTACGCAACATTCGAAAACTAGGCAATGGAGCCGAAGACACGATAAAAACCAACATGGTGCTCAAAGACTTGGCGGCAACCCATTAGAAACCATGGGCGTCCTCAACGTTGAACCGACCATCGGCAACAAGACCGTGCCCACAACGTTCTTTGTCATCGACGGGAAGGGTCTTACGCTGCTTTGCTCGGAAAAGGCCGGATACACGCTAAGCTGTTGCATCCCTTCTACAATGCATCGAGCTCGATCCAATGGGACGGCGACAAGATCGAGATCGTACAGCCGTAACAGTCGATTAGTGTCGTCAATGCCGATTTGCCGCTTTGGGAAATCGAAGGCATCGATTGTTTATCCGGAAAATCGGCAAGCCGATTTTCTAAATGTGTCCAATTCCACAATGCAGCCAATTGGAAATGACGAGCTGCAGCTGCTGCTTTGAACAAGACATGGTGGAGGGCTCAAGCGTTTTCGGCATAGACACCGCGGACGAAGATGATGGCGAGCTAGGGCAAGGTTTCACGTCGGCCGACGAATTAGAGGAAATTGACATCGGCTCTGGTGATAAGCCGAGGCCGATGTACATTAGCAAAAATATGTCTCCTCATTGTAGATCCCAGCTTATTGAGTTGTTGAAAGAATATAAAGATTGTTTTGCTTGGGAGTACTTCGAGATGCCCGGCCTCAGCCGATCAATAGTGGTCCATCAGCTGCCGATTAAGGCAGGCTATCGGCCGTTCAAATAGCCTCCCAGGAGGTTTAAGGCCGACATGTACGATGCAATTAAAGCCGAAATTACTCGGCTATACGACGCGGGATTCATTCGGCCTTGCCGATACGCCGAGTGGGTCTCAAACATTGTCCAGTGTTGAAGAAAAACGGTAAACTTAGGGTGTGCATCGATTTCAGAGATCTAAACTGTTAGTGATATGCCCTAGAGGCAACATGGAGATGTTGGATATCACGTCAATGTTTATGTATTTATGAATAAAGTATTATTCAGTTCCATGAAATAGACATCTTGTATTGATCAATAAGTACGTGACTTATTTATGAGACTCGATATGTATGAATCTATTTCTAAACGATCCACGATCATATGTCATATTGTTGGAACAAATATGATTCTAAGATCGGCATGTTTATTGATTGATGATCATGTCTCATAGATCATGGGTATGGAGATACCAAATCAATAAACATGGACATATGTGTTGGAGAACACATTGTTGGATAGACCCATCATGAGACACTACAGGAATTAATGTGCCATTAGTTGGTCGCAGGTAGTGTTGGTACAAAGTCCTTAGACCTGAGATCACCATGGATTCCAACATGTGTAGTAGCCTACTTTGGGACTACCAAACGCTATTCCGTAAGCGGGTAGTTATAAAGGTAGTTTTCGGGTTTGCTATGAAACATGGAGTGGGATGTGAGTGATCAAGATGGAATTTGCCCCTCCTTTGGAGAGATATCTGGGCCCCTCGAGGTAATGGATTATGGAAATGCATGGCCATGCTAAGTTGATTGAGGAGTCAATCAACGGACGGATAATCCAATACGGTTGAGTGAATGGTTAAGCTATTGAAGGGATGGCACACATCTTGCCTATAGCTTAAGCGGTATCGTGAGGCAAAGGGATTTGTGTACACATTACGGTTCGAGCCGATATTATTCTTGTATACTATGGTGTCAATATGTCTTGCTAGGCGCCGTTGTTGACGGGTCGGCTGAGTTGGACTCGAGCCGACGATCGGCCAAGTTAGACTATAGCCGAAACCGAGTATACCTGAACCTACGTGGTCGCACGCTTAAGGGGATAGAATAGATATTCGAGTTGGACTCGGATACGGCTCGATCGGATAGGGATCCGATCGGATAGAGTCCTATGGGCTTACGACATGTGGGCGGCCAACTCTATGAGATACGGATGAGATCCGATTCAAAATAGAGTCCTAATCGGCCACTAGTCCCGATCGGCCAACTCTATATAAAGGAGGGAGGGGTGGAGAGGCGTGACACGTCAATTGCATCGCGTGCAATGAAGTCGCCGAGATCAATCTCCACGGAAACTCTCCCCACTTTCGAGCCAAACCCTAGCCTTGCATTGCGTGCTAGCACACGGGTGTTCGGCGTTGTCGTCCCGGACGTGTGGATACCGAGAGGCGCGCTACGTTGCGCGCCGTTGATCGGCTGCGGTCGGGCGCATCGGAGCGAGGCGTGAGAACGCGGCCGGACGACTCGAATCGGGATTGGCGAATCGGTGTCTCGGAATCGGCTCGCTGTTTCGGATCGGATTGCCACGATTGGCTATTCCGCCGCACTCTACTCCAATCGGTAACGATCTATCGGCCCTTACTTGCAAGTGTTCTGGTTTGTGCGGTAAAAAGTTTTTGTTTTCGGCTAGCGTAGCCTCCGCGTAACCCTTCGGTGGTATCGAGCTAATCTTGCTTAGTTCGGGTTTTAGATTGGATCGGAACAAGTTTTTGCACGGTTGATTAGATCAATCGGTTTTACGGGATCCGTTGAGGAGAGTTGATGGTAATTGCGTTCCTTGATAGTGTATCGGAACGGCGTAATGTGATTACGTCGAAGCAATTTCCATATAACTCGGTTTGAGTCGGCTTCGAGATAGCGTTCCTTGATAGGGTATCGGAACGGTATAATGTGATTATACCGAAGCTATCTCGTAGTCCGATCTTGTTAGCTGCCTCGCGCCTACGCAAACCATCTCCCTTGATAGTGTATCGGGACGGCATAATATGATTATGCCGACATGGTTTCCGTAAGCAATTTCATAGATTGGATCTATGAATTTCGTGTGGTGTTCCGTTAGTGTCGAAACTTGGTTTCGGCAATATATTTTTCTGGGGTCGCAGTCAAGATCGCCAAGCACAATGGGTTAGAAGAAGAAGAAGATTTAGACAGGTTCAGGCCCTCTCGTGAGGTAATACCCTACTCCTGTTTCGGTGGATTCGATCCGCCGAGTGTCTTTATTGATCTCGTGATCTAAAGCTCTTGCTTATGAAGTTGTATCTCAGATCTAGTGTTGGAATATATCCCTCAAGGGACGCCCCTTACCCCCCTTATATAGTCTTGGGAGGAAGGGTTTACAAGTCGGAAACCCTATCTTACTCTAAGACGGTTTCCTCAATCTTACCAAACCGTGACTATAGGCCGATTGCCTTATCTCTATCGGCAACCGTAACACCTAAGTCAAGTTCGGCTTACGGATATAGCAGGCGCAATCTATCCCTACCTCCAGTCGGATAAGCTTGCCATGTGGATACCCGATTGCCACAATCTCCACAAGTAGCCCCGAGTCCTTTTCGTCGACGAGACAACTTAGCTTGGACCAAAGCGGCACTCAACCAAAAATCTCTTTGACCGAGTGCTTTTGGCGCCGAGTGATTCCATCATCTCTGCCGAAACTTCCCGAGTGGCTCCAAAGGCGTGAAGGGCTGGAAAAATATATATAAAAATTCTCAAAAATAAATATCTAGGTGCATCTCGATGCACCTAATTATAGGTGTAGCCCCGACTATGTGGTTAGTCAAAACTAGACTAAGCATATAGTCAAGAACTATAAAAAATTATTCTTATGTAGATGCCTAGCTCATGCTAAAGCAATCATAAAAATCTTGTTACTCAGCAAGTTCATACTCAACCGAGTGAATTTGCCCGAGTCATCTCGAACAAATAATTCAATCATCCCTCATGGGTAAAAAGCTCTCGGTAAACTCTTGCTCAACCGAGTGGATTCGCCAGAGTAATCCCGGAATAAATATTTCATTCATCCCTCATGGGAAAACAAGTTCTTTCAATCATATGAAAAATATGACCAAGTTATTAAACAGCTTTTGCCATAATCTGGTCTCAATCTTATAAAGATCTTCACCAAGGTGGAAAACAAACGGCATCGGCAAGATTACCCGACCAAATCTTGAAAAACCAACATGCCCTTGTTCACCAAGGTGGCTATAAAAACTTCTTTGTTGGTCACCTTCCAAATTGCATCGTGCCAACTTCTCATGAAGTTAAGCAAACCGCGGTATGGAAGGATCTTTTAAGGTATAGGGCACTCGGATACGCGCATATTGCCAGGGCAAATCTGCTTAAGCTCATCCGCTTAAGTCCCTAAGGACACGTATCGGACCACACCTTAGCTGGGCCGTAGATTTTCTTATGGGCTCGGCCCACTCACCAGAAAACCTAGCGCAACCCTCAAATCTTTCTTTATAAAGACACGAGGTTGTCCCCGCCTCTTTATCTTCCAAAAATTCCCCTTCTCGCAATACTGCTCATCAGTTCATTGCGGGGAACCCTAGGCTTGCTCGCTTCTCAGTCCATCTGCCAAGAAGCTTGCTTGCCGCGACAACTAGCCTCTGCAGCCAAAACTCCCACATCCATCGCCCAAGATCTAACCTTTCTCAACCAGATCCGCTCCCCAACAACCTCGCTCTCATGGCGGAAGAGAAGAGGATTCCGTTCGACCAATGGGCCACCTCGGACGTGAGGGAATACACCCTCAAGGAGATGGTGAAGCACGGCGTGCTTCCGCCCAAGGAACTTGTGGGATGGCGCCGGCGGCGGGGAGGACTTCCCGACCCCAAACACCGGTGAGCTCGTTGTCTTTACCTCCTTTTCTATTGCGGATTCAGTCTTCCCACCTCCGAATTCTTTCGGGGCTCTTGGATTACTATGGTCTTCACATCTACCATCGAACCCCAACTCGATGCTTCACATAGCACTCTTCATTCATGTGTGTGAAGCCTTCCTTGGCATTCTTCCTCACTTCAATCTGTTAGTCGTATGTTCTACACGAAACCCCATCCGAACAAGGATCAACCTTGCGTCGTTGGTGGGGCGAGCTTTCGCTTCGCGGATCTCTCCGCAAAGACTACTTCTCTCTCCCCTTGAAATCCTCGAACAAAGGCGGCACGCGGCGGTTCTACATCGGCAATCTTGAACCCGGCCTTCCCGCCTTTGTCGGTCTTCCTCCTGTCCCCAAGCCATCTTGGAGCACCGTCCGTAGCCCAAGAATGGGACGAAGCCAATGATCGCTCGCGAAGATCCGGCGATGAAGAAGAGGAATCTTCGCGGGGAACAAATCACTCGGCACTTCATCGGAGTGCCGGCGCCGATCAAGGAGCGGTCGAAGCCGGCCTACGAGTACGAAGGCGGTACGGACCCCAATCGGGAAGACCGAGATCCGCTCACATACGAGATCACGAAGATTCGTATGTACAAACTCTTCTCATCCGGGATTTCGTCGAGCGGGCCCTCATCTTGCCAGTCCTTCCATTCAGCATCCACCGACCTCCTCCTCGGTAAGCCGATTGGATGCTTCATAGTATCTTTCGATCTTGACGCCTTGTCGTTTAATGTTGCACTTTCCCTTTTTGCGGAAACGCCTCTATCATCTCCAAACCATATAAGGTGGCTCATGATGACGTGCGCGTCGTCCCGCCAAGAAGCCAAGCTGGCGGGGTCAAGATCCAAGCCGATCCAGCGGGAAGCGGGCGGCGCCGAGTGAGGACTCGAACAAGCGCGCAAGTAAAAGGCGGGCGATCATCGAGGACTCGGATGACGACGTCCGGCTCCTCCGGTCGAGACCCCGCCTCTAAGGCGATCGCCGCGGACTGCACCGAAGATCCAGCCGGTCATCCGGGTAAGCTCCGAAACCAAAGTCCGAGCTCTTTCACGAAAACTTCTTTTTATCTTTCTTTGTGTTCACTTGTGCGGAAGCCCCGGGATATAGATCTGTCGGAGGGATGAAGGGCCGACCCCGCCGCTGCTCCCGAAGTGCCAAGGCCGTCGAGCCAAAACCGGAGCCCGCAACCAAGTGCGGCGTTCGGAGAAGCACCCTTCTCCTCGGAAGGAGAGCGCCCCGGGGAAGAGCCCCATGCCGGGGGATATCCCGCCGGAAACCGGTCAGGCTCAGGGAACCCACGGCTGCGCCGAGCGCCCCCGGGCGAGGTCACTCGGCACGAGCCCGAAGAAGAAGAAGGGCCCGCTTGCCCACCTAGGCGGCGACCGAAGCCGGTGAGATTTGCTTGGAACTTTCCTGTGTTCTTTCAATTTTGAATCTTTCATGTCTTCATTGGTCTTTCTTGTTTGCCGGCCACGGTAGAAGAGATCCCGGGTTACGGTCTTCGAGACACGGGTTCCTCCCGATCGAGAATCGAGTGGCGGGACTCGGAAGCGAGAGACGGGGCATCATCCTCGGCCGGCAAGGCGAGAAGGATGAAAGGGATGCCCTCGTCGAGAGCCTGAATGAGGCAACCCGCTGCTCAACGTAAGCCTTCGTCTTTCTTTTTGATTATATCTTCGTTATCCTTGATCGATCATCCTTACGCGCTTCGCATGCGAAAGAATATTGCCGCTCAATGGCAAAATCCGAGCGCTGGAAAAGCCGGTGCCTCACTTAAACTCCTTGGAGGACGTTCGGCGACAGTGAAGGTCACTCGGGAGGAGGCCGCTTCGAGGAGGCCGCTTTAAGGAGGGAGATCTCGGAGCTTCGGGAGGCGAACCTCGACCTCCGCGGATCAATCGGAAGTAAGCTGTCTCTCCTAGCTTCATTATGATTCTCTTGTTGATCTCGTCAATTGATAATCCTCTTTCGTTGTAGAAAATTCTTCGGAGGTCCACTCGCTTCAAGTCCAAGCGGAAGCGGTCGGCCTCGACAAGGCCGAGATGGAGGCCGAATTTGAAGGTAACCTTCTTTGAAGTTGAATCTCATGTCTTGCTTCATTCCCGAGTGCTTTGAACGATGCGGAACTCCTTGCGGCTTATAAGATGAAGACCAGAGCCCAATATGACGTCTTACTCGGGCGGATCAAATCCAGCGACGAGATACGGGAAGAGGTCGCCAATGCCGCCACGCCGATCTTGACGGCCTTGTTTGATCAAGGGGTTGGGGCCGGCTCGTTGAGCCAATCGAGATCTTCGACAAGCTCCGGCGCTCCCGAGCGATATCGAAAAACATCACCGAAGCGGCCAACATGGGGGCTGCGGCTCTTCTGAGACCAAGTCCTCTACCCCAGTGGATATTCATTCAATCGGGGAGGGCTTCGCGAGGGGACAAAGGACGAGCGAGGCCTTAGATATGCTCGGCGAGGCGCAAGAGGCGGCGAAGAAGATCTCTTTAGATGTAGTAAACAATTTTAAACTCGAAGCGTATTTTGACTTTGCTTTATGAATGTCATGTAATCGTAACACTCTTGACATGAAATCTTTGTGACTATTTTTAGTTTATTTATGTCAATGCCTTGATTCGAGCCTTTGCGTGAAATTTCTTAAGTAGTTTTCGTCATTTGTCATCAAGCCTAGGCTCGATTAGGTCATCGGAAAACTCTCGGTCCTTAGACACCGAGCTCGAGTCGAAGGACATTAAACAATGATAAACCAAATTATGCACAAAAATTTGATGAGGAAAATTCGAGCTTTATTGATATGTGTATCGCCCCATTGCTAGCTCAAGAAGTCATCTTGCTTGAGGTTGGCGATCAAGGAAAACTATGAGGCCTTAGCCAAATTAGGCGTAAAACCGCCGAAGATGTTCGATGTTCCACGAGTTCTCCACCATAGACCCGTCTTCGCGCTTTAGCCGGTAGGCACCGGGCCGAGTCACTTCGGCGATTATATAGGGTCCTTCCCATAAGGGAGATAACTTATGTCGGTCTTTGGTGGTCGGATCTTGCGTAGGACCGGGTCGCCAACAATGAAAGCTCGTGCTCGCACGTTGCGGCTATGTGGTATCTCTGAGCCCTTGAAGGTATTTGGCCGCGGATGAGGGCGCCTCGCGGGCCTCTTCCAATCGGGTGAGGTCATCCACTCGGTCGATGTCGTAGCGTTCATCGTTGAAGCTGCGGACTGGAGGGACTCAAACTCCATCTCGTTTGGCAACATGGCCCGCGCCATAGACCGAAAGAAAGGAGTTTGGCGGTGGCCCGGCCCGGGTGTAGTTCGCGGCGACCATAGAACCGAGGGAAGTTCTTGGACCCACTTGCCGGCGTAAGGGCTTAGCCGGTCGAAGACGCGAGCCTTGATGCCTTGAAGAACCATGCCGTTTGCTCGCTCGACTTGCCCATTGCTTTTGGGGTGAGCTGCGATGCGTAGCGAGATCTTGATTCCGAAGTCTTCGTAGAATTCCATGAAGATGCCTCCGTGAATTGAGTCCCATTATCGGTTATGATTCTGTTTGGGACGCCGAAGCGGTGCACGATGTTGAGGAAAAATCCCGTGCTTTGTCGGCGGTGATTGTGGCAACCGGCTTGGCTTCAATCCACTTGGAGAACTTGTCGATTGCGACGAAGAGGTGTGTGAAACCTCCTGGAGCTTTCTTGAAGGGGCCAACCATGTCCGGCCCCATACGCGAACGGCCGGGAAAGTGGGATTGTTTGAAGCTCTGGCGGGACATGGCTTTGTCGGGCAAGAAGCGGCGGCCTTCGCGGGTTCTTACGACTTTATCCGCGTCGGAGACCACGGTAAGCGAAAAATCCTTGTCGTAAGCTTTGCCGACTAGAGTGGTGCCGCCGCGTGGCCTCCGCATATGCCGAGTGGATATCTTGGAGTAATTGTTTCCCTTCTTCGGGTGTGATGCACCTCATTAGAATTCCGAGAGGGCTTCTCTTGTATAAATCGGAGTCGACCATGACGTACGCTGGCACGCCGGACGCGTTACGCTTCATCCCAGGTCATTCGGCGGCTCTTGCTTGAGTTAAGAATTTGATGAGTGGCGTCCTCCGGTCGGTATCGATCATGGTGACTTCGTTCGTGGTTTGCTCGCTGGGATTGTCTTTGCCGTGACGGTTGGCTCGTAGAGATGTTCGACAAAGACATCTGTTGGAGCGGCTTCGCGCTTAGATCCGGCTGTGCTAGCTCATCGGCGGCTTCGTTGTTATGTCTCGGGACATGTGAGAGTTCTAGCCCATCAAACTTGTCCTCAAGCTTGCGGACCTCTTGTCGGTAGGCCTCCATAGTGTCGTTTAAGCGGGACCGAGTCTTTCATCACTTGATTGACGACCGGTGGGAGTCGCCTTTCACAATAAGCCGACGAATCCGAGTGAGGCGCAAGGCGCAGTCCATGTAAAAGAGCTTCGTATTCGGCGACGTTGTGTGAGGCGGAGAAGTGGAGGTGAAGGGCATATCTTAGCCTTTCCCGGTCGGGGAGATCGGCACAACTCCTGCTCCCAAGCCGGTGATCCTCTTGGATCCGTCGAAGTGCATGGTCTAGTGTTGGAGGTCTTCTTGGGGAACATGCTCTTCTGTTCGATCCACTCGGCCGGGAAGTCCGCTAAGGCTTGTGACTTAATGGACGTCCTGGGCTTAAAAGTTAAGTCCGGCGGCATCGGTTCAGGGCCCACTTGGCGTGCGCCGGTTGCCTCGCGGTTGTGGATGACGTCGCCGAGTGGAAAGAGGTGATGACGGTGACCAAGTGACCACGAAAGTAGTGTGCCAATTTCCTCGCGGTTATTAGAACACCATAAAGCAATTTTTGTACACAGGGGTATCGGATTTTGGCTCCTGCCAATACTTCCGACAAAGTAAATTGGTCTTTGAATCTTGGGCCGTCCTTCTTCTTCTCGTTCAACCACAAGGACCGTGCTTGACCACTTGGTGAGTGGTGAGGCTGACAAGAGAGGGGTTCTGGGGTGAGGCGAAGCCGGGACGGGTGGGGTGGTAAGGAACTCTTTGAAATCTTCAAAGGCCTTGTCGGCTACGTGGTCCACTGGAAGTCGTCTGTCTTCTTCGATCGAAGAAGGGCATGCCTCGCTCGCCGAGTCGGGATATAAAACGGCTCGGTGCCGCCATGCGGCAGTGAGCTTTTGGACGTCTTTACGATTACTCGGGGCTTCATGTTTAAGATAGCGTTGATCTTCTTCTGGGTTTGCTTCAATGCCGCGATGTGATACCATGAAGCCGAGCGGTTTGCACGATGGGACGCCGAAGGTGCACTTCTCGGGTTCAACTTCATTCGAAGGCCCGGATGTTTGCAAAGGTTTCTTCTAAGTCGGCGATCGGGTCTTCTTTACGCTTGGTCTTGATGACAACATCGTCGACATAAGCTTCAACGTTTTTGCCGATCTGCGTCGGAAGCATCTTTGGATCATGCGTTGGTATGTAGCTCCGGCGTTCTTCGGGCGAAAGGCATGGTGATGTGATAGGCCCGAACGGCGTGATGAAAGATGTCTTCAAGCGGTCGGATTCTTTCGAGGCGATCGGTGGTAGCCCGAGTAACAATCCAAGAAACTCGAAGTTCGCAGGCCATGTTGAGTCGACGACTTGGTCGATGCGAGGCGCCGAACGGATCTTTGGGGCGAGCTTTGTTGAGGTCGGTGTAGTCAACGCACATGCGCCATTGCCCGTTTTCTTGCGGACCGGGGCTGGGTTGGCTAACCGGTCGGGATGAAGGACTTCTTTGATGGCCGGCGGCCAAGAGCTTTGTAAGTTCTTCTTTGATCGCGTCTTTTCGATCTGTGCGAACTGCGTAATCGTTGTTTTATTGGTTTGGCGTCATCTTTGACGTTCAAGAGTGCTCGATCACCTCCCTAGGAATTCCGGGCATATCGGATGGTTTCCAAGCAAAAACATCTTTATTATTTTGGAGGAAGGTGACGAGCGCGCTTTCCTATTTAGGATCTAGGTCGGCGCCGATTACGGCGGTTTTGGGAGGATCGAGACGAATCAAGGGAGATCTTCTTGGTCTTGGCGTCGCGGATCCGATTTGGCTTTCTTCTTGCGGGGACTTCGCCCTCTGCCGAAGTTGATGCAGCCAATCGGACTTCTTGTTGGCCACGTAATCTCTCGCGAGATTGGGCCATGTCGGCAGCTCTCCTTGTCGCAGTGAAGGCTTGCTTCACGTCGTTGCGAAGAGTGATGACGCCGTTGGGACCGGCATCTTCATGCAAAGATAAGTGTAGTGAGGGATCGCCATGAACTTGGCAAGCGCGGGCCTTCCGATGATGGCATGATATGCCGTTTCGAAGTCGGCCACCTCGAAGGTGACGTTCTCCGTTCGGAAATTCTCTCGGGCTCAGAAGGTGTGGGGAGAGATATGCCAGTGGTGTTGAAGATAGCCCAGGGATAACTCCGTGAAAGGGGGTGAGCTTGCTTTGAGTTCGGCCCTCGGGATCGCATTTCATCCATAGTCTTGGCAAACGGGATGTTGAGGGCGCTGCCCGTCGATGAGGACGCGCTTAAGCGATGTTGCGGACTACGGGGTCGGGGCGAGTGGATAGCGTCCGGGTGGACCACTCGGTCGGGATGATCGAGCGGTCAAAGGTGATGGCCACCTCCGACCATCGCGAGATATTGAGGACTTCGGGTTGAGCCGCGTTGACCTCCGGTCGGTTAGCTTACATTTCCTCTTGGATTCATAAGCTAACGGGCCCCAAGATGTGGTTGAGCTCCCCCTTTGGATCTTGAAAAGGTTCGGCATTTTCAGCCGTGTTGTTCTTCTTGGCGCCGGACGGGCCAGCCTCGTCGATCGGCTTCTTGTTGAGCTGCGCGCTCTTGTTGTGACGCTTGTAGATAAAGCGATCCTTTGCCGCGTGCTTGTGATTCGGATGGTGGGTGCCTTTGGGCGTTCATGATGGCGTCGTGGCGGCGACTCGGGACGGCGTTGAGTATTGGAGGTTGCGGCCACCGGGTCTTCAGATCTGCGCTTGCGATCTTTCGGGCCACCAGTTCTTTGTTGTTGCCGCCATCCTTCTTAGGATTTCGGCTTCCTCTGCTTGCTTGTCCTCTCTTCGTCGGCCGGTCTTGACGGGAGGCTTTGATGGCGTCGTTTGATTTGGCGTATGAATTCGCCGTCTCAAACATCGCTTCACCGTCTTCGGTGGCTTTCGTCGAACTTGCCGATAAGCGGCTCATCACGGACTCCCTTACGGAAGGCGGCGATGATGATGTCATCGGTGATGTTCGGGATCTTGTTGCGCTTCTCGGAGAAGCGCGAATATAATCCTTCGAGAGGCTCGTCAAGGCTTACTGGATGACATTGTAAAGGTCGAAGTGCGTGCGGGCCTCTCGAAGGTGCCTTGGAAGTTGGCGATGAAGTGGTCCCTCGGCTCGCTCCACGAGCCGATTGAGCCTCTTGGCGGTGGTGAGCCAATTTACGGCCGAGTTTGCGAGGGCCACGGGCGAGTAGTTGGCCATGGCTTTGTTGTCGCCACTGCGGCTCGGATAGCAAGGGTATATACGGTTAACCAAGATTCGGGGTCGGTTTGCCATCGTACCTTTCTATCCCGGTGGGCTTAAAGCTACTCGGCCAATGCACTCGGCGGAGCTCAGTGAAGGCCGGTACTCCATCGTCGCCGCTATCAGGTGATCCTCCGATCTTCTGAGTGCGGCAGTCGCGTTCTTGGTAGCGGCGGTCGAGGACTTCCGCGAGATCACTCGGCGGGGTCTTACATTAGGCTGGTTGGGTAGCTGGAAGGCTGTTGCGGCGGACTCGGTGGTGGACGGGTGGACGTCCATGTCGTTTGTGGCGGGAGTCGACCAAGTGCGCTCTTGGTGCCTCGGCGTGGACTCGGGAGGTGGGCCTCTTGGCTAGTTGACGGCCGAGCGGCTCGGGCCTCTGTAGTCTCCGACCTTAGGGGTGGGAGCGGCTCTTGTCGGCGTTTCGGCCACGGATTCGGATCGGCCTTCGCGAAGTGGTGGGAGGTCCGTTGGTCGTGGCGGCAACGATGGTCTTGATCTTATCAAGTATAGGAGTCACGTTGGCGGAGCCGTCTCCATGACGGTATCCAAGAGCGTGAGTGCGGCGACGAGCGTTCTGCGTGGCGTGCGGAAGACATTGGTGTTGCGAACCCGTGTTTGGAGGATGGCCTCTGGGCGGATCGTCGGCCGCACGCGGATCTGCTTCCTTTTTGTCGGCCTTATCTTTGCGTTGTTTGTCTTCCTCGGTGTCTTGCGTTCAAGCTCCCTCGCTCGCTCCTCTTCGGCAAGCCTTCGGCCATGGCTGAGTCGGACTCATCGGCTCGGCCATGAGGACGTCAGCACTTCGGCTCGCAGATCCATATGGCGATCGGAGTTGTCGGCTTCGTCGAAAGGGATGCCGTAGAGATTGTCGAAGCCGGCGGAGTGAGGTATCCGTTGAGCTCGAAGATGGCGAGCCAAAGGACGGGAGGATGACAGCGACTTCCCTTGATCTGGAAATCCGGATCCGGATCGCTCCGGTCCAGTCGGAGCTTGGGGATTAGGCTCCTCGAGTGGATCCTCGCCAACTCGGGGAGAGCGATTATTGTAGATCTTGGCGACGTTTGGTAACCCAAACGGCACGAGAAGGTCTTTGAGTAGATTGCTTCCGTCGGGAGGCAAGAAGATTGGCGCGAGATCTCGGCGGCATTCGGTAATCCGAATGGCGCCGAGTAAAGTCCGTCGTCGGAGAAGGTGGATCGCATCTTGGTCTTCAAGATGTTGTCGAAGATCTCGGCGCTTGTGGAGAGCCGACGGCGCCAGTAGGTTTTCCCTTCGGCGGTTCGAATCCGAGTCGAGGAGGAGTCGCCGGCGAAGTTGGCGGCGAAGTCGCCGAGTCTTGAAGGAGATCCCATCACGCTTGTCGGCGAGATTGTTGAAGAAGTCTTGACGCGCGGCCCCCTACAGCGCGCCAGCTCGAAACTTGGTTTCGGCAATATATTTTCAGGGTCGCGATCAAGATCGCCAAGCACAATGGGTTAGAAGAAGAAGAAGATTTAGACGGGTTCGAGGCCTACTCGTGAGGTAATACCCTACTCTGTTTCGGTGGATTCGATCGCCATGAGAGTGTCTTTATTGATCTCGTGATCTAAAGCTCTTGCTTATGAAGTTGTATCTCAGATCTAGTGTTGGAATATATCCCTCAAGGGACGCCCCTTACCCCCCTTATATAGTCTTGGGAGGAAGGGTTTACAAGTCGGAAACCCTATCTTACTCTAAGACGGTTTCCTCAATCTTACCAAACCGTGACTATAGGCCGATTGCCTTATCTCTATCGGCAACGTAACACCTAAGTCAAGTTCGGCTTACGAGATATAGCGGGCGCAATCTATCCTACCTCCGATCGGATAAGCTTGCCATGTGGATACCAGGTGCCACAATCTCC
>JAIFGZ020000630.1:0-100904 GCA_019925245.2 Oryza australiensis
GGAAGGGTTACGGAGGCTACGCTAGCCAAAACAAAAACTTTTCCCGCGCAAACCAGAACACTTGCAAGTAAGGGCCGATAGATCGTTACCGATTGGAGTAGAGTGCAGGCGAATAGCCAATCGTGGCAATCCGATCCAACAAGTAGCCGATTCCCGGAGACAGCGATTCGCCAATCAGCCGATTCTGAGCCGCTCGGCCGCTTCTCACGCCTCGCTCCGATGCGCCCGCCGGCAGCAACCGATTCCACCACGCCGATCGCTCCGATTACAATGATCATCCGAAGCCGATCAACAAACAAGCGCAACGTAGCAGCGCCTCTACCGGTATCCACACGTCCGGGGGAGTAACGCCGTGACACCCGTGTGCTAGCACGCGATGCAAGGCTAGGGTTTGGCTTTCGAAAGTGGGGAGGGTTTCCGTGGAGATTGATCTCGGCGACTTCGTTGCACGCGATGCAATTGATGTGTCCGCAGCTCTCCACCCCTCCCTCCTTTATATAGAGTTGGCCGCACTAGGACTAGTGGCCGATCGGGACTCTATTTTTGAACCGGATCTCATCCGTATCTCATAGAGTTGGCCGCCCATACGTCGTAAGCCCATAGGACTCTATCCGATCGGATCCCTATCCGATCGAGCCGTATCCGAGTCCAACTCGAATATCTATTCTATCCCCTTAAGCGTGCGACCCGTAGGTTCGTGTATACTCGGTTTCGGCTATAGTCTAACTTAGCCGATCGTCGGCTCGAGTCCAACTCAGCCGACCTGCCAACAAGCCGGCGCCTAGCAGCACATATTGACACCATAATATACAAGAATAATATCGGCTCGAACCTGTAATGTGTACACAAATCCCTTTGCTCACGATACCGCTTAAGCTATAGGCAAGATGTGTGCCATCCCTTCAATAGCTTAACCATTCACTCGAACCGTATTGATTATCCGCCGCTGATTGACTCCTCAATCAACTTAGCATGGCCATGCATTTTCATAATCCATTACCTCGAGGCCCGAGATATCTCTCCAAAGGAGGGGCAAATTCCATCTTGATCACTCACATCCCACTCCATGTTTCATAGCAAACCCGAAAACTACCTTTATAACTACCCAGTTACGGAATAGCGTTTGGTAGTCCCAAAGTAGGCTACTACACATGTTGGAATCCATGGTGATCTCAGGTCTAAGGACTTTGTACCAACACTACCCGAGACCAACTAATGGCACATTAATTCCTCGTAGTGTCTCATGGTGGGTCTATCCAACAATGTGTTCTCCAACACATATGTCCATGTTTATTGATTTGTTATCTCCATACCCATGATCTATGAGACATGATCATCAATCAATAAACATGCCGATCTTAGAATCATATTTGTTCCAACAATATGACATATGATCAGGGATCGTTTAGAAATAGATTCATACATAGAGTCTCATAAATAAGTCACGTACTTATTGATCAATACAAGATGTCTATTTCATGGAACTGAATAACACTTTATTCATTTATACATAAACATTGACGTGATATCCAACATCTCCATGTTGCCTCTAGGGCATATCACTAACAATCTCCCACTTGCACTAGAGTCAATCATGTAAGTATCTAATACCCATTGCTCTTGTGTGCGCCTCATGCTTCAGCCGAGGGAGAGGTTTTGTCGGCGGATCGGCTATGTTGAGATCCGTGTGCACTTTGCATATCTTGACATCACCTCGTCCACTATCTCGCGGATGAGATGATATCGCCGAAGTATGTGTTTGGACTTCGATGTGACCTCGGCTCCTTGGCTTGCGCAATGGCTCCACTATTATCACAATAGAGAGACATTGGACCACGTACTAGTCATCACACCAAGCTCGAAACGAATTTCTTTATCCAACACAGCCTCCTTTGCACTTCAAGCAGCAATGTACTCGGCCTCCGTTGTAGAATCGCAAAAGATCCCCGCTTGGAACTCTTCCACCGATCGCGCTCCGTTCAAAAGAACACGAACCTGCATTGCGATCTATAATCATCCTTGTCTGTTTGGAAGCTAGCATCGGTGTAACCACTTACAACGAGCTCTTCTTCACCTCCATAGACTAGGAACATATCCTTAGTTCTTCTCAAGTACTTAAGGATATTCTTTACGGCAGTCCAGTGACCTTCACTGGATCTCGACTCAGTATCCGCTCGTAGCACTCAAAGCGTACGAGACATCTCGGGCGTGTACAAAGCATGGCATACATGATGGATCCAATTGCCGAAGCATATGGAACCATACCCATCTTATTCCGCTCATCATGTGTCCGAGGACACCGATTCTTGCTAAGATTAATGCCATGTGACATGGGCAAGAAACCTTTCTTGGAATCATGCATGTTGAACCTTTTCAACACCTTGTCAATGTATGTACTTTGGCTTAATCCAATTAGCCTCTTGGATCTATCTCTATAGATCCGAATGCCCAATATATATGCTGCCTCCCCTAAGTCTTTCATGGAAAAACTATTTTTCAATGAAGACTTGACGGATTCTAGCATAGGGATATCATTTCCAATCAGTAATATGTCATCCACATATAAGATTAGAAATACAATTGCGCTCCCACTGACCTTTTGTAAACACAGGCCTCTTCTTCATTTTTGATGAAACCAAACCCTTTGATTACTTCATCAAAACGAATATTCCAACTCCGAGATGCTTGCTTCAATCCATAAATGGATTTCTGTAGCTTGCATATCTTTCCAGGCGATTCTGGATCGACAAAACCCTGAGGTTGTATCATGTATACATCCTCGCTTAGGTTTCCATTTAGGAAAGCCGTTTTGACATCCATCTCGCCATATCTCATAATCGAAATATGCAAGCAATCGCTAGGATAATCCGAATAGATTTAAGCATTGCGACGGCGAGAAGGTTTCATCATAATCAACTCCTTGAATCTGTTTAAAACCTTTCGCCACCAATCGCGCCTTATAGATGTGAACATTTCCATCCATATCGGCCTTTTCTTAAAAACCCATTTACACTCGATGGTTTTGACACCATCGGTGGATCAACCAAGTTCCAAACTTGATTGTCGTACATGGATTCTATTTCGGATTTCATGGCTCCAAGCCACTTGTTGGAATCGGGTCCCACCATCGCTTCCTCATAGGTCTTAGGCTCATCGTTGTCTAACAACAATATATCACGTTGTTCCGCACTGTACTGTCGGTGCACGACGTGATCTTTCGACCTCCGTGGGTGGTGTGTCTACAACCGGTGGCGCAACACTTTGCTCCTCCCGTTGTGGTTCCGTGGTCGCTGAAACGTTTTCGGTGTTTCTTGAACTTCTTCAAGATGCACCCTCGCTCCCACTAACCCTTCTTGAAAGAAACTCTTTCTCCAAGAAGACACCGTGTCGGGAGACAAACACTTTGCCTTGTTCCAGATTATAAAAGTAATATCCCTTAGTTTCCTTAGGATATCCCACAAAGAAGCACTTGTCGATTTGGGTGTGAGCTTGTCGATCAGTAAACGTTTTACAAAAGCTTCGCATCCCCAAATTTTGAGAAAAGACAAACTAGGGGGTTGCCCTGTCCATATCTCATATGGTGTCTTTTCAACCGACTTAGATGGAACTCTATTTAGTGTGAGCGCATTGTTTCAAGAGCATATCCCCGAGAAAGATAACGGAAGATCACTTTGGCTCATCATCGACCGCACCATGTCCAACAAGGTGCGATTTCTCCGTTCGGACACTCCGTTCCATTGTGGAGTTCCTGGCGGAGTTAATCGTGGAACAATTCCACAATCTTTCGAGATGATTACCAAACTCTTGGCTCAAGTATTCCCCTCCACGATCTGATCGTAGAAACTTGATTGTTTTCCCTAAATGATTCTGTACTTCATTCTGGAATTCTTTGAACTTTTCAAAGGATTCAGACTTATGCCTCATTAAGTAGATATAACCATATCTACTAAAGTCATCGGTAAAGGTAATGAAGTACCGATAACCACCCTCGCCGTCGAGCTCATTGGTCCACATACATTAGTATGTACGAGTGCCAACAAGTCACTTGCTCTTCACTTGTGTCCCGTGAAAGGTGCCTTTGTCATCTTACCAAGTAAACAAGACTCACATGTCTCAAATGATTCAAAATCAAAAGAGTGAAGCAATCCATCCTTATGGAGCTTCTCCATGCGTTTCTTATTTATATGGCCTAAGCGACAATGCCGATAAACGTGGGGTTTATATCATTAGAGAGTTGCCTTTCGTATTAATGTTATAGATGGGAGACGCTTCAAGATTCAAAACGTATAATCCATTCACCAATGGAGCATGAAAATAGAACATATCTCGAGATATATTGAACAACCATTGTTCATTGATCTAAAATCATATCCTTCCGCTTGCAAACATGAAGCGGAAATAACGTTTTGACATAGTGTTGGAACACAATAACAATTATTTAATTCCAAAACTAATCCCCGAAGGCAGATGAAGTGGTATCGTGCCGACAAGAATCGTAGCAACGCTTGCTCCATTGCCGACGCGCAGTTCACCTCGCCCCTTCTCAATCCTCTACTTCTTCTCATTCCCCGCAACGACTTGCAAATATGAGCTACTCGATCCGGTATCAAATACCCAAGAGTCAAGTAGGTGAAGTAGCGAGATTAATGTCTATAACATTAATACCTGAAGCGTAAGTCGTACTTTGCTTCTTCTTGAGATCCTCCATGTACTTCTTGCAGTTCCTTTTCCAGTGGCCTGTCTCCTTGCAGAGAAGCAAACGGCATCCGATGCCGACCCCTTCTTGCCCTTCTTTGCATTGGAGGCACTCGCGATCTCATCGGGAGTTAACTTCCTCTTGGTGCAAAGTTTCTTGACAGTGGTTTGCGCTTTTGCCTTCGCATCATCATCACATGATGACCGTTTTCCTGGATACTCTCCTCGCCTGTCTTTAGCATCCCATGCAATTCAGCCAAGGTTCTATCCATATTGTTCATGTGATAGTTTAATATGAATGGCTCGAAGCTCGGAGGGAGCGATTGGAGAATCACATCGTAGCCAACTCTTGGCTAAGGGGAAAACCCAGTTTTTCCAGGACTCTCAATGTAGCCAATCATCTTTATCACATGCGGATCGACGGGATTCCCCTCAGCAAGCTCGCACGCAAACAAGGACTTTGAGGTGTTGAACCTCTCGGCCCGATCTTGGTTCTCAAACATGCCACGTGATCCCGAATAATAGTGTGAGCATCGCTGCTCTCATATTGCTTCGAAGCTCGGGGACATTGTAGCAAGCATGAGACGACTTATATCTAGGGCATCATTAGTGTGCTTCTCATAAGCCCTCCGTGCAGTTGCAAGTGGCATTAGTTGGCAAATCCTCGGGATAGGGTACTTCAAGAACGCACTTACGCTCTTGCTTGAGAACAATTCTCAAGTTGCGATACCAATCCATAAAGTTTGTTCCATTTAATTTTTCCTTTTCGAGAATAGATCGCAAATTAAAGGTGGGTGTAGTATTAGCCGCCATTTATTCTACAATGAAAACAAAGTTTAGCACAATGTTTATGCTATGTCTATTGTTAAACAATTTAACATAAGACTCCCATTACGTATTTTCCACCTTCCCTCTAGGTTACGTATTGGGTCAAGATCCACATGTTAGTTAATTTTCTAGTGAGCTTTGGCATCACTGCTAGAAAATTAGTAACATCGGTAAGCAACACCTTGCTAATCACATCTCTATGTGACTCTTGTTGTTGGTGTGGCATCTCCATGCCCGGCGCCAACCTATGCCCCAAGGCCCAAAACTGTTTTGATAGCCTTGTTAAGTAAACCAAATGCTCCCGCATGTATATGTCGACGATATATACCCCTCGTGTTATGATAGAGAATGGCACTCTGCTTGGCGTGACCCACCATTGACGAGCATAACGGTGACGGGTGCAACATTTGGAAGGGCATCATTACTACTTAATTTTGAGAGGGATGCTATCCTATCAAACAAACATATCACATATGAAAGCAAGAAGAATAGCATATAATGAAATAGTATGGCCCCCTTCACATGGTGATCTCCATCTCCATGTCTGGCCGAGGATCTCCATCTTCGGCACCATCTTCCAAGTGTCGAATGCTTGATATCTTCAAACTAAGCTACTACTATAGAAGCTCTAATTGAAGATTACATCGATTCGCAGGTCGTGAAAGAATATTACAAGCATTGCACGTATGAAAGAATATTACAGGATTGCACATATGAAAGAATATTACATGCATCACATGCATCTCATACATACAATAGGGCCATACCATCTCAAAGCATTCTCTGCAAAAACAAGTTAGGCGTAGAAACGTTTTCTACTTATCGCAGAGCTACGGCACGGAGACGACCTATAAGGGGGTACGCACACCGTCACGTACTTATTGATCAATACAAGATGTCTATTTCATGGAACGAATAACACTTTATTCATAAATACATAAACATTGACATGATATCCAACATCTCCATGTTGCCTCTAGGGCATATCACTAACAGCATACCCAATGCCCATAGTCGATTTGCTCATAGATGCTTTCGGCCACAAGATTATAAGTTCTATGGATGGTAATGCATGTTATAATCAGATCTTTATGGCCGAAGATGATATCCACAAGGCGCTTCGGATGTCCAGAGCAACCGCTTGTATGAGTGGGTCGTCATGACGTTTGGGCTTGAAGAATCCGATAACTATCAAGGGCCATGAACGAATTTCCATGATATGATCGCTCTCCTGAAATTTGCATTGATGATGTTCTTGTCAAACCGAAATGGAACTAATAGCCGATCCCGCAAAATCCTTGTCTCAAGATGAATCCACCCAAAACCCGAACTAAGCAAGATTAGTTTCTTGTTCACGAGGGATTTGAAGGGTTACTGCGCTGAGGCTACGCTAGCCGAAAACAAAAACTTTTCCCCGCGCAAACCAGAACACTTGCAAGTAAGGGCCGATAGATCGTTACCGATTGAGTAGAGTGCAGCGGAATAGCCAATCAGGGCAATCCGATCCGGAACAAGTGTAGCCGATTCCCTGAGACGCCGATTCGCCAATCGCCCGATTCGAGTCGTTCGGCCGCGTTCTCACGCCTCGCTCCGATGCGCCCGACCGCAGCCGATTCCACCACGCCCGATCGCTCCGATTGGCCGATCCGGGCCGATCAACAGCGCGCAACGTAGCAGCGCCTCTACCGGTATCCACACGTCCGGGACAACGCCGTACACCCGTGTGCTAGCACGCGATGCAAGGCTAGGGTTTGGCTCGAAAGTGGGGAGGGTTTCCGTGGAGATTGATCTCGGCGACTTCTGTTGCACGCGATGCAATTGACGTGTCACAGCTCTCCACCCCTCCCTCCTTTATATAGAGTTGGCCGACTAGGACTAGTGGCCGATCAGACTCTATTTTTGAACCGGATCTCATCCGTATCTCATAGAGTTGGCCGCCCATACGTCGTAAGCCTATAGGACTCTATCCGATCGGATCCCTATCCGATCGAGCCGTATCCGAGTCCAACTCGAATATCTATTCTATCCCCTTAAGCGTGCGACCCGTAGGTTCAGGTATACTGGTTTCGGCTATAGTCTAACTTAGCCGATCGTCGGCTCGAGTCTAACTCACCGACTCCACCAAGCGGCGCCTAGCAGACATATTGACACCATAATATACAAGAATAATATCGGCTCAACCGTAATGTGTACACAAATCCCTTTGCCTCACGATACCGCTTAAGCTATAGGCAAGATGTGTGCCATCCCTTCAATAGCTTAACCATTCACTCGAACCGTATTGGATTATCCGTCCGTTGATTGACTCCTCAATCAACTTAGCATGGCCATGCATTTTCATAATCCATTACCTCGAGGGGCCGAGATATCTCTCCAAAGGAGGGGCAAATTCCATCTTGATCACTCACATCCCACTCCATGTTTCATAGCAAACCCAAAAACTACCTTTATAACTACCCGATCACGGAATAGCGTTTGGTAGTCCCAAAGTAGGCTACTACACATGTTGGAATCCATGGTGATCTCGTGTCTAAGGACTTTGTACCAACACTACCCGAGACCAACTAATGGCACATTAATTCCCGTAGTGTCTCATGGTGGGTCTATCCAACAATGTGTTCTCCAACACATATGTCCATGTTTATTGATTTGGTATCTCCATACCCATGATCTATGAGACATGATCATCAATCAATAAACATGCCGATCTTAGAATCATATTTGTTCCAACAATATGACATATGATCGTGGATCGTTTAGAAATAGATTCATACATATAGAGTCTCATAAATAAGTCACGTACTTATTGATCAATACAAGATGTCTATTTCATGGAACCGAATAACACTTTATTCATTTATACATAAACATTGACGTGATATCCAACATCTCCATGTTGCCTCTAGGGCATATCACTAACAGGATTGAGGTTACATCAAGTAGCATTAATGCCATCAAAACAATACAATCTCCAAAGGACAAGAAGCAATTATAATCTTTGATCGGCAAAATCAACTTCATCAAGTGATTCATAGCCAATCTTTCAGAAAAAATGGAGCCTTCACACCATTGCTTCGGCTGAAAGCCGATCAAACATTCACTTGGGGGGTAGAGCAGCAGAAAGCATTGGACAATATCAAGAATTACTTAAGCTCACCTCCATTATTGATTTATCCACAAAAAGGAGTACCATTCAAGCTATATCTATCAGCCGACGACAAGTCCATCGGCTCGGTTCTAATTCAAGAGATTGAACCACAATAGAAAGCCATCTTTCATCTTAGCTCATGGCTACTGGACGCAGAGACTAGATATTCAGCGGTGGAGAAACTATGTCTTTGCTTGTATTTTTCATGTACAAAGTAGAGGCATTATTTATTATCCAACGAGTGCACAGTGGTATGCAAAGACGATGTAGTCAAATATATGCTATCGGCTTCAGTACTCAAAGGATGAGTTGGGAAGTGGATTTTCGCTTTGACGGAATTTGACTTAAGATATCAGGCACCCAGGGTAGTTCAAGGACAAGCCATAGCCGATTTCATCGTAGAACACAGAGATGGTTCGATCGGCTTGGTGGAGATCATGCCTTGGACTTTGATGTTCGATGGCTCGGTTTGCACGAATGGATGTGGTATTGGCTTCGTCATCATATCACCAAGGGGGGTTCGCCTTCTCAATCAACCCCCATGCCACAAACAACCAAGCCGAATACGAGGCAGTACTCAAGGGATTGCATCTTCTCAAGGAAGTTGAAGCCGATGCCATCAAAATAATGGGAGATTCACTGTTGGTCATCAGCAAGTTGTAAGGAGAATACGAGTGCAAAAACGATGCGCTGATGGTCTATTATCAACGATGACGAGAACTGATGGATAGCTTTCGGCTAGTAACACTAAAACACATCCCCAGAGAGCAGAATGCAGAAGCAAATAATTTAGCTCAAGGGGCATCAGGCTACAGGCCGATGACAAAAGATATTGAGATAGAGATTGCCACCATGACAGCCGACGACTGGAGGTTTGAGGTCTACAACTATCTGCAAAACCCCTCCCAGTCAGCTTCAAGGAAATTATGCTACAAGGCTTTGAGATATGTCTTGCTCGATGAAGATTTATACTATCGGACGATTGATGGAGTGTTTCTCAAGTGCCTCAGTGCCGATCAAGCCAAGGTAGCTATCGGAGAAGTGCATGAAGGGATCTGTGGCACGCATCAATCGGCTCACAAGATGAAATGACTACTTCGAAGAGCAGGGTATTCTTGGCCAACGATGCTGGAGTATTGTATGAAGTACTACAAGGGCTGCCAGGATTGTCAGAAGTTTGGAGCTATACAAAGGGCACCAGCATCGGCTATGAACCCAATAATCAAGCCTTTGCCGTTCAGAGGTTGGGAATCGACATGATCGGCCAGATCAACCCACCCTCGAGCAAGGGACATAAATTCATATTGGTGGCAACAGGTTATTTCAAAAATTGGGTGGAAGCAATTCCTTTAAACAAGGTTGATTCAAAGGACGCAATCGAGTTTGTTAAGGAGCACAACGTATACTGATTCGGCGTCCCTAAAACAGTAACAACAGATCAAGGATCTATCTTCATATTGGACGAGTTTGTTCAGTTTGCCGACGGCATGGGCATCATGTTGCTCAATTCTTTGCCGTATTATGCTCGGGCTAACGGACAGGCAGAGGCCTCAAACAAGAGTCTAATCAAGCTAATAAAGAGGAAGATCGCTGAATATCCTAAGCAATGGCATAGCAGATTAGCCGAATCACTTTGGGCCTATCGGATGGCTAGCCACGGATCAATCCAAGTCCCTCCAAATAAATTGGTTTATGGACATGAAGCAGTCCTACCATGGGAGAACATCATCGGCTCGAGAAGAATTCGGTTACAAGATCAGCTTACAGCCAATGATTACTACAACCTCATGGTAGATGAATCAGAAGATCTGGTCATGTCACGGATGAGGGCCTTGGAAAAGGTAACAAGAGATACGGAACGAGTAGCCCGCCATTATAACAAGAAGGTTGTGCCTAAGTCGTTCGAAGAGGGCCAACTCGTTTGGAAATTGATATTGCCGATCAGATCAAGAGACAATAAGCTCGGCAAATGGTCACCAAAATGGGAGGGGCCATTCAAGATCCACAAATGTGTCTCTAAAGGAGCTTACGCTAGAAGGTTTGGATGGAGAAGTGTTTGGGAGGGCTCTAAACGGCAAATATTTAAAGAAATATTACCCGAGTGTATGGATCAACTCATGATTCAGCTATGGTTGTGCCGATTCGTGTTAGCCGATGTGTTGAAACACATGCATCGCCTTTAGGACGTTTTTACGCCAAGTTTTTCCCCTTCTTTGTCTACATCGGCTCAGCTTAGCTGATAGTGACAAGATGTTTGATTCGATAATTTTGTTAACGCTAGAAACATCATCAACAAAATTAGGGGGCATATACAGTACAATGTGATATAAAGAAGGCAGAGCGAATTTTTCAATGTCTGTGAAGCCAAATTTTTGATATATCAAGAAAGCAGAGCGAATTTTTCAAAGTTTGTGAAGCCAAATTTTTGAAGCCGTCAAACAAGTTTGAAGTAATCAGCAGTATACATACAACATTGGAGAAGTAATCGACAAGTATATATATGAATAAGTTGCAACCAGCCGATTACAGAGGAAGTCTGAGCTGATTACAAAATGCATAAAAGTTTAAGAATGAGGATGCCTAGCCGACTCTTACAAGTAGCTTGTTCGTTGGTTGGTCCTCGATCTTGATCTTCGTTCGTTGGTCCTCGATCTCCTTCAGCAGGCCGGCCACGCATTGTTCCTTGACCACAATATCAGCTTCGACGTCGGCAAGTTCGGCTATCAGCTCTTCCCGACACTTTCGAAGCCGATCAAGTTCGGTGGTCGGCTCAGTCTTCAAAGCATCAAACTTGGCCTTCTGGATGATGATTTCTTGTTGACTGGCTTTGATGGTGGCCTCCAACGCTTGGTTTTCTCGGTGATCGGCTATTCTTTGTTTAGCATGTTCAAACTTGTGCCGATGCGCCTCCATAAATGTGGCCGGTGCAATGATGTCAGCCAGCTGGTCTGCCAGCTTGGATGTCCTAAAACCGACTACGGATGAAACCGCAATCGGTGACCAAGAAATCGAGGGAGCACTCTAGCCGTTTGGCTATGTCTGACAAAGTTTCCCATAGCTCCTCGTCCGACACCACCATGGCCTTATCGGCGCCCTCATCAGGATCAAGAAATTCCGAGAGATCGAAATCCAGAAGATCAGCTACAGACTGCAAGTTAGGAGGCGGTTAGGAGAGCCGACAAAATTGATGAGCCCATTTATAAAACTGAACAGGACTTACCCGGATTGCTGGAACTGAGGTAGCCACATACTCAGCGTCACCATCACCTGCGGTCGTCGGCGTTGGCTTGCTTGATACATGGGGCGCAGGTGTTGGAGCACGGGGAGGCTGAAAAAGATGCAAGTCAGAAATCAACTGTGCTAGTAAGAAGGAAATGAAGGGTAATAGAACTTACCGAAGGAGGAGAGCCATTTTCTTCATGGCGGCTAGTTTCTTTGCCTACAGACATAGAAAACCAAAGAATCATAATGGAAAAGATGATGAGACTAAACGATGAAAAATGCTTATCTTGGGAGCGAGGGATGTGTTTTGGAGGGCTTGGAGTTTGTTCGATGGTCGCTCACCGATGGAGTCCGAGCATACTTGTCCAAAGAGCTCGTTTCGGCTGCGGCAGCATTGACGGCTTGCACCATTTCCTCATCTCTAATTTCTTCTTCAAGGGCCGCATTCACATCCGGATCGAATGGGGAAAGTCGTCGGCTGGAGTTGTTTTCGTTTCTTTGAAGCCCGTTTTCTTTTCTCTACGACCGAGTAGCGGCAGCGACGGCGTCGCCCTTTTCACCGATGCAACGGTGTATGGGTTCGGCCGTGAAGCAGTGTGGCCACCTTCGGCGCATGGAAGCTGTGGAGATTATGGCAATGGGGTATCTACATGGCAAGCTTATCCGACTGGAGGTAGGGATAGATTGCGCCTGCCATATCTGTAAACCAAACATGACTTGGGTGTTACGTTGCCGATAGAGATAAGGCAACGGCCTATAGTCACGTTTGGTAAGATTGAGAAAACCGACTTAGAGTAAGATAGGGTTTTCGATCCGTAAGCCCACCTCCCAAGACTATATAAGGGGGTAAGGGGTGTCCCTTGAGGGATATGCGATATCGGCTTTAGATCATATGCTTCATGAGAAGATAGATCAGGGTTGATGAGCAAGAGCTTTAGACTTTAGATACATAAGATCACGAGATCAATAAAGATACTCGACGGATCGAATCCCCGAAACAGGAGTAGGGTATTACCTCACGAGAGGGCCTGAACCTGTCTAAATCCTTGTTTTCCATCTAACCCATTGTGCTTGGAGATCTTGACTGCACCCCCAATTTTCTATTGCCGAAACCGAGTTTCGACAGTTGGCGCGCCAGGTAGGGGCCCGCGCGTCAAGACTTCTCCAACAATCTCGCCAACAAGCGTGATGGGATCTCCTTTAGGATTCGGCGACTTCGCCACCAACAACTTCTTCGACGACTCCTTCGACTCGGATTCGAACCAGTCGGAAGGAGAGACCCACTCGACGCCGTTCGGGCTCCCGAACAGCGCCAAGATCTACGACGACATCTTCGATTCCAAGATGCAGTCCACCCTCTTCGACGAAAGAATTCACTCGGCACCGTTTGGATTGCCGAACACCGCCGAAATCTGCACCGATCTTCTCGTCTCCCCAACGGAGACGACCTACACGGAAGAAGACCTCTTGGTACCGTTTGGGTTAACAAACGCCGCCGAGATCTACGCCCCTGAGTCGAGGTCGACCCACTCGGAGGAGTCCACTTCCCCATGCTCGACTCGGACCGGAACGATCCGGATCCAGCTACCCAGATCAAGGGAGGTCGCCATCATCCTCCCATCATTCGGCTCCTGCTCATCTTCGGAGCTCAATGAATACCTCAGCTCCGCCGGCTTCGACGACCTCTATGGCATCCCCTCTGACGGAGCCGACAACTCCGACTGCCGCATGGACTATGAGCCGAAGTGCTTTGATGTCCTCATGGCTGAGCCGGACGAGTCCGACTCAGCCATGGCCGGAGGCTTGTCAAGAAGAGCGAGCCAAGATTGAGCACGAGCGCAAGACGGCCGAAGAGGAGAAGCAATGCAAGGACGAGGCCGACAAGAGGAAGCGGGATCTACACGCGCGGACGATCCGCCCAAGAGGCCATCCTCCAAACACGAGTTCGCAACACCAACATTTTCCAGATGCCACAGCAGAACGCTGTTGCCGCGCTCATGCTCTTGGACACCGTCATTGAGATGGCACCCGCCAATGTGACTCCGATACTCGACAAGATAAAGACCATCGTCGCAGCCACAGCTAACGGCCACCCCACCACCTCGGCACGAAGGCCGACCGAGTCCGTGGCTGAAACGCCCGACAAAAGTCGACTCCCGCCTCCGAGGTCGGAGACTATAAGAGGCCCGAGCCGGATCGGTCGACAACAAGGCCAAGAGGCCCACCCCACAAGTCCACGCAAGTACCGGGAGCGGACGGGCGACTCCGCGACAAACGACACGGACGTCCACCCGTCCACCATCGCGTCCGTCACAACAACGGCTCCAGCTCTCCAACCAGCCAACCAAAGACCCCGCCGAGTGATCTCCGGGAAGTCCCCGATCGCCGCTACCAGGAGCAAGACCAACGCTCTCGGGAAGATCGGAGGGGATCACCCGATAGCGGCGACGACGGAATGCCGCTTTCACTCGGGAGCTTTGCCGAGTGCACGCCAAATGGTTTTAAGTCAACGGAATAGAGAAATATGATGGCAAGACCAACCCCGAGTCATGGCTTACCATGTATACTCTCGCCATCCGCGCGAGCGCGGTGACAACAAGGCTATGGCCAATTATCTCGCCCATGGCCCTTGCCAACTCAGCCAGGAATTGGCTCATGAGCCTGCCAAGAGGCTCAATCGGCTCGTGGAGCAAGCTGAGGGACCACTTCGTCACAACTTCCATGGCACCTTCGAGAGGCCCAAGCACACACTTCGATTTATACAACGTCATCCGAAGCGGACGAGCCTTTGAAGGATTACATCCGGCGCTTCTCGAAAAGCGCAACAAGATCCCCAACAACACCGATGATATCATCATCGCCGCCTTCCGAAGGGAGTCCCCGATGAGCAGCGTTAATTGGAAAGTTTGGGCGCAAGCCACCGAAGACGGTGAAGCAAATGTTCGAGACGGCGAACTCCTATGCCAAGTCCAACGATGCAATCAAGGCGGCACGCCAAGACCGGCCTCGACAAAAGAGATGACAAGCACTCGGAAGGAAGCCGGCATCCGAGGAAGGATAACGGCAGCAGCAATCGGCCCAGAAAGATCGCAAGCGCCGGCACGAAGACCTGGTTGCTACAACGTCCGATTCTCAACACCGTCGTCGAGTTGCGGCTTACGACGCGATCATGAACGGTCATGAACGCTCAGTGCATGCATCATCTACAAGCAATTCATAGAGCAATATGTGACACGGTTAAACAAGAAGTGGCTAATGAAACCGGTCCATCGGGAACCAAGAAGAACAACCCGACGGAAATTCGGAGCTTTTTCAAAACCACGTGGGTGAGCTGAATCACATCTTCGGGGCCGCAGCTTATGAGTCCAAGAGGAAGCAAAAGCCGATGGACCGTGAGGTCAACACGGCACAACCCGAAGTCCCACAACATCTACGATGGTCGGAGGTGGCCATCATGTTTAATCGCTCGGATCATCCTAACCGAGTGGTTCACCCAGGCGTATCCCTTGGTACTTGACCCGGTGGTTCGAACATCAAGCCGAAGCGCGTCCTCATCGATGGGGCAGCGTCCTCAATCTCCGTTCGTCAAGACCCCGGATGAGATACAAATCCCGAGAACCGAGTTGAAGGCAAGCTCAGCCCCTTCCACGGAGTGATCCCGGGGCTGTCGCCCACACCACTCGGGCACATCGCCCTTCCAGTCACCTTCGGAGTTCGGGAGAACTTCCGGACGGAGAACATCACATTCGAGGTGGCTGACTTTGAGACGGCCTACCACGCAATCATTGGAAGGCCTGCGCTCGCCTAGTTCATGGCGATACCACTCTACACTCACCTCTGCATGAAGATGCCCGGCCCCAACAGCGTCATCACCCTGTGCAGCGACGTCAAACAAGCCTTCACCTGCGACGAAGAAAGCTGCGATATGGCCCAATCTTGTGAGAGATCACGTGGCCAGGAAGAAATCCGACTGGCTACATCAACATCTGAAGAGGGTGAAATTTCTACAAAGAGGATAGCCAAGTCGGGACAAGGCGATGCCAAAACGAAGAAAATCTTCCTTGATCCAGTCGGCAAGACATCTTCAGAGACTTAGAAGATACCATAGTCGCAATGTTCGGGCGCGAGCTTTCATTGTCGATGATTTGGTTCTACGCAAGATCCAGACCATCAAGGACCATCACAAATTATCTCCACTATGGGAAGGACCATACATAATTGCCGAGGTGACTCGGCCAAGAGCATTTCGACTAAAGCGAAGATGGATCTATGGTGAAGAACTCCTAGAATATTGAACATCTTCGACGATACTATGCTTAAATTGCCGTAAGTTTCATGTTATTCTTGACTCGCCAATCTCAAGCAAGATGACTTCTTGAGTTGATGTCGGGGGCTGCATACGTGTCAATAAAGCATGGTTTTCTTCGACAACTTGTTTATGTTTGGTTTATCATTGTTTAATATTTCTTGATTTGAGTTTAATAGATAAGGACTCGAGAATTTTTTGATGACCTAATCAAGCTTAGGCTTGGTGAATGACGAAAATTACTTAAGAAATTTTCTATGAAGACTCGGGTCAAGGCATTAACATAAATAAGCTAGATACCTACAAGTTCACATCGGAGGCATAAAGAGACCAAGATGATTAGATGAAGTGGCGGGGACGACCTCGAGGCTTCGTAAAAAGACTTGAGGGTTTTTGCTAAGTCATCTCGTGATTGGGCCGAGCCCATGAGAGACTTGCGGCCCAGCTAAGGTGTGGCTTGACACGTGTCCTTAGGGACTTAAGTGGATGGACTTAAGCAGATTTGCCCTGGCAATATGCACGTGTCACATAGCCCAATACCTTTAAAATCCTTTCATACCGCGGTTTGCGTAACTTCATGAGAAGTTCGCACGATGCAATTTGAAAGGTGACAAACGTTAAGCTTTTCATGGTTGTCCCGATGACAGGGACTATTTGGTTTCTAAGCATTTGATTAAATGATTATATCAATGCTATTTTTCCACCTTGGTGAAGATCTTTTTAGATTAAGACCAATATTATGGCAAGAGCTATTTAATATTTTGGTCATATTTTTCAGATGACTGAAAAATTGTTTACCCATGAGGGTTGACTAAATTATTTGTCCCGAGATGACTCGGACAAGTTAACTCAGATGAGCATGAGCTCGCCGAGTGATTTTTACCCATGAGGGTTGATTAAATTATTTGTTCGAGATGACTCGTGAAAATTAACTCGGATAAGCATGAGCTTGCCGAGTGTTTTTACCTATGAGAGTTGACTAAATTATTTGTTCCGAGATGACTCGGACAAGTTAACTTGGATGAGCATGAGCTTGCCGAGTGTTTTTGCCCGCGAGGGTCAATTAAGCTATTTGTTCCGAGATGACTCGGGCAAATCAACTCGGATAAGCATGAGTTTGCCGAGTGAATTAATTTCTTACCCACAAGGGTTGATTAGATTATTTGTCCCGAGATGACTCGGACAAGTTAACTCGGATGAGCATGAGCTTGCCGAGTGTTTTTACCCACGAGGGTTGATTAGATTATCGTCCCGAGATGACTCGACAAGTTAACCTCGGATGAGCATGAGCTTGCCGAGTGTTTTTTACCCACGAGGGTTGATTAAATTGTTTGTTCGAGACGACCGGGCGAACTACTCGGATAAGCATGAGCTTGCCGAGTGATGTGATTTTTATGATTGCTTTAGCTTGAGCTAAGCATTTATAAGAGAATTATTTGTTCCGAGATGACTCGGGCAAATTTCCGGGATGACTCGGGAAGATCAGCTCGGATAAGCATGAGCTTACCGAGCGAATTGATTTCTTACCCATGAGGGATGATTGAAATATTTGTTCCGAGATGACTCGGGCAGATCCACTTGGATAAGCATGAGCTTACCGAGTGCTTTTCACCCACGAGGGTTGATTGAGTTATCTCGTTCGAGATGACTCGGGCAAATTCACTCGGATAAGCACGAGCTTGTCGAGTGATGAGATTGCTTTAGCTTGAGCTAAGCATCTACATGAGAATGATTTTTATAGTTCTCGACTATACGTTTAGTCTAATTTTGACTAACCATATAGTCGGGGCTACACCTAATTAGGTGCATCGGAGATGCGCCTAGATATTTATTTTTGAGAATTTCGAGATACTTTCCAGCCCTTCACGTCTTTGGAGCCACTTGGGAAGATTCGGGCAGAGATGATGGAATCACTCGGCGCCGAAGCACTCGGCCAAAAGATTTTTGGCTGCGTAACGTTTTGGTTTGAAGCTGAGTTGTCTCGTCGACGAAAAGGACTCGGGGCTACCGTGGAGATTATGGCAATGGGGTATCTACATGGCAAGCTTATCCGACCGGAGGTAGGGATAGATTGCGCCGCCATATCTGTAAACCAAACATGACTTGGGTGTTGCGTTGCCGATAGAGATAAGGCAACGGCCTATAGTCACGGTTTGGTAAGATTGAGAAAACCGACTTAGAGTAAGATAGGGTTTCCGATCTGTAAGCCCACCTCCCAAGACTATATAAGGGGGGTAAGGGGCGTCCCTTGAGGGATATGCGATATCGGCTTTAGATCATATGCTTCATGAGAAGATAGATCAGGGTTGATGAGAAAGAGCTTTAGACTTTAGATACATAAGATCACAAGATCAATAAAGACACTCGACGGATCGAATCCCGAAACAGAGTAGGGTATTACCTCACGAGAGGGCTCGAACTGTCTAAATCCTTGTTTTCCACCTAACCCATTGTGCTTGGCGATCTTGACTGCACCCCCAATTTCCTATTGCCGAAACCGAGTTTTGACGAAGCTGATTATGGACGGGGCTAGCC
This sequence comes from Oryza australiensis, assembly GCA_019925245.2. Taxonomy (NCBI): domain Eukaryota; kingdom Viridiplantae; phylum Streptophyta; class Magnoliopsida; order Poales; family Poaceae; genus Oryza; species Oryza australiensis. The sequence goes on from JAIFGZ020000630.1 coordinate 18,735, forward strand.
CGCAGCCACCGAATAACACGCGGGGCATAAAGGATTGCCACCCTCGTGTTACTTGTGTGTGGAGGGAAAGCATCGGCCGTCCAAAGGAATAAGGCATGATTAGTCGTAATACAAGAAGTGGCTGGAGAGAGCTAAGAAGAAAAGACACTTACCGATGGAGTCATTTCCGGGTCGATGATGGTCAGGTACATGGAGGCCGATTTATGGAACAGATGCTGCTTCCATTCATTCCACCATCGGCTGAAGATGGTTGTCCTTGTCACCGCCAGATCAATGTTGTCGATACTGCCTAGAGGGGGGGCAGGGATGCTGAGCAGCCAATTCATCATAATATCTCCTTTGATCTTGCCTCTGGATTGGATTTTGTCTGAGTAATAGAGACCGATCGGCAGCTGACCCATGCCAAGTTGTCTTGCGGCCACCATCGGATGATAGAATTCATAAGATTTTTGAATGTTGCGCCCTTGGTGGATGCCGACCGGGAGGATGCAAGGTGTGATGGACGATGTATAAATCTCCCTCGGTTTTTCATATCCTTCGGAATTAAGCTCATCCAGTCGGAGATCATCTGGGAGTTTAAATCTGTCAACATCTTCATAAACAAACCATATTCTCGAGCTGCTTGGGAAGCCATTGTACAGGTTGTCGAACCAGTTTTTGAAATGATCAGCTATTAGCTTGGATCCAGGATAGGTTGCTGCTGCTTCCCCATATGATAGGCATCGGTGGGTGGTAACTTCTTCATCATCTTCGAACCGTGGCTCGATTAAAGGAAAATCGGCTTCCAATGGAGTCGGCCTTTCGCAACCCGATAGAGGTGGAGATTTAGCCACAACCGTAGGAGCCACCAGGGCCCTCCTGTGTTGATGGCTTGCCTGGAAGCTAGCCGAGCCGATGCATTACTTAACATTTGGTATAAGTAGCCAAGCAGGTATTTTCCCAGAGGGACTTGTTCTTTTTCTCACCAAGGCTTCGGCTATGTGCTGCCAGTTGCTAGTCGGCCCACAGCTCGATCCACAGAAGACAAATTTTTCTAGCCACATTAACAAGAAGGCTGTGTGTTCTCTCTCAGAGATTGGGCCGTCTTTCATGTTCATTGATATGAAGCCGCTCTAGCCCCCTATGCTTTTGGTCTTAAAATTATGGGAGCACTTGATGTTGAGACCGGCTGGGTCTACTGTGGATGTTATATCCAATCCCGTGATCATCACTACATCCAAGAGGGTTGGTGTCACGGACCTTGTCTAAATAAAAACGCATTTAGCATGTCGACTGAAGTAAGTGGCGGCCGATAGGAGGGTTTCATCCTTTCATATGTCGGCTATTGTCAGAGCTAGGCATTGGCTTATACCTAGTTCAGTCCAGTGGGTTTGCTGTCTAGCTGACATCCGTGAATACCAAGCTGGCCAAGATTTATCTGTTGAGGGCCAAGACTTGAAAGCACTGCCGGTGGGCTAGGTCAGTGGTGGAAAATCGAAGGGAATCCAGTTTGTTTCGACATTAATAAACTCGCTAGGGTCTAAGTTGCCGATTGGCCCTAACAAGAACCGATTAGGGCTAACAAGGTCTGGAATGGCGATTTGGTGGGCGAGGTGTTGCGATTTAAAGGATGGAAAAACAAGATTACAAAATATAAAAAGCAAGTTGCAAGGAGTAAAGTGCAGTAGCCGATGAAACTTACCTCTGGGTATGCCGCTTGGGCTGCGTTGGAACGAGTGCTTGAGGACGCCATTGATGAGTGGGATCGTCACCGCGGAAGGGATTGTTGGTGAGGTCGCGCTTCGGGTTCCGACGAGGTCGCTGAGGAGACGAAGAGTTTTTTGGCTAGGGCTTGAGGATGCGAAAGTGACAGCGTGGCTTAGTTCGACATAAGGTGGGTGCTATTTAAAGAGATTTCTTGACAGCCGAGACGGAATCAGACGGGAGTTGCGCGGGAATTCAAAAAGAGACAAATCCGCTATATTATCTTATCACGGACTTGGAGGGCATGTGTTAACGACCAAATTTGGTAACCAAATCCCTAAGTTCAAGATTGAATTTCAAGCGGAATCGGATTGGGAAAGTGATCTGCGGGAGAAACAGAGACCGCATCGGCCAAGATTAAATCGGCTGGGAAGCTAGTCGGCTGAGGCCGAATCGGATAGGGACAGCCAATGGCCAATTCCGAATCATGGAAGAAGATGGAACCATTTCGGATAAAGAAGCTTGGAGATAAAAGGAAGATTCGGTTCCTAAATGTTCGTTAAGATATTGCCATCTATGGATAGAGTCCTAAATGTTGAACTAGTTTATATGTTGTATCCACCGTCTCGAGGGGTTTACATAGGTCCATATAGATCTAGTACTTCTTTTTGTACTTAATGCTACATCATCATTACCTATTAAGTCGCTTTTAGAATTATTAAGATCTATTCGGCTGGATGTTTATCGTTAGAGACAGTGCCGGAGTTTCAGCCGGCCTTACCTGTTTTAATTGTCCTTTAGCATTATTTACTATTAGATATATTAAAGATGCCTCTTATATTAAGATCTCAATCTGGTTAAATGCCTTAAGCCAGTATCAATCTGTTGGCATCAGCCAATAGCCGATTGATCTAGGTTTAACGCATTTAGGTTAGATGATTTCTTTCTATAAGATGCATCGGAGTAATAGCCGATCCACGTTAGATCTGCAGCATCGGCTAGATTATGAATGCATATATTTGTTACCCTGACGTATATTTAGATTAAGTGATTTATACTTTCTCGGCATAGCCGATCTATCCCAGTCACTTAGTTTAAATGTACTTCGGTTTAGCGAATATATGTAAATTGATTCCCTGAGCCGATTCGGTAGGATCTAACTTTAACCTTAACGCATGTATCTGTATATTATTTCTTATTGGTTATCATATCAAACCAATTGGCATGCCTAGTTCATCACAGGTAGCCAAGGACGGACCTGCACTGGAGTTAAGCATATCTCCCAGGCCAGCGCGTGGGAAAGATTTCTCATCAACAAGATAGCCCAGTAAAAATTTTCCCAAGGGGACTTTGGTCTTTGACACTAGGGCTTCGGCTATGAGCTACCAGTTAGCTGTGGGGCCGCAGCTAGATCCACACAAGATAAATATTTCCAGCCACATCATTAAAAAAGCAGTGTGTTCTCTGGGGCCGACAGATCCAGTGCCCCTGTTTTGTCCTACGTAACCGTTCAGGCCTTCAATGGCCCTTGTCTTAAAGGAGTATTGGCACTTGGCGTCGAATCGGTTAGGATTAACCGATGACATTATGTCCAAGCTAGAGATGGCAACGGGTAAATACTCGATTGGTAGTGGCCACCCATACCCGTACCTGTCAGACTGAATTTTACCCGTCGGGTTATCCGTACCCGCATGCGGGTAAGAAAATACTCTCATACCCATACTCGCACGGGTAATTCTACCCGACGGGCTACCCGCACCCGACAAAGTATACAGAGGAGCTTGTGATGCATAGTAGTTCATCAAAAGCAGCAATAATCCATGCATGTATGTATCTGATTTGAACTTTGCATGTACTGATGATTTTTAATCATCATGTTATCAATTCCAACTTATCAAAAAACCAAATAAACCAGTAAATACGACACATAACTAATTGAGGAGCTAAAGAATGACTAAAGGATGCTCTCATGTATGTCTTTATTAGCAATTGAAGGTAGCAACTAGTACCATGTACAGTAATATAGTATAACACACCATGGTCATATGGGCCATATAGGCTAAATGGGCTAAATGAGAGAGGACAACTAGACTTCTTTATACGGGTATTTCTTACCAGCGTGTAGAGGCGGTATGGGTAGTATACACCCACACCCGTACCCAACATACCCGATGGGTATGTGTTTTAATCTAAAACGTACCCACGGGTAGAAAATTCATCCAATATGTCACGTCCCGATTCTTGTTCGGGATTAAAAATCATTAAATAATTTATTTTCTAGAAATTAAATAAAATAAAAAGCATATTAATCAAGTGAAAGTATTAGGGAAATAAAATTTCCTTTAAAAATTATGGCTGGAAATATTTTTGAAATATTCTCCATGCCATAAATTACTCTCCAAATTTTTTCGTGAAATTTTGGAGCTCGAGAAATAATTTTAATAATACAAAGAGCATTTAAGTAATTATTTAAATAAATAAATTAATTATTAAATAATCTGGTTGAATATTTATTAAATACTTTGAGTGTTCATCCAATTTTAGTATTTTTCTTTGAATTATTTGATCATTGGAAGTATAGATAAAAATTTAAAGAAGTTTGAAAGGAAAAGTCTGCTTTACGTCCCTCTGCTACAGTGTCGTCTTCCTCCTCCAGCACGCCACTGTTCATCCGAATCAGCCCTTTTTTCCTTTCCAAATCCGGCCAAATCACTTGCTAAAGTCCAGAATTAATTGAGGGAATTAATCCTCACCTCTTCCTCTCCATTTCCCCAATTATTCCCTACCCAATCCCACGATAAATCATGGTGGATTTCGATTTGGTTCTTGTAACATCCCGAAAATCGGAGAAACGAAATCGGAACGTAAAAATCGGAACTTTCAAAAACCTTGGCTTATTGCTTCTTTCCGGGTTTGTTGCTTCTTATTTGCCAGCTCAGTTGCATAAATTTGGACGTGGTTAATTCCCTTTTCGGTGTATTTGGAGGTTTTGGAGTTGACAAAACGGTGGTGCGAAAGCCGCATCGGGGTTTAACAGGGAAACCGAGAAAAAGCGCGGATTTACAAAAGCGCGTTTGGGAGGTATAAACTAAAAAATTTTGGTTGGGAGAAGATAAATTAAGATACAAAATAAATAATAAAATTCTCGGGAGGCGTACTCGAAATTTGGGAAATTTATTTTTGTTTAAAAATGGGTAAATTATGAAAATTAGGAAAAAGAATTTAAATAAGTATGGAAAATAATTGTGGAAAAATGAAAGTCAAGAAAAAGTTTAAAATATAGAGTTAAAAATTATTTTTGGAATATTAGGATTTATTTTGGAATTTTTAGAAGGAAAGAAAATAGAAAATGGGAAAAGAAAATAGAAAATCGGGAAATAAACTAGGTGCACTGTTCATTGGTCACAAACCGTTCGACGCCGTCCCGGCCCGGCCTCGCGCCCGCGCGCGTCGCGCGCCGTACCGCGCTGCACCGCGTGCGCCACGCGTCGCGTGAGCACGCACGCGCCACGCCCGGCCCGGACAGCCCCGCGCGCGCCCCGCCCCGCGCGAGCGCCGTGCCGCCACGCGCCCGCCCGCCGCACCGGCCCGCGCCGCGCCGCCATCCGTCGCCGCCACACCCGGCCCCGCGCCCGTGCTCGCCATCCGCCGCCGCCCACGCCCGGTCCGCGCGCCGCCACGTGCCGCCGCCCCGCGCTCGGCCGCGCGCGCCCGCGCTCCGCGCGCCCGGCCCGGACACTCGCACGCCGCGTGCGTTTCGCCGCGCCGTCGCCGCGCCCGGTCCCCCACCCCGTTCCCTCTTGCCTCGCTCGGTTGCGCCTATAAAGAGGGGGCAAAACCCCATCTATCCCCACATCGCCGCCCCTAGCACCCCTCTCCCTCTCCGGTCCCCTCTCTCTTCCGAGCGCCGCCGCCACCACAAAACTCCGCGAGCCGCCTAGCGCCGCGCCGCCGTGCGCCGGAGCTCCGCCGCCCTTCCCTTGTCGTCGCCACCACCGGTAAGCCGAGCCGCCACCTCCTCCTTTTGAGCTTGCGCCGGCCGCCGGTCGTAACGAGGAGGCAGGGGTGAGGTGTTCGGTCGAACACCTTTGGAGCCAATGAATAGTGCGGAAAAAAAGAAAAGAAAAAAAAAAAAAAAGAAAAAAAGAAAAATAGGGAAAAATTTTGGAAAAATTTTGGAAAATTTGGAAAATATTTTGGGATGACTTGAGTAAAATTTTGGGCAAAAATAAATTATTTTCTCGCATGTTTTCTCAGTGCAAAGTTTGAAAATCGGAATCGGACGTTTTCCGAATTTCATTTCGCATCGTTTTTCAATCCGGATTCCGTTTAATTCTTTCCCGCCATCGAAATAGGTTTCGCCTTTGTGCTCAAACCCTCAAATTTCGAGCACGAATTTTCTTCGCTAATATTTTCAAACGTAACTCCCAAATTTAATTGCGATCGCCGACTTTGCGAAAACCCTAGGTCATCGGCTCGATTCCAAAACCCGGATTTTCCTCGCAACCCTTGTCCTAACTCGAGTAGAATTTTCGGCAAAACTTTTGGAGTTGTTTTCATGGCTTTTGTGGTTCTTTTCGATCTCTCGGTGTTTTGTTGAATTCTAAGCGAATTCAATTGATCTTTCGCACGTACGGGTAGCACTGAAGAAACCGGCATCGACACCGCCGAAGATCCCACCCCTCAAGTGTGCGAGCAAGGCAAGTCTTCACACCCTTTGAACATATCGATCCCAATTGCGAAATGATGTTATTTTAAACTCTAAACATGCATGCTTTACGAGTACCTATACTTGTTATGCCATTCCTTGCTATTGATTACCTTTAGAATTACTCATTGTAACTTGCGATGTGATACAAACGGCCAGGAGCATAACTTGTAAACCGCTTAGCCATGCTACACTTAGATTATGCATACTCATGACTTTATGAAGAAGCTTTGTGCTTGGGCAACTACCTTAGGGAAGGTAGTTGAGATTCGGCATGTGGAGACATGAGCGCCACATGGCCATGATGAACTAAGTTTGATGAAAATTGAAAGTACTATACAAATGTTTTAGGACTGGGCGGCCGGATGATTTGGGTGGATTCCGGAAAAGGCAAGTGCCGACCCTGGTCAGTAAGGACCGAGCCATGAGATAGCCGGAAACGAGCCGTACAACCGTACTTCTCGAATGGGTATAGACCTAGCTGACTAGATAGCCGAGCGGAGCGGTATCCTTGCATAGATGGTTCTCTATGATGTGGTTATAATGAGGCTGCGGCCTTTGTTAAGAATGGTGGGATTAAGCGACGTTAATTAAACTTAAAGATTGGAAAATCTTCCCTACCCCGGGTGCGCGAACTCCTCTCACCGCTAGAAAAGGACGGCTAGAGTGCATGAGGGCTTAAGTTCATGGAGCGGGTACGCCAAAGCGAGGTTATCGAAAGGCTTTGACGTGACCGTCTCATGTGTTGAGGCGTAGGCTCATTTGTTGGGCTGTCGCGGAGTACGGGTAAAGTATACATCCACCTGCAGTGTGAATGAGTCAATCTATTCGAATAGCCGTGCTCGCGGATATTGAGCGTCGTGATAAGACTTTCGCTTGGCTAGATTTTAAACCTAAAACTGCTGGGATGGGTATGCATGATGGTTTCATTTGGCGGATCAACTTCTCGAGAAGCGAGAAGGGGTAGATTCCCAGAAAATCATGACGAACCGGAGGCGGGAAGCCATCCTTGGAATCACGATGGATGGTAGATAGAACCGTCATCGGATTAATGAACGTGAAATTAAAACTTGATTGGCTAGTCGATAGGCTTGTGAAAAGAATTGTGAAAGCGGCTTTATGCAAAAGAACCCCAGCCATGTTCTTTGAATAACCCTATCATATGCATCAATTCTGTGTTGGCTTGCTGAGTACGGTTGGTACTCACCCTTGCTATACGCACAAACCTCCAGCTGATGGAAATGAAGAGCCAGAAGACCCCTACGCGTACTACCCGGAGGGCGAAGGAACTGACGGCGCATACTAGACCTTAGCCCCGGTCGTTGCCTGTGGCAATTGACGAGCCGCTGCCTCTTTCCGCTGCCTTATCTAAATTCTGTTTTTATGTTGTATTCGGACCATAAGGTCCTGTGGGATGAACAATGCCTTCGGGCCTATTAATGTAATAATGGTATTGTAAGACTATTCGTGCATGTGCACTTGATTATCCAGTACTGTATTCGTGGGTACCAACTACTCGATCCAGGGAAATGGTACTATGAACACGAAAGATTCCCGTCTCAAAAACGGGGGTCCACAGAGCTGGTATCAGAGCCATGCGACCGTAGGCTAAGACCAAATGGCGCCCTACCCCTAACTAGATGGCTAAAGGGAAATATCCCTACAGTAGGATCAGTTTTAAACTATTATTTCCGAAAATGCAAATATATCTTTTCTACATCTGTATTTCTTTTTACCAAATGATTATGATAGCTCTCTCCCGCTAACCCTAAGTTGCCTATACAAGCAGATGTCAAACCACGACGGAACCTGGGAAGTCACTATCCCGCGAGACGAGGGGTTCGTGGTACAACTTCAGTCCCTACTATGGTGTTTGAGGTACCCGGAACCACCCACTTATCACACCAAAAGACATGGCTCCGAGGTGTATCCAGCCTGGGAGGCAGCCGTATCCATAGAAGCCCGCATGGGGAGTGAGACATCCTACTGCTTCCACACTCGCTACCACCGGGACCTAGCGAAGCGGCTATTCGGGATGCGGCTCGCGAGGCCTTCCTTCGCCTTAATGCGAACACCGTGCCGAACTCACAATGACGGAGTTCGTGCACCATCCTTACCGCGAAGAGGGCAACTCGGTGCACCGTGGAGGCTACCCCCTGCTGCTACAACCCGATGGTCACGCGTCTATCACGTTGGGCTGAGACGGCAGACGACTGTTACGAGGAGGCCCTGCTCGAGATCAACGACCAGCAGTCACGCCTCAATGATCTGGTCGAGAGCCACCAAGGCCGTGGAGACCGAGATAAACATGCTGCGAGCTCACCGCGAGCCAATGGCGCCAAGATGAGCAACTCTCGGACCGCTACATGGCCCGAGGGAAGCTCGTAGAGCTGGAAGAGCGGCTCGGGAAGAGCAAGCAGCAAATCAACCAGTGGAGGAGCAATGCACACTCATCTCGTCTACGCCGCAGTACTTCCGCCGAGCTTGTGCCATCACCTCCCGCCCCGTGCCCGACCATTATTACCTTATGACTCCAGCATGCTTGGATACCTTTCAAGCCATGATGGAGCAAGCTTTATGTTGAGCACGAGCCCGCACCGTGCACAGTGGACACCACGCCGCCGCGACCACGGGACCCACCCGAGCTCCGTACAGTACCATCCGAGCCGGGATCGGAGAGGTAACCCCATCCCGGATCTACACCGACACGGAGTCCGAGGCGAGCCCATGGAGATCAAATGGGAGTCTAGCGACACCGACCCAATGAAGGAGGAAGCTCCCCCTCATCGCTCGACTCACACGGGAGGCCCCTCACCCGCCGACCACCCGTAAGAGTACACGGCCACCGAGTCGGAAGATTCGGCGTAACTCCGAGGCCACCACCTCCGAGCCGTGGGGACTTCGGTTTGCTTGGCGGCGGACCACCCACTTCCGGCGCCGGCTCTTGCGGATGGTTGGATGACTAGGCGGGAGGACCTTCCCGGCTCGGCAGCATGAACCACTCTCTATTTCCCTTTATTAGTTGATGTAGTTGGACGATATAACTATTGTTGCTATCCTGGCATGAAGGACTATGTGTGTACATCCGTGTACCCCCTTATGTAATATGATGAACCCGAGCACCGCTTTGCGGTGTCTTAATTCGTAAAGCTTATTATTAGTTCACCCTCGTTGTTTAAAGATCATTCAAAAGAACTTGAAGAAAAATCTCCCGGGAACTATAACCTAAACTAGTCCGATCTCTTAATTCATCTACCTTCTTCGATGGCACATCGCCGTAGAGCCGCAGCAACCAACGAGAACCCGCGAACCCAACCCTCCACCCCGGCGGAGGTCATGGCTTTGCGAGACCCGGCTACTCCAAGCGATTGCTAATAATCAAGGAGGTCGAGGAGGATCGAGTCCGGGCGAATTCATGAGAGCTAAGCCACCCACTTTTTCCACGGCCGAAGAACCTATGGACGCCGAAGATTGGCTAAGAGTGATAGAGAAGAAGCTAACCCTCGTCGAGTCCGAGAAGCGATAGGGTTGTCTTCGCTACTAACCACTGGAGGGTCCCGCAAGTGACCGGTGGGATACCTACAAGGAAACACGAGCCGAAGACGCCGGCGAACCAACATGGGAGGAATTCACGGCTGCGTTCCGTGAGAATTTCGTGCCACCAGTTATGAGGATGAAGAAAAACAAGTTCCGTAGGCTGCGTCAAGGGAACACCTCGGTACAAGAATATCGAATAAGTTCACCCAGCTTGCCCGTTACGCCACCGGTGACTGGCGGACGAAGAAGAAAAGATAGACAAGTTCATTGAGGGACTAAATGACGAACCGAGGGGACCAATGATCGGGCGGATCACACCGGTTTCCAAAGCCTCATCAACAAGGTCGTTCGGCTTGAGCATGACCAAAAGGTGGTAGACAATAACCGCAAAGGAGGCTCGCTATGGCTCGCCCATTTCGGGGAACGCCACAACGCCCCAAGGGAGCCACCCCGTCGGATGGAAGCCAAACGTCCCGGCAACCGGACGTTCTCCCGCTTCCGACCATATCAACAGTCGGCTACACCTCGGCTTCGTACACCCACACCAACCCTAGCCGCCCCGGGAAGAAGGAATATGAGCGCTTCAATTGCGGAGAATTCGGGCACTACTCCAATAGCTGCCCAAAACCACGCAACACCCTGTGCGCACCGGCGCCAATGCAACGCCCGTCCGAGGAACCCCACCCTGCGCGGGGACGAGGCTGTTCAGACCCCGCTACCCAACGAGGCCGCCCCGGGTTTCGACGTGGCCAGGTGAATCATGTGCGGGCGGAAGAAGCTCGGGAGGACCGGAGCGTATTGATGGGTATGTTCTCTATCAACTCTACACCGTTAAAGTTTTATTCGATTACGGAGCCTCGCATTCATTCATATCTTCCCAAGTAAGCAAACAACACCACCTACACCAAGTAGCACTTAAGAGGCCTATGTTGGTACACTCACCTGGGGGAGACATAACCGTACCCCATGCCTGCATTAATGTGCCCATACGGATTAGAGACGTGGTGTTTCTCTCAAACCTTATGGTGCTATCACCCCAAACCATAGATGTCATACTCGGAATGGATTGGTTGACCAAGAATAATGGAATTATAGACTGCAGTCGGAGGGAAGTCACGGTATCCACCCCTTGGGGATCACCGATGAGCATAACTATGGATCAAAACCCAAGGCTATGTGAACAAGCTGCGGGAGTGTTCACCATGCTACCTCTAGGCGGAATGCCAGTAGTACAAGAATACCCGGACGTGTTTCCCGAGGAATTGCCCGGAATGCCCCCGGATCGCGACATAGAGTTTATCATCGATCTAATGCCTGGTACTGCCCCCATATCCAAGAGGCCTTATCGAATGCCGGCCAACGAGTTGGAGGAACTCAAGAAGCAAATAAGAGAACTACAAGAGAAGGGATTCGTACGCCCCAGCTCTTCTCCCTGGGGAGCCCCAGTACTCTTCGTCAAAAAGAAGGATGGGAGTATGAGAATGTGTGTGGACTACCGATCGCTGAATGAAGTAACTATCAAGAACAAGTACCCGCTGCCCCGGATCGATGACCTATTCGATCAACTTAAGGGTGCACAGGTGTTCTCAAAGATTGATCTACGGTCAGGATATCATCAGTTGAAGATTAGAGCCGGAGATATTCCTAAGACGGCGTTCTCTACACGTTACGGCTTATACGAGTTCACAGTGATGTCCTTTGGATTGACCAATGCCCCGGCATATTTTATGAACCTGATGAACAAGGTATTCATGGAATACCTGGACAAATTCGTAGTGGTATTCATCGACGATATACTTATCTACTCCAAGAACGATGAGGAACACGCGGAGCATCTACGACTAGTACTGGAAAAGCTACGAGAGCACCAGCTGTATGCAAAGTTCAGCAAATGCGAGTTACGGCTCAAGGAAGTCGCTTTTCTCGGCAACGTGGTTTCAGCCGGAGGAGTAGCAGAGACCCCGCCAAGGTCGAAGCCGTTATGGAATGGAAGGCACCCAAGTCGGTGACGGAAGTTCGGAGTTTCTTGGGCTTGGCCGGTTATTACCGACGGTTTATCGAAGGGTTTTCCACTGTAGCCCGACCTATGACTCAACTTCTGAAGAAGGAAAAGAAGTTTGAATGGAATGAGAAGTGTCAAAAGCCTTCGACCAATTAAAAGAAAAGTTAACCACTTGCCCCAATCTTGACCTTACCCGACAACCGGAAGGACTTTGTGATGTACTTGTGATGCATCCCGGCAAGGATTGGGAGGAGTGTTAATGCAGATGGGAAGGTCGTAGCGTATGCCTCTCAGCGATTACGACCACGAAGAGAATTATCCCACACACGACACTGGAATTAGCCGCGGTTGTACACGCATTGAAAATGCGGAGACACTATCGATCGGGAACCACCGTGATGTGTATACCGATCACGGGAGCTTAAAATATTTCTTTACTCAGCTGATCTCAATCTACGACGAGGCGATGGCTGGAGTTGATCAAGGATTACGATCTAGGAATCCACTATCATCCCGGCAAGGCAAATGTAGTGGCCGATGCGCTGAGTCGCAAAGCCCAATGCAACCACGGGATTGGGAGGTATGGCCGCCGAACTTCAAGAAGAAATGGCTCGACTCAATCCGCACCGATTCCTCACGGAGAAGTGAACTCACTGGAAATCCAACCCCTACCGAGAACTCAAATAGAGGAAGCCCAAAAAGGGAATGAGGAAACCCGGAAATCAAGGAACGCATGGCGCTGGACGCGCTAAGGAGTTTTCGTAGATGACAAGGGAATCCGTGGTACAAGAAAAGAATCTGTGTGCACGAACGAGGCGGTTTGAGAGGATTGATCTTAAAGGAAGCCCACGAATCGGCATATTCGTTACATCCGGAAGCACGAAAATGTACCAGATTTGAAAGGAGAATACCGGTGGCCTAATATGAAGAGGGATGTAGCCGAATACGTAGCCGTGTGCGATGTGTGCCAAAGGGTGAAAGCCGAACATCAACGCCCAGGGCTTGCTGCAGCCACTCAAGATTCCCGAATGGAAATGGGACGAGATAGGCATGGATTTCATAGTAGGACTACCTAAGACCGCGACGGTTACGATTCCATTTGGGTAATAGTGGATCGGCTCACCAAGACTCGCGATTTATTCCCGTGAAAACTAACTACAACGGTGCCAAGCTAGCGGAACTATATATGAGTAGGATTGTATGTCTCCACGGTGTACCAAAGAAGATTATATCGGATCGTGGTACCCAATTCACATCTCATTTTTGGAGCAAGGTCCACGAGGCACTCGGCAGTCACCTCGCTTTCGGCACCGCTTATCACCCGCGGCGACGGACGGGCGAGAGGACGAATCAAGTGCTAGAAGATACGCCGAGAGCATGTGCGTTGGATTTCACCAAGGATTGGGAGAAATGTTTGCCGTACGCTGAGTTCTCCTACAACAATAGCTATCAAGCCGTCGAAGATGTCGCCAAACGAAGCTCTATTTGGTCGCCGATGCCGAACCCCATTAATGTGGTCAGAAACCGGTGAACGAACCGTATTCGGGCCTGACATAATCAAGGAGGCTGAGGAAAAGGTTCGCCTGATCCGGGACCGACTACAAGCTGCTCAATCACGACAAAAGAGCTACGCGGACACCCGTCGAAGAGAATTGGAATTTAAAGAAGGTGACTACGTGTATCTAAAGGTCTCACCACTACGGGGAACTCAGAGATTCAAAGTCAAGGGGAAACTCGCACCACGATACGTGGGCCCATTCTTGATAAGCGCTAGGAGAGGAGAAGTGGCTTACCAATTGGAACTGCCCGAGAACCTCTCTGATGTCCACCCAGTGTTCCACGTGTCACAATTGAAGAAATGTTTGCGAGTACCAGAAGAGCAAGCTCCTTTAGAAGCCATCCATGTCCACAGTGATCTTACTTACCCGGAGCATCCAATCAAGATACTAGACGAGGCAGAAAAGAAGACACGGACCAAGTCATGGCGCATGTACAAGGTACAATGGAGCAATCACACGGAAGAAGAGGCTACCTGGGAGAGCGAAGAGTTCCTGAGGACAGAATACCCACACCTACTCAGCAACCGGTAAGAAATCTCGGGGACGAGATTTATTGTTAGGGGGGTAGGTTTGTAACATCCTGAAAATCGGAGAACCGAAATCGGAACGTAAAAATCGGAACTTTCAAAAACCTTGGCTTATTGCTTCTTTCCGGTTTGTTGCTTCTTATTTGCCAGCTCGTTGCATAAATTTGGACGTGGTTAATTCCCTTTTCGGTGTATTTGGAGGTTTCGGAGTTGACAAAACGGTGGTGCGAAAGCCGCATCGGGGTTTAACAGGGAAACCGAGAAAAAAGCGCGGATTTACAAAAGCGCGTTTGGGAGGTATAAACTAAAAAAATTTTGGTTGGGAGAAGATAAATTAAGATACAAAATAAATAATAAAATTCTCGGGAGGCGTACTCGAAATTTGGGAAATTTATTTTTGTTTAAAAATGGGTAAATTATGAAAATTAGGAAAAAGAATTTAAATAAGTATGGAAAATAATTGTGGAAAAATGAAAGTCAAGAAAAAGTTTAAAATATAGAGTTAAAAATTATTTTTGGAATATTAGGATTTATTTTGGAATTTTTAGAAGGAAAGAAAATAGAAAATGGGAAAAGAAAATAGAAAATCGGGAAATAAACTAGGTGCACTGTTCATTGGTCACAAAGCGTTTGACGCCGTCCCGGCCTCGCCTCGCCGCCGCGCGCGCGCGCCGTCACGCGCTGCACCGCGTGCGCCACGCGCGAGTGAGCGCGCACGCGCCACGCCCGGCCCCGGACAGCCCCGCGCGCCGCGCCCGGCCCGCTCGCGCCAGCGCCGTTGCCGCCACGCGCCCGCCCGTCGTCGACCGCCCGCGCCCGCGCCGCCATCCGTCGCCGCCACACCACGGCCCCGCGCCCGTGCTCGCCATCCGTCGCCGCCACGCCGGCCCCATCCGCGGCTTCGCCACGTGCCGCCGCCCGCGCTCGGCCCGCGCGCCGCACTCCGCGCGCCCGGCCGGACACTCGCACGCCGCGTGCGTTCGCCGCGCGCCGCCGCGCCGGCCCCCACCCCGTTCCCTCTTTGCCTCGCTCGGTTGCGCCTATAAAGAGGGGGCAAAACCCCATCTATCCCCACATCGCCGCCCCTAGCACCCCTCTCCCTCTCCGGTCCCCTCTCTCAGCGCCGCCGCCACCAAAACTCCGCGAGCCGCCTAGCGCTGCGCCGCCGTGCGCCGGAGCTCCGCCGCCCTTCCCTTGTCGTCGCCACCACCGGTAAGCCGAGCCGCCACCTCCTCCTTTTGAGCTTGCGCGGCCGCCGGCCGCAGAGGAGGAGGGGTGAGGTGTTCGGTCGAACACCTTTGGAGCCAATGAATAGTGCGCTGGGAAAAAGAAAAAAAAAAAAAAGAAAAAAGAAAAAATAGGGAAAAATTTTGGAAAAATTTTGGAAAATTTGGAAAATATTTTGGGATGACTTGAGTAAAATTTTGGGCAAAAATAAATTATTTTCTCGCATGTTTTCTCGGTGCAAAGTTTGAAAATCGAAATCGGACGTTTTGAATTTCATTTCGCATCGTTTTCAATCCGGATTCCGTTTAATTCTTTCCCGCCATCGAAATAGGTTTCGCCTTTGTGCTCAAACCCTCAAATTTCGAGCACGAATTTTCTTCGCTAATATTTTCAAACGTAACTCCCAAATTTAATTGCGATCGCCGACTTTGCGAAAACCCTAGGTCATCGCTCGATTCCAAAAACCCGGATTTTCCTCGCAACCCTTGTCCTAACTCGAGTAGAATTTTCGGCAAAACTTTTGGAGTTGTTTTCATGGCTTTTGTGGTTCTTTTCGATCTCTCGGTGTTTTGTTGAGTTCTAACTGAATTCAATTGATCTTTCGCACGTACAGGTAGCGCTGAAGAAACCGGCATCGACACCGTGAAGATCCCACCCTCAAGTGTGCGAGCAAGGCAAGTCTTCACACCCTTTGAACATATCGATCCCAATTGCGAAATGATGTTATTTTAAACTCTAAACATGCATGCTTTACGAGTACCTATACTTGTTATGCCATTCCTTGCTATTGATTACCTTTAGAATTACTCATTGTAACTTGCGATGTGATACAAACGACCAGGAGCATAACTTGGTAAACCGCTTAGCCATGCTACACTTAGATTATGCATACTCATGACTTTATGAAAAAGCTTTGTGCTTGGGCAACTACCTTAGGGAAGGTAGTTGAGATTCGGCATGTGGAGACATGAGCGCCACATGGCCATGATGAACTAAGTTTGATGAAAATTGAAAGTACTATACAAATGTTTTAGACCGGCGGCCGGATGATTTGGGTGGATTCCGGAAAAGGCAAGTGTCGACCCTGGTCAGTAAGGACCGAGCCATGAGATAGCCGGAAACGAGCCGCACAACCGTACTTCTCGAATGGGTATAGACCTAGCTGACTAGATAGCCGAGCGGAGGCAGTATCCTTGCATAGATGGTTCTCTATGATGTGGTTATAATGAGGCTGCGGCCTTTGTTAAGAATGGTGGGATTAAACTGACGTTAATTAAACTTAAAGATTGGAAAATCTTCCCTACCCCGGGTGCGCCGAACTCCTCTCACTGCTAGAAAAGGACGGCTAGAGTGCATGAGGGCTTAAGTTCATGGAGCGGGTACTGCCAAAGCGAGGTTATCGAAAGGCTTTGCCGTGACCGTCTCATGTGTTGAGGCGTAGGCTCATTTGTTGGGCTGTCGCGGAGTACGGGTAAAGTGTACATCCACCTTGCGGTGTGAATGAGTCAATCTATTCGAATAGCCGTGCTCCGGATATTGAGCGTCGTGATAAGACTTTCGCTTGGCTAGATTTTAAACCTAAAAGCTGCTGGGATGGGTATGCATGATGGTTTCATTTTGGCGGATCAACTTCTCGAGAAGCGAGAAGGGGTAGATTCCCGAAAATCATGACGAACCGGAGGCGGGAAGCCATCCTTGGAATCACGATGGATGGTAGACAGAACCGTCATCGGATTAATGAACTGTGAAATTAAAACTTGATTGGCTAGTCGATAGGCTTGTGAAAAGAATTGTGAAACGGCTTTATGCAAAAGAACCCCAGCCATGTTCTTTGAATAACCCTATCATATGCATCAATTCCGTGTTGGCTTGCCGAGTACGGTTGGTACTCACCCTTGCTATACGCACAAACCTCCGTGATGGAAATGAAGAGCTAGAAGACCCTACGCGTACTACCCGGAGGGCGAAGGAACCGACGGCGCATACTAGACCTTAGCCCGGTCGTTGCTCGTGGCAATTGACGAGCCGCCGCCTCTTTCCGCTGCCTTATCTAAATTCTGTTTTTATATTGTATCAGGACCCTAAGATCCGTGGGATGAACAATGCCTTCGGGCCTATTAATGTAATAATGGTATTGTAAGACTATTCGTGCATGAGCACTTGATTATCCAAGATCTTGTATTCGTGGGTACCAACTACTCGATCCAGGAAATGGTACTATGAACACGAAAGATTCCCGTCTCAAAAACGGGGTCCCACAGTTCTTCACCGTTAAACACCACCAAAGCAGGTCGTTCCTCTCCTCCCTGGTCGATTCCCTTCCCAATTAACTCACAAAAATCGGTTCCTCTCCTCCACATCATCATTTCTCCCATGAATCTTTATCCAATCCTGCACGAATTCATGTTGGATTTTGATTTCGCATTTATCGTTGAACTAAACCATTGTTGGACGACGGCTCATCCTCTCCCTGACCCCCTCCCCTTCCTCTCCCCGGCGACGATCCCCTCCCCTCCGGCCTATAAAAGGAAGCCCCCAGCCCCCTCCTCACTCCCCTCACACCACCTCGAGCTCCCTTGCTCTCCCTCCATCCCTCCGCTCGTTTTCCTCTCCTCGGTGCCGGCGAACTTCGCCGCCCCTCCTGTCAAGCCGAGCAGCGCCAGGACCTTGCCACCACCACCATCGGTCTCGCAGTCACCTCCTCTCCCCCGGCCTCGCCTCCGTTTCGTTCGGAGACCGTCGTGCCGGCCTGTCCATCCACCTCACCGGCGCAACTCCGGTCGGCCCTTCCTCCTCACCTGTGCGCCGGTTGGCTGCACCATCACCACTTACGGCACAGCAGCATCGCCCTCCACCTCGGCCAAACCTCATCTTCATCGGAACCCCGCTGCAACGATGACAGCCGTGCCACCTAATCCTCGGTCTAGCCGAGGCCAACTTCGGCAGCCTCTGCCGCCTCACTGATGTGTCGTCTGACATCGCCGTCTCCTTCCTCGGCATTCCGGCATCATCCTCTTCCTCATCCACCACTCCCCGCCCTCGGATCGCCGCCAGAGCTCGCCGTCCTTGTCGCCGCCGAGCGCCGGTTTCCCTCGCCGTCATGCGCCTGCGCCGCCTCTTCTGCCGTTGAGCACACAGTGAGCCGCCCCTCCGCCATCCTTGCCCCTTGTCATCATCCTACTCTTTTCCTTCCAAAAATAATTAAAAATTGCCTAATAAGTCAATTTAATTTCCAGAATCCATTTAATGGTCCAAAACTTCTAAAATTAATACCTAATCCATACAAACTCTGAATTGGGCCATTCGAATTGTAAAATTCATCTAAAATTGAGCTCTACATGTTTGTTTACTTTCCATGTATTGTTTATTTGGTTTTTATTAGGGTTTTTGATTGTTTTGCGTGTCTGCGTGTATACTTCGTCGTTTCGGAGGACGCGCTCACGAGGAAAAGAGTCCAAGATTTGTTCGAAGGAGCAAGGCAAGTCATGTCATTTTGAACATATTGCTATCCAAGTTTACAAAATTATGTTTATTTAAATTATTGCATTTCGCTTTATTAAATTCCCGCGTCTATCACTGTTTTATTTAGCCTTACCGATTCTGCTTGTTATGGCCCTACTACTTGTATTATGATCCTTGATAACCCTAGGAAAAATAAAACTAGTGAGCACTTTATATATGTGGTACCGACTAGCAAGGCGAGGAATATGCTTAGACATGCTTGAATAGAAACAATTAGATGTTTTCAATAATTAGACTAAGGAATAAATTATAAATGATGGAGATTTTGGCTGTTTAGCCATGGCAATAAATGTCCCCTTCAAAAATCCCCAAACATGTTTTCGGCTGGGCATGGTGTGCTTGCTTTTGCTAGTCGCACCTCGGCCGTCATAAGGACCGGTCTTCGGGCCTCTGTTGCAAAGCATTTCCGTACTACCACCTGTCTAATGGGTAAGGCTTAACGCGTCGACTAGTACGGTCAAAAACAAAAAAGACACGGATAGGGTTGGATGAAGCCCTAGGAAGGGTTGAGGCCCATGGGCTGACGTCTCTGGCAAGTGAAGGCTCAAAACGAGTCGAGATGCCTGGGGAGCATAGACTGTCTGCTCGACCCAGGGCACCTGGCGAGGGAAGTCTATGTCGGTCTTCTTTGTTTAGGGCAGTACTAAGCGATGGGTTATGTCATGGCTTCCGTCTGTATGCCATGGTGGCATGTGGCACGTCGCAACACGTGAGGAAGACATGTCTGGTGGGTAAGGATGTACACCTCTTATCAGAGTAAATCTATTTGAATAGACGCGCCCTCGGTTATGGGCAAGTCGAGCATGTACCCAAGTTAGAATTTATATCTGTTTAAAACTAGAAGAATCAGAGTTAGCACTTGTTGGCCTGGGTTAAGGCAAGATCGCGTTGGTGCGCGACTTGATAATAAATTGACTAGTGATAGGTTCGTGTTTATTAAAATGCCTTCAAATATTTAAATGCTTTGAAATGCTGGTTTTCTGCAAAACAACCCTATATATGAATCCTTTATACCACCTTGCATTATATTTGCATTTTCCGGCATGGCTTGTTGAGTACGGTGGTTGTGCTCAGCCTTGCAATTCCTTTCCCCTTTCAGAAGTGTAGTGCCTCTGAGTCGAAGACGGTGTTAGAGGACCAAGGATCACACCCCAGTTGAGTTTGCCTATGGAGTGGAGCTGAAGCCCCGATAGGATCGTCTTTTTCCGCTGCCGCTTCTTACTTTCGAGTGCGGGGACTAAGTGCCTCTTCTGTAAGTATTTATACGCTTTAATTTACGCTTGGATCTATGTATTAATTTGTCATTTTGTGTACCCTGGCTGGTCCTGGACAGTGAATTAATTCACAAAATAGTATGGAAATTGGGGATAAATTTTTAGGCGTGACAAGTTGGTATCAGAGCCATCTCAACTGTAGGTTGAGCCAAATAGTCAAACCCTAAGGACAAGTTTTCGAAAACTCTATTTACGAAAATGTCTCTTCCCTCCCTCTCGAGTCTTTGCAAAATAATTTGTCAAATTTCTCTCTTTCCCCTCCACCTCTTTTAGATGTTGAACCTCGGAGAACAAACCCGGTTGCTCGTCAACCGGTGGAAGTCAAGTCAAGCCTCAAGCTTCAAGCAAGAAGATCAAACCAAGCCGCCCCGT
The DNA here is from genome assembly GCA_019925245.2 of Oryza australiensis. Lineage (NCBI taxonomy): Eukaryota > Viridiplantae > Streptophyta > Magnoliopsida > Poales > Poaceae > Oryza > Oryza australiensis. The sequence continues at coordinate 39,146 of JAIFGZ020000630.1, forward strand.
GTCGGCGTTTCTCGAGGATCAAGCGAAGTCTTTCGGGAGCCTACCTAAACCCAATCTTCCCCGGAAGTGTAGTATCGATAATTCCTAGGTCATGTGTTGTTTGCTGTGTGTAAGTGTATGGTTTACATCAGTGGTGGGGATGTGACCATACTAGGTTGTTTGTCTAATCAACTTGAACAATAAAAGTTCACTCACATCAGATCAGTATTAAGTGAGTTAAGGTCTTATCTTTAGCAACCTCTCTTTTTTGCCTCTTTCATCTCGGCTGCAGTTGGTCAGTGCCAAAGCGAATAAGGACAACAATAAGAACAACAGTATCAGCAGCAAGAGATGCAAGCTCAGATGCAAGTTCTGGGTCAATATCAAAATCAAGGCTAGTTTACCTCAATGCAAGCACCTATTACTCCCGCCGATTGTATCGTCAAGTTTCCGAAGACGATGGCACCAATCCCGCCATCATCTTTGGAAGGAAATGCATACCACCAACTATGATTACACCGAGCAAGGTCGAGATGTAAGAAACAGTTCATGGGACATGAACGCCAGGATATCAGCCGAAGATGAGATGAAGTGCTCAAGAAAGAAGGAAGGTTCTGGTCAACTTATCATCAAGAGTTTTGGTATGCCTCAGTCAATCCAAAAGCAAAGCAGTCTTGTCAGCCGTTAGGTCTGATGGGAAAGTCACCAAATAGCCAGAATGGCAAGAGGAATTAGAGTCACCGTTACGTGAAACTTTCCATCGTCAACTGGATGTGGTGTTCTAAACCTTCCCGAATGAATGGGCATCCTTAGTATTTTCTTTCTATGGACTAACCAAGAACCAAGTCTACACATCAGAGTTCCAAAGAAAACAAAGAAGTTGATTATTCTCAAGGGTAGTAACCTCATCAGTCGCAGTCAGGCGAAAGCTCCACTACCTTGGTAAGGTAAGCTCGAAGGAAATTTGGTCTACCTCAAAAAGGTTCCGCTTGGAGGCTCAACCAGGCAAGACGATTGGGCAGGACCCCAAGGAGCCAACTGCCAGGTATTGGCAGGGTCACAACATCTCAAGCCGACATGTTAAGTTGTGAAGTACACCTGAACTACTAGGTCAACAATCTAGTCAAAGGAAGCAGCAACTAAAAACATCCATAGTCAAGATAAGAGGCAGATGAAGCTGTTTTTTTGGAGTTCTTGTCGTTCGAACTCGAAGTAGTTCCGAGAACATTCCAAATCTATGGATTTACTAAAGTCAGTTAAAAGGTTTCAAGAAAACTCCATCAAGCTCATATTCAACTGGGTCAATTCTCAGAGTATCGAAGTTGCCAATGTTAACTGTGCAGTCCAAGGAAAGAAAGATATTTCAACTCCTACAATCGAGATCAAGATCGAGTGAACAGAATCAACCGGTGTGAGTAAGAAAGAAACCACAGAAGTCAGCAGACCAACCCAACCCCACCATACCTTCTTTCTTTCTAGCCCCGAATCTCGGGACGAGATTCTTGTAAGGGGGTAGGTTTTCACGTCCCGATTTTCGTTCGGGATTAAAAATCATTAAATAATTCATTTTCTAGAAATTAAATAAAATGAAAAGCATATTAATCAAGTGAAAGTATTAAGAAAATAAAATTTCCTTTAAAAATCATGATTGGAAATATTTTTAAAATATTTTCCATGCCATAAAGTACTCTCCAAATGTTTTCGTGAAATTTTGGAGCTCGAGAAATAATTTTAATAATACAAAGAGTATTTAAGTAATTATTTAAATAAATTATTTAATTAGTAAATAATATGGTTGAATTTTTATTAAATATTCTGAGCGTTCACCTAATTTTAGGATTTTTCTTGGAATTATTTGATCATTGGAAGTATAGATAAAAATTCGAAGAACTTTGGAAGGAAAAGTCTGCTTTACGTCCCTCTGCTACAGTGTCGTCTTCCTCCTCCAGCTAGCCATTGTTCATCCAAATCAGCCTTTTTTTCCCATTCCAAATCCGGCCAAATCACTTGCTAAAGTCCAGAATTAATTGAGGGGAATTAATGCTCACCTCTTTCTCTCCATTTCCCCCATAATTCCCCACCCAATCCAACGATAAATCGTGGTGGATTTCGATTTGGTTCTTCACTGTTAAACACCACCATAGCAGGCTCTTCCTCTCCCTCCCCGGTTGATTCCCTTCCCAATTAATTCACAAGAATCGATTCCTCTCCTCCTCATCATCATTTCTCCCATGAATCTTTATCCAATCCCGCACGAACTCATGTTGGATTTTGATTTCGCATTTATCTGTTGAACTACACCATTGTAGGCCGACGACTCATCCTCTCCCCGACCCCCTCCCCTTCCTCTCCCCGGCGATGATCCCCCTCCCCTCCGGCCTATAAAAGGGAGCCCCCAGCCCCCTCCTCACTCCCCTCACACCACCTCGAGTTCCCTTGTTCTCCCTCCATCCCTCCGCTCGGTTTCCTCTCTCCTCGGCGCCGGCGAAATTCGGCCGCCCCTCCCTGTCAAGCCGAGCAGCGCCAGACCTTGCCACCACCACCATCGGTCTCGCAGCCACCTCCTCTCCCCCGACCTCACCTCCGTTTTGCCCGGAGACCGTCGAGCCGACCTGTCCATCCACCTCAACGGCGCAACTCCGGTCGACCCTTCTTCCTCGCCTGTGCGCCTGTTGGCTGCGCCATCGCCACTTATGGCACCACAGCATCGCCCTCCACCCCGGCCAAGCCTCATCTTCATCGGAACCCTCCTGCAACGATGACGGCCATGCCATCTCATCCTGTCTCGCGAGGCCAACTTCGGCGCCCTGCGCGCCTCACCGATGTGTCGCCCGACATCGCTGTCTCCTTCCTCGGCATTGCGGCATCATCCTCTTGCTCCTCCACCGCTCCCCGCCCTTGGATCGCCGCCAGAGCTCGCCGTCCTTGTCGACGCCGAGCGCCGGTTTCCCTCGCCGTCATGCACCTGCGCCGCCTCTTCTCGCTGTTGAGCACACGGTGAGCCGCCCCTCCGCCATCCTTGCCCCTTGTCATCATCCTACTCTTTTCCTTCCAAAAATAATTAAAAATTGCCTAACAAATCAATTTAATTTCCAGAATATATTTAATGGTCCAAAACTTCTAAAATTCATACCTAAACCATACAAACTCCGAATTGGGCCATTCGAATTGTAAAATTCATCTAAAATTGAGCTCTACATGTTTGTTTACTTTCCATGTATTGTTTATTTTGTTTTTATTAAGTTTTTGCTTGTTTTGCGTGTCAGCGTGTAGACTTCGTCATTTCGGAGGTCGCGCTCATGAGGAAAAGAGTCCAGAAGATTTGTTCGAAGGAGCAAGGCAAGTCATGTCATTTTGATCATATTGCTATCCGAGTTTACAACATTATGTTTATTTAAATTATTGCATTTCGCTTTATTAAATTCCCGCGTCTATCACTGTTTTATTTAGCCTTACCGATTCTCCTTGTTATAGCCCTACTACTTGTATTATGATCCTTGATAACCCTACGAAAAATAAAACTAGTGAGCACTTTATATATGTGGTACTCACTAGCAAACTGAGGAATATGCTTAGACATGCTTGAATAGAAACAATTAGATGTTTCAATAATTAGACTAAGGAATAACTTGTAAATGCTGGAATTTTTCGCTGTTTAGTCGTGGCAATAAATGTCCCCTTCAAAAATCCCCAAACATGTTTTCGGCTGGGCATGGGGTGCTTGGTTTTGCTAGTCGCACCTCTGCCGTCATAAGGACCGGTCTTCGGGCCTCAATGCAAAGCATTTCCGTACTACCACCTGTCTAATGGGTAAGGCTTAACGCGTCGACTAGTACGGTCAGAAACAAAAAAGACACGGATAGGGATGGATGAAGCCCTAGGAAGGGTTGAAGCCCATGGGCTGACGTCTCTGGCAAGTGAAGGCTCAGAACGAGTCAAGATGCCTGGGGGGCATAGACTGTCTGCTCGACCCAGGGCGCCTGGCGGGGGAAGTCTATGTCGGTCTTCTTTGTTTAGGGCAGTACTAAGCGATGAGTTATGTCATGGCTTCAGTCCGTATGCCATGGTGGCATGTGGCACGTCGCAACACGTGAGGAAGACATGTCTGGTGGGTAAAGATGTACACCTCTGATCAGAGTAAATCTATTTGAATAGCCGCGCCCTCAGTTATGGGCAAGTCGAGCAATGTACCCAAGTTAGAATTTATTTCTGTTTAAAACTAAAAGAATTAGAGTTAGCACTTGTTGGCCTGGGTAAGGCAAGATCGCGTTGGTGCGCGACTTGATAATAATTTGACTAGTGATAGGTTCGTGTTTATTAAAATGCCTTCAAATATTTAAATGCTTTGAAATGCTGGTTTTCTGCAAAACAACCCTATATATGAATCCTTTGTACCACCTTGCATTATTTTTGCATTCTTCCAGCATGGCTTGTTGAGTACGGTGGTTGTACTCAGCCTTGCAATTCCTTCCCCCTTTCAGAAGTGTAGTGCCTCTGAGTCGAAGACGGTGTTAGAGGACCAAGGCTCACACCCCAGTTGAGTTTGCCTGTGGAGTGGAGTTGAAGCCCCGATAAGATCGTCTTTTTCCGCTGTCGCTGCTTACTTTCGAGTGTGGGTACTAAGTGCCTCTTCTGTAAGTATTTATACGCTTTAATTTGCGTTTGGATCTGTGTATTGATTTGTCATTTTGTGTACCCTGGCTGGTCCTGGACAGGGAATTTATACACAAAATAGTCTAGAAATTTGGGATAAATTTCCGGGCGTGACACAATACCCATATCTTTATCAGGTAAAACCCGGACGGTACTTGGGTTTTGGGTACCTATTGCCATCTCTAGTCTAAGCCAGTTATCATAAACACATCGATCGAGGTGGGGGTCATGGGTCCTCGCTGGAAGAAGAAGGCATTGAAGGTGTTGTTCCAAAAATAGGTTGCAGCCGACATGAGGAGCTCATCCTTGGGCTAATCGGCTATTGTAAGAGCCAAGTACTGAGCTATGCCCACTTCGTTCCAATGGGCCTGCTTGCTAGCTACCATCCTTTTGTACCAGGCTGGCCAAGATTTGTTGATTGAAGGCCAAGACTTAAACGTTCCATTCCAATGTGCTACACTAGGGTTCAAAATCCTATAGGGCATCCTATTGGTTTCGACGTTGATAATCTCAGTTGGATCCATATTGCCGATTAGGCCCAATAAATATCGATCATAATGAGTTAAGCTAGGAATAGCAATCAGATAAGCAAGGTGCTACATTGGGAAGGAAAAGGGGGATCATAAAAACCAAGAACGTAGATCTACGATTGCAAATAAAAGAAAAGAGATTCAGCCGATAGAACTTACCTCGGCGAACTTGGCTGATGGGGCGTTTGAGGGAACAGATGAAGATGCCATTGGCGTGGATGAGGTCATCGCTGGGAGGGGAGGCCGTCGTAGTTTCTTGGGAGCTCCGAGGGGATCGCCGGAGAAATTTGAGGAGTTTCCTGGCTGAGGGCTTTGAGTGCGCAATTGACGACGTCAGTTTTCTTCGATGCACTTGGGCGTTATTTAAAGAGGCGTGGTAACAGCCGAAACAGAAATGCTCTAGGTTTTCTCGAAGGATAGGATCACACAAAATACGCAACATTAATAATATCGCGGACTTGGGGGGCATGTGTTGACGACCAAATTTGGCAAGCTAATCCCCGGGTTTGAAGCTACAATTGAAGCGGAATTGGAGAAGCACGCGATTCTCGGAAACAAAGTGCGCATCGGCTGAGTCCGAATCGGCTAAGGAGTCAATCGGATAAGACCGAGTTGGATAGGGATATTTGACATAGCCGATTCTGAGTTGGGTAATTAAATATGACCGATCCCGGTAGGAAAGCATGAAGATCATTATTGGATTCGGTTTCTAGTGCTTCAGAGATGTTGCCATCTATGAATAAAGTCCTGAAAAGGCAGTTGTATCTTTAAGTTAGGATATTTTGTATAGTTTCCTTATAGATTACGTCAGGGGGACCTTGTCCCAGATAATTGTCGTATTTAAAACAGTGTTAGGATAAGAGTCGTGTCCTACAAGGACTGTGTTGTAATTGGGTATAAATATGACCCAAGACCATGTAATATGAATCAATCAACACTCGATCAATACAATTTTGACGCATCGCCACCTTTTCCTTTTAGTTTAATCTTGACAAGTTCTTGCTTCAAGTTGGGCTGCATAGTGCTTCGATCTCCGACGAGAGGTAACTCTTGTTACAAGCAGCTTGCGTTCTCGGGATTAGTGCTTCCATCGTCATGATACTCTAATCCTATTTTCGTAATTTGCTTAAGTTATCATATGCATTATATAATCTAGATCAATGTCGCCATCCAATCTCCATCGGCTTGCATCTATTGCTAGATAACAGCCGGTGAGATTAGATGTCAAGGTTGATTTAGGTTATATAATGTATTTATATTCTTGAAAGGCTTTCATTAAGCTAATATAGAACCTATGCTTCTCTTGGTACTTAATGCTACATCGGTTGAGTTTGATCTATTAAGTCGCCCTTACAATTATAAAGATCTAATTTGCTTCATGATTTATCTCAGAGATAGTATCGGGGTTTCAGCCGATCTTATCTGATTTAACCATCTTGCAGGCTGTAGTTTTGCTTGATATGTTAAATCTGCACTTTATATTAAGATCTCATTATGTTAAATATGTTAAGCTTGTTATCAATCTGTTAAGGCATCTTAATATTTGATTGCTTCTTGTTTAACGTATTTAGTCTGTAATGATATCTTTGTATACAGCAGTATCGGAGTATTAGCTGATACACATTAGATTTATCTCTTCGGCTATGCTGTAAACATGTACAATCCTTGCCTTATGACATTTTTAGATTTGAGAGATTTATACTATCTTGGTCTACTACCGATCTATCCCAGTCACTTGATTTAAACATGTTTTAAGATTTGGATTGTATTCCTTTAACGTCTACAGCCGATCCGACGAATCTAGTTAATGTCGATTCAGTGCAAGTTGCATCGGCACAACACTAAAGGGATACGCCATCGGCTACCAACCGGTTGGCTATCAATCTAACTTTGTTTTCTCTTTTTAGTTTTTTATTGGTTGCAGGAATAAACCAACTGGCATGCCTACGAACCTCGAATCAATACTTTGGACCTGCACTAGAGTAAAGCAAATCTCTCAGGCCAGTGCGTGGGAAATTTTCTCATCAACACTAGCACCGTTTATGACAGGCGCGGAGCATTCGAAGCGCCCCCACCCATCCGACTTCCTGGCGTGCCACATTGCCTGGGAAAAAACCTTGACCGCTGGATCCTTGGAATGGCAAATGGCGCCCGCATGGCTTCCGTCTCCCGTCCCGTAACGTTACGATGGTTTTCGCCCTCGGCGGGCGTGATGTAACTTGCGTAACGATGTCGAAGATCTCTTCCTTGACTCGTTGCTCGCGCTGGCCTTCGGGTCATGGCCTCAATGACTCGGGCGTTGGCGTTCGGGCCGACCCCTGGTCGGGGTCAAGACTACTATACGCCTCAAGGTAGCAGTCCCGACCACACCGCCGACCTCCACTGCCTCAGGGCTGTGGCTTTCCCGACTCGGGGGCTGACTTACGGGCTGACCCCCAGACAGGGTCAGGACTACCTGCTGCCTCTGGGCGGTGGTCCCGGCCAGCACACCGAATACCACCTGCCTTCGGACCATGGTTTCCTTAACTCCATCCGTGGCCTCCGGGCCACGATGAAGGCAATACACGGACCGCTGTATGCTTCTGGCTAGCGAGCCCGTCAGATCCAATAGAATCTTCATTAGATCCCGAGCGATGCTGAGATCAGAGGGTGAACGAAAGACACTCTTGATGATTTGACCCTAGGCTTGAATGCACCATCCGACCCTAGGCTCGGGGGCTAAGCCTTGCCAGGTGCACCTAGGTGGTGCACCTAGGCGGTGCACCTGCCAAAACCTTGGCTCGATGCTTTGAGGATCCTTTGAAGATGGTGACAAAGAAGAAACTCTGATCCTAAGGATGGATGTTCCATTCCTCCTTAGGCTCGGGGGCTGCTATGGGGGTGTCGCCCCGGGGTACCCCATGCACTGGAGTCAAAGTCCAACTAAAGTCAAAACCGAGAGTCCTCGGGACGTGGTCGATGGCCCGACCCCCCGTTGTGGGGTCGGACGTCCCAACCTTTCACCGAGTCCGACCTCGGTTCTACTATCTCGACCCCAATTCCATGCCCCGGCCTCGACCATCTTCGGGAAGAGACTTGGCATGCAAGGAGGAAGAGGGAGGGGACAGCCCGGTAGAGACTGATGTCACCCGACAACACAATACAGACATGTCTAGCGGAGGAGGGATCCAATGGCAAGAGAGAGAGCACAAGATACTCACGGTGTATAGGACCTAGCAGACCATCTTGTACGTTTTCAAATGTTGTTTGTACTCAGCTTTTAGCACATTAGACATAGCTTTCTTGGCCCCCAAGCTCTCCTATTCCTGCCCCCTTGAGCTATAAAAGCTAGGGCAAGACGACGGGGCCAAGGGAAGATGGGACTTCTACATCCCAATCCCGAGCTTACATTGTCACTCCTTTGTAACTCTTGCTTATCATACATCCCAACAAAGAACACTGGACATAGGTCTATTATCCTTCGGGAGGGCTGAACCAGTATAACTCTCGTGCCTTTGCTCTTTGGCTCGTCTCAGGACTTGAGTCGACCATCAGATCCATCGGAGGATAGCTTCTCTACCATTCTCTTTCACCTTCTTGGGCACCCCCCTTTGAGGACTGCCGACCCACCCATTGACACCAAGCCAATGCTAGTAAGACAAAGCTTGTTGGTTCTGAGTACTACTAGAGGAGAATAAATCTAAGAAAACGAGCTAAGTGATGAAAACTCATAAAAATCAAACCTAAAAATTTTGTAAATTAATGAAAAAAAATTCTAGAGATAGGCGTAGATATGAAATACATTCTCACCAAATCTAAAGTTTAAACTCAACTTTATTTTAGAGTAAAAGAAGACAAATTTCGGATGAATAGTAAAAAGATACTATTCACCTGAAATTTCTCATTTTAATTTATCTCAAATGAAGTTGCGTTTGGACTTGAGATTTGGTGAGAATTTATTGATATCTATATCTCTGTCTACTAATCTTTTCATAAATTTATAAAACTTTTAGACATAATTTCATGAGTTTTCAATACTTAACTCGTTTTTATAGGATATTTCCGCCCCTAGTAGAATGTCATGCATGCATATTTGTGTATCCATTGCCTCTGGACACATGAATTTGTACTGTGTATGTGCACTGAGTTGTGCCCTATATGCCATAGCCAGGAAGGGAAAAACATCAAACCCAAAACATAATCTAAAGATGGACATATTATCGACCAACATGCAATGATTTAAACTGATACGAACAAATAAGCATATAGATAATCATAAAATATGAAAAAAAATCTAAATAAGATGGAAGCTAGGAACCATAGAAAGGGCCAAAGGGGCAATAGTTGTATCATTCACTGCTGTGATCCGCTATCCGCTTGAGCTGGCCTCTTTTTTAAACTCAAGAGTAAAATCCACAAAAGGATTCAAAATAAATGTTTGAAAGGAAAAAAAAGCAAAATAGGGATTTGAATTCAGAGAAAATTGGTACACGAAATAAAGCTATGCATGTTTGAGCAAACCGTGGACATGTACAAAACTATAGCAAATTAGAAAAGCGGGAAAATAGTACCGTTGTGCCGATGTCCATGTATAAATGATTTTGAGTTTTCATACAATAAGGGAAAGTTGACAGAGAAAACCAGTAGTGAGACTGTAGTAGAACAGATAAAGGATGACCACTTTATTGACCATATTCTCCAATACAACAAATACAAAACCAGTATCAAGTTTATCTAATACTCGGTCGATACACATAACGATGATAAGATCACGACCGATGCTCAAGGAAAGAATATGCTAAAATTTTAAAGAGTTCTTTTAGGTCTATAACTAGAATTTATATATACTTTTCCCAACGAATATCTGTTAGTGATATGCCCTAGAGGAACCTGGAGATGTTGGATATTATGGTTAATGTTTATGTATAAATGAATAAAGTGTTATTCAGTTCTATGAAATAGACATCTTGTATTGATAAATAAGTACGTGACTTATTTATGAGACTCTTTATGCATGAATCTGTTTTTAAATGATCCCTGATCACATGTCATATTATTGGAACAAATATGACTCTAAGATCAGCATGTTTATTGATTGATGATCATGTCTCATAGATCATGGGTATGGAGATACCAAATCAATAAACATGGACACATGTGTTAGAGAACACATTGTTGGATAGACCCACCATGAGACACTACAGGAATTAATGTGTCATTAGTTGGTCTCAAGTAGTGTTGGTGCAAAGCCCTTAGACCTGAGATCATCATGGATTCCAACATGTGTAGTAGCCTACTATGGGACTACCAAACGCTATTCCATAACTAGGTAATTATAAAACTAGTTTTCGGGTTTGCTAGGAAACATGGAGTGGGATGTGAGTGATCAAGATGGAAAATGCCCCTCCTTTGGAGAGATATCTCTGGGCCCCTCGAGGTAATGGATTATGGAAATGCATGACCATGCTAAGTTGATTGAGGAGTCAATCAATAGACAGATAATCCAATACGGTTCGAGTGAATGGTTAAGCTATTGAAGGGATGCCACACATCTTCGACGATTCATACACACATATCAATCATCCACAGAAATCCTTCACATATAAATCAAAAAAAATCAAGCATCACAAAGTAAACACCTCGAGCTCGGTCGCCATGGTCGTCATCTTCGAGCCGTCGCGTCGCTCCCGCCGCCCACGGACCACTCATTGTCATACTCCGAGTCATCCGAATCAGGGTCAGACTCGTCGCTGTCAACCTTGGGGAGCTGGACCTCAGGCGGCTCCTTCCCATGGTGTGGCTGGCCGTGGAGCACGCTCGTCGGCATGGGCAGCGGGGGCAGCGCCGGTGGGGGAGGCGACGGCCGCGAGGACCCCTCCCGCAGCCGTCCCTCACATATCCGCCGCTCCCGCGGCCGCCCGTCTCGCCTCCCGTCGCTCCCATGGCCGCCCGTCCCACCGCTCCTGCGACCGCCTCCCGCAGCTCCCGTGGCCATCCCGCCACCTGAGAGAAGCCGCCTGAGAGAGGACAAAGGAAATAGTGAGCCGGCTAGAGGAGTGGTGGAGAAGTGAGAGAAAAAAGGGAGAGGAGTGGTGGTGGAGAAGAGATAAGGCTGAGAGAAGGTAAGGCTGGAGTGGTGGAGGAGATACGGCTGGAGTCTGTTTAAATCGGCCGATCGGTTTTTAGGTGTCGGTTTTATTAAAAAACCGGCACCTATAATATATTATAGGTGTCGATTTTTAAAAAAACCGACACTAATAGTATAGGTACCGGTTTTTATTTTGAACTGACACCGATAAAATAGTATAGGTGTCGGTTTTTCTTTAGAACCGACACCTATTGTGTTAATAGGTGCCGGATTTATTTTGACCGACACCTTTTGGGGCGATACCCATGGGCTTTTTGTAGTAGTGATTGCTATTTGTGATATGTGTGATATGTCTTGTTAACTAGGGATGGTTCCTAAGGTCTCATTGGTCCATCATATTTTATCTTGATTTCTTTTGTGCTAGAGTACATTTTATACATACATCTATGCATATCTACATATAGTGCCTATTCTATCTATTAGGATTAGCACCTAAGTTAGCTACTCAGGTTCTCCCTACATTTTAGTACATGAGTTGCCATGTTTTATTTTGCCTAGTTGGAGTTCACCACTTGCTGATTTATTAGAAGCTTAGTTTACTCAAAAAGAAATTAAATTGGATTTACTACAAATTTTACAAGTTATAGTGCACTTTAAGGTTGTGTATTCCTTATAAATTTTTAAGGGATAATGTTGTAAAGGGGGCATATGTTTTCATTTTACGTTTTGAAAATGTGTATATTGCTGGTCCTACAGAGCTTGGGTTTGCTCAAAAAGGATTTAGGATGAATTTTATATAAATTCCTAAAGTTAAGCCTACATATAGTCCACCATTTTAACATAATTGATTTTTAAGAGTATTTGGTACAAAGTAACTATATGAGTTTATTTTTCCCAAATAGAGGATGTGAGTTGAGGAATCTACAGAATTTGAGTTTGCTCAAATTGGAGTTGATTTGAATTTTCTAGGGATTTTACAAGTTTGAACATGGTGTATGCATGGCCTGTTTTATTTGAATTTTTGGGACAAATCTTGAGTAATAAGGCCCAGGTTTTATGGTTCTAAAACTTAGTTCACTACCCAGGCAATCTACAGAAATTTGTCCCATTCAAAAATATGTTCAAGTGAATTTTGTGTGATTTTTGTAAGGTATGACTTTGTTTTCGCAAGGAAATACGGAAATATGTTTCTCTTTTTATTCTTGTGTCACTTGCACGTGGACCCCACGGGTCGAGTCTTGGAGGTCTTGAACCGAAGCTATGGCGCCGGTCCATGTGGGGCCCACCAGTCGTGGATCGCTTATTATGCAAAAGATCCCGGAGTTTATGGAAAACAACCCATAGTCCAGAGCATATGTTTAATTGAAAATCTATTAAAAGCACCTAAGTTATTTCCTATTTACATTTAGTTCCTCGGGTCCACATGTCATAGAGGGATGTTTTACATAATAGACCCTATAAGATTAAAACCACCTCTAATTGATTTTCCTGGCGCCTAATCATGTGGGGCCTGGTTGTCATCCGCATAGGAGAGAATGAAGGCCGACTGAGGCAAGGCAAAGGGGTGCCGGTGAGGTTCACGGCGATGCCACCAGCGAACGGCGACTCGGCTCGGGGAGTGGCCAAAGGAAGAAAGGCGCGCAAGGGTCTCATGCACTTGTTGATGGTGGTCTCGCCACCGGTGACGGCCAGAGTAACGTTGGCGGTGAGTGCAGGTGGCGGTCGAGTTTCGACGACGATGCACATGCGCCTACGGCTCGGATTAGCGCAAATCAAAGCATGTGTGAGGGTTGTCAAGGTCCCTGGAATCTTACCGAAAGTCGTGCGTAGCTCGGCGAGGCTTGGACGATGGCCGCGACGGGAAAGAGAGCTCGACGGCGGCGGGAATGCACAGGGTGTACAGCGACAGCTCCACCCGATCCTCGTTCTACCGAGAAAAGTTGCGGAATGGCTCAAGGGTAAGTCGAGGATGCTGTGAGTGCGAGGAATTGAATGGGGAACTCACCGGAGAGGACGGAACACCGTCAGCGGCGGCGAACGGCTTCGGGTCATCGTCGCCAGCTTGTTCGGGTTAAGGGGCTTCAAAACAAAAGCAAGCAAGATGTTAATGGATGCCTAGGGATGGTGTATGCGCATGGGATTGGTTTGAATCTCACCGATGTGGAGGTAGCTCTCTGTAGCGGCAACTGGCCAGAGCTGATGAAGGTGGAAGCTGATCTCCTCCTTCGGTGTGCCATTGGTTTGGTTTCTTGGGGAAACGATGGGGAGGATAAGGCGAAGGTGGTGACGCAAGCCCTCGGCCGTGCCTCGTCCACCATGGCTGGAACACCATCGATCCCGTGTGGCGGCGCCCTGGAACGGCGACGGCCATGCTCCGGTGACCTCACACATCGCGACGTGGGAAACCGGAAGGGCATAAGGAGTAGATCGTATTCACGGGATTGGATCGGGGCAAAGCTCACCGGTGAAGTTTGCCGACGGATCGAACACTTGGTTGTTCTCGGCGGTTCCATGGTGGTCTCATTGGGTTTCTGCATGGAACACGATGTGGAAGTGTGGAGAAGCACGGTGGTGAGATGGTTTTTCAAATGAGTGCGAGTTGAGTCGGCGGTGGTGCGCGAGGTGGCTAACGTCGGCGCCGACACATCCTCGCTGTTCCCTTCCCTTTCGGTCGGCCCTAAGCGGTGGATCGCATTGCACCGAGTTGGAGCAAGCCATGGGGGCTGCTAGGTGTGGTCGAGCGAAGAGGGCAAGGCGGGGAAGAGAGGTATGGGTAGAAACACATGTGTAAATGGTTTAAGGTTGATTTTCAAATTATTTCTCAACCTCCAATCTTGGTAGCTTCATAGTTTAGTATGTGGCCATGGTAAATTAATGAAATTTTTACCGAGGGTATTTGATCATCCCAAGGTTCCATTGTCTTTGGTCCACTAAAAATCATTTGTAGTTTAGTCCCGGAATTAATTGAAGTCGGGTATTTGAAGGCTTATTTGAATTTTTAAAGGGCCAAGACAGAGGGGAAAAATTATAGAAAAATTATATTTATTCATTGTTTTTATCCTAGCATTTGAATAAAATATTTCATGTATATACTTATGTGCACTTTAATGGTCTTTTGGATAAGTTGGCATTTTAGCCGATTAATGTTATTATTTGACCTATTATGGGTCTGTTTTGTTTAATTTGTTTGGGGCATCGAACCGAATTATTAATTTGCACAAAACTTATGTTAAGTTGAACATAACATTTTGTACCTTCATGAATTTTTCCATGTTTTTATCCTGCATGGTTTGTCCTAGAAAATTAGGGTATCTTCTTTATGTATAGCTGCTCCCGCTCTACGGTTTTGCCTAATGTGATCGTAGAGGTCTATTTGAATTCTATCCTGGGCTTAGGACAAGATATTTGAATTAGATTTTTAAGTTTACATGCCAGCATGCAAAATTAGTTGTAGATTCGCTTGGTAAACTTAACTCGGCTAGGCTACGTGTATATGACCTATAATGAGATGTGTTTTTAAAATCCGAATATACGTAAATGACCTACGTCAAACTGGGCTCTCTGTTAGCATGCATGCTTCTTCATGAGCTTGCATTTTTGTCCTGGGTTGTGAATGAAAAGTTTTTAATTTGTTCCAAAATTTTGTTTATCATACAAAAGTCTAGGTTAGTCCCACCTAGGTTTATAAAAGAAAATTTTTGGCTCCAAAAATTGAGAAACTTTACTTTTATTTTATTCGACAAAAATTTTGTTGACCCTAGAATTTGGGTATATGACACCGCGAAGGTGCATTCGGCGGCCGACCCGCGGCTCGGTGACGCGGGCGCCTCGGCGACGGGCAAGGGCAGGCCACCGGTGGCTCGGGCTGGTCGGCGGCCCAGCGCCGGACGCGTTCGGCGGCCGGCCCGGCGGCTCGGCGGTGTAGGCATCTCGGCTGCGGGCAAGGGTAGGCAGCAAGTGGCTTCGTGGCACCATAGTGTAGGTTAGTGGCTCACTGACGTCAGCCCTTCATGAAAAAATCCTAGATTCGCCACTGATGACAAGGGAGGATGTTGTTTCAATTTATATCATCGTAGAGATAGCTCTCCTCGTTCGACCAAATGAAGGAGTGTTCAAGTATCATTTCTTACGGTTAACCATTTGCGTGTGGTATTAATTTAATAGTAATTGGATCAAACAATCTATTTATGGTTTAAACTTAGAGTCCCCTCCTATCAATACATGTCATCCTCCCACCAGTGGCGAATCTAGGATTTTTTCATGGGGGGGCCACGTGCACTGTGGCGCTGCCAAGCCACTACCCTGCACTGTGGCGTCGCCGAGTCGACGATGCGACTGCGCTGCATTACCTTCGAGCCGCTTGCGGCCTGCCCTTGCCCGCAGCCGAGACACCTGCGCCGCCGAGCCGTTGCGTCCCGCCAAACGCTTGCGCCGCAGCTGGGCCGCCGACACGCTGAGGTGCCTACGGCCTGCCCTTGCCACCGCCGAGCCGTCGGGCCGGCGCCGAACGCTCTGCGTCGCGGGGCCGTCGAGCCGTCGACCGCCGCCCCTCGCCCGCCTCTCGCCGCCGCATAGCATCGATTCATTGCCGCCGTGCGCGTGAGAGGAAGATTAGGGTTCGAGTGCCTTTTCTTTTTTTATTTTTGCCACATCCCTTTTCTCATTCCCTCATGGGTGATTCCAATTGTCATGGTGGGCTACACTACTCCGTTGGGGTAGAGGGGCTATAGCCCTCCTAGCCCCCTCGTCGATCTGCCCTCGCCTCCCACTCTGAAACGTCGTGCTACACCAGCTCCACCTCCGTCTACCCCTACCGTGGTTCCTTCCACTATGGTGGCTTCGTGGACTCCAAGGTTCTCGTGGCCGACAAAAGCGTGTGATGGTTTTCTCATGGCGGCTTGTACCCACCTGCGGACTCCAAGTTTAGTTACCTTGCATGCTAGCTTTGGTTCTATTTTGCACATAGACCTTGCATGCTAGCTTTGGTTTTCATCTATGCAGCTAGTAGTTATGCTATAAGCAAAGTGTCAAATTATCTCATTAGTAATGAGCTTTTGTTTTGCGTGTTACCAGTGGCGAATCTAGGATTTTTTCATAGGGGACTGACGTCGGTGAGCCACTAACCTGCACTGTGGCGCCGCCGAGCCACGCCTGCACCGTGGTGCCGCGAGCCACCGCTGCAATTGCGCCGCATCGCCGCCGAGCCGCTTACGGCCTGCCCTTGCCCGCCAACGAGTCGCCTACGCCGCGTGCCCCGGACGACCGCCAAACTCTGCGTCGCTGGGCCGCCGACGCGCCAAGGCACCTACGGCCTGCCCTTGCTCACTGCCGAACCATCGGGCCGGCCGCCGAACACGTGCGCCACGGGGCCATCGAGCCGTTGACCGCCTTCCCCCGCTGCTGCGCCACCCCTAGCACCGATTCATGTCACCATGCGTGTGAGAGGAAGATTAGGGTTCGTGCCTATTCTTTTTTATTTTTGCCACATCCCCTTTCTCATTCCCTCATGGACTAATTCCAATGGGCTGTGAAGAGTGGGCCGATGCGGCTGACGCGCCAGTGCGGTGGCGCTCAAGTAACTGCGGCGCAATTTGCTCTTCAAACAAATCAAGTCTACTTTCAATCCCTCCGCTACATATATATATACCTTAAAATTTGGGGGGCTTAGGGGGGCTACTTGCTCCTTTGGGGGTAGGGGCTTTAGCCCCTAGCCCCCGTCGATCTGCGCCCTGCCTCCCACTACGATACGTCCGCTACACCACCCCACCTCCGCCTATGCCTACTGTGGTTCCTTCCCCTATGCTGGCTTCGCAAACTCCAAGGTTCTCGTGGCTGACAAAGTTGTGTGATGGTTTTCTGATTGCAGCTTGTACCACTGCAGGCTGGTTGTTCCTCATTCGATTAGCGAGGCTGGGTAGGATGATCAGGCCACATGTTCCTTCATGTTTCCTAGGTAACTAATTTAACGGAATTACTAAATTTGTGTCGCCACAATTCTTTGCTGATTACAGTCAGATTTATCAACATCATATCGGCTCTTGAGATTCATTCTACTGCACGCATGCAAGGTCGTTTCGGTTGACCGAGTTGCCAACTACTCTTAGCTGATATTTTTCTTGGATCAATGTAGTATATGATAAAGTTAAGGTAAGAATAATACACTCACATCATATTTGAACTACAATTACATGTCACTTACATGTCAATTACATTACAATTACACTATAATTAAAAATATAAGTTTAGTTGTATGCGTATGTAAATTTAGATATCTATCTATTTTGCACATAGACCTTGCATGCTAGCTTTGGTTTTCAGCTATGCAGCTAGTAGTTATGCTATAAGTAAAGTGTCAAATTATCTCATTAGTAATGAGCTTTTGTTTTGTGTGTTACCAGTGGCGAATCTAGGATTTTTTCATCGGGGACTGACGTCGGTGAGCCACTAACCTGCACTGTGGCGCCGCCGAGCCACGCCGCACTGTGGTGCTGCGAGCCACCGCTGCAATTGCGTCGCATCGCGCCGAGCCGCTTACGGCCTGCCCTTGCCCGCCAACGAGTCGCTGCGCCGCGTGCCCCGGACGACCGCCAAACTCTGCGTCGTGGGCCGCCGACGCGCGAGGCACCTACGGCCTGCCCTTGCTCGCTGCCGAACCATCGGGCCGGCCGCCGAACACCTGCGCCACGGGGCCATCGAGCCGTTGACCGCCTTCCCCTGCCTGCCTGCGCCACCCCCTAGCACCGATTCATTGTCACCATGCGTGTGAGAGGAAGATTAGGGTTCGGTGCCTTTTCTTTCTTTATTTTTGCCACATCCCCTTTCTAATTACCTCATGGACTAATTCCAATGGGCTATGATGAGTGGGCCGATGCGGCCGACGCGCCCGCGCGGTGGCACTCAAGTAAGCTGCGGTGCAATTTGCTCCTCAAAGTAATTAAGTCTACTTTCAATCCTCCGCGACATATTTATACCTTAAAATTTTGGGGGGGCTTAGGGGGCTACACTTGCTCCTTTGGGGGTAGGGGGCTAAAGCCTCCCAAGCCCCCCTGTCGATCTGCCCTGCCTCCCACTCGATACGTCTTGCAACACCGGCTCCACCTCCGCCTACGCCTACCGTGGTTCCTTCACCTATGTCGGCTTTGCGGACTCCAAGGTTCTCGTGGTCGACAAAGTGTGTGATGGTTTTCTCATGGCAGCTTGTACCATTGCAGGTGGTTGTTTCGCATTGGATTAGCGAAGCTGCGTAGGATGATCAGCCACATGTTCCTTCATGTTTCCTAGGTAATTAATTTAACGGAATTACTAAATTTGTGTCGCCACAATTCTTTGCTGATTACATCAGATTTGTCAACATCATATTGGCTCTTGAGATTCATTCTACGCACGCATGCAAGGTCATTTCGGTTGACCGAGTTGCCAACTACTCTTAGCTGATATTTTTCTTGGATCAATGTAGTATATGATAAAGTTAAGGTTATAATAATACACTCACATCGTACTTGAACTACAATTACATGTCAATTACATTACAGTTCCACTCTAATTAAAAATATAAGTTTAGTTATATGCATATGTAAATTAAGATATCCATCTATTTTGCACATAGACCTTGCATGCTAGCTTCGGTTTTCAGCTATGTAGCTAGTAGTTATGCTATAAATGAAGTGTCAAATTGTCTCATCAGTAATGAGCTTTTGTTTTGTGTGTTACCAGTAGCGAATCTAGGATTTTTTCATCGGGTGGTGACGTCGGTGAGCCACTAACCTTCACTGTGGCATCGCCGAGCCACTGCCTGCACTGTGGTGTCGCCGAGCCACCGTTGTAACCACGTCGCATCCCCGTCGAGCCGCTTACGGCCTGCTCTTGCCCGGCATCGAGACGCCTTCGCCGCCGAGCCCCCGGGCTGACCACCAAATGCATGCATCGCTGGGCCACCGACACTCCGAGGCACCTACGGCCTGCCCTTGCTCGCTGCTGAATCGTTGGGCTTGCCGCCGAACGCTTGCGCCGCGGGGCCGTCGAGCCGTCGACCGCATGCCCCTGCCCGCCTGCTCCGCCGTCTAGCACCGATTCAGCTGTTGCCGTGCGTGTGCGAGGAAGATTAGGGTTCAATGCCTTTTCTTTTTTTATTTTTGCCACATCCCTTTTCTCATTCCCTCATGGGCTGATTCCAATGGGCTGTGATGAGTGGGCCGATGCGGCTGGCGTGCCCGCGCGATTGCGCTCGAGTAACTGTGGCCCAATATGCTCCTCAAACAAATTAAGTCTACTTTCAATCCCTCCGTGACATATATATATACCTAAAAAATTTGGGGGGGCTTAGGGGGGGAGGGCTACACTACTCCGTTGGGGGGTAGGGGGCTTTAGCCCCTCTAGCCCCCCTATCAGATCTGCCCCTGCCTCCCACTCCGATACGTCCTGCTACACCAGCTCCACCTCCGCCTACGGCAACCATAGGTCCTTCCCCTTTGGTGGCTTCGCGGACTCCAAGGTTCTCATGGCTGACAAAGCTGTATGATGGATTTCTCATTGCATCTTGTACCATTGCAGGCTGGTTGTTCCTCATTGGATTAGCGAGGCTGGGTAGGATGATCAGGCCACATGTTCCTTCATGTTTCCTAGGTAATTAATTTAACAGAATTACTAAATTTGTGTCGCCACAATTCTTTGCTAATTACAGATTTAACAACATCATATCGGCTCTTGAGATTCATTCTCTGCACGCATGCAAGGTCTTTTCGGTTGACCGAGTTGCCAACTACTCTTAGCTGATATTTTTCTTTGATCAATGTAGTATATGATAAAGTTAAGGTTAGAATAATACACTCACATCATATTTGAACTACAATTACATGTCACTTACATGTCAATTACATTACGGTTACACTATAATTAAAAATATAAGTTTAGTTATATGCGTATGTAAATTTAGATATCTATCTATTTTGCACATAGACCTTGCATGCAACATTGGTTTTCAGCTATGCGGCTAGTAGTTATGCTATAAGTAAAGTGTCAAATTGTCTCATTAGTAATGAACTTTTGTTTTGTGTGTTACCGTAGCGAATCTAGGATTTTTTCATAGGGGGCGACGTCGGTGAGCCACTAACCGCACCGTGGCACCGCCGAGCCACTACCCGCACCGTGGTGCCGCCGAGCCCCGTTGCAACCGCGTCACATCACCGCCGATCCACTTATGGCCTGCCCTTGCCCGCCAACGAGACGCCGCGGCGCCGAGCCCGGGCCGACCGCCAAACGCTGCGCAGCTGCGCCGCCGACCCGCCGAGGCACCTACGGCCTACCCTTGCTGCTCGCCGAACCGTCGCCGGCCGCCGAACGCCCGCGTCGCGGGCGTCGAGCCATTGACCGCCTTCCCCGCCCGCCTGCGCCGCCGCCTAGCACCGATTCAGCTGTCACCATGCGTGTGAGAGGAAGATTAGGGTTCAGTGCCTTTTCTTTTTTTATTTTTGCCACATCCCCTTTCTCATTCCCTCATGGACTAATTCCAATGGGTTGTGATGAGTGGGCCGATGCGGCCGACGCGCCCGCGCGATGGCGCTCATGTAGGCTGCGGCCCAATTTGCTCCTCAAACAAATTAAGTCTACTTTCAATCCCTCTGCGACATATATGTTGAAACTTGGTTTCGGCAATGTAATTTCTGGGGTCGCAGTCAAGATCGCCAAGCACAATGGGTTTGAAGGAAAAGAAGGTTTAGACAGGTTCAGGCCCTCTCGTGAGGTAATACCCTACTCCTGTTTCGGTGGATTCGATCCGCCGGGTGTCTTTATTGATCTCGTGATCTAAGGCTCAAAGCTAAAAGCTAATCTAACTTCTCATATCCCTCAAGGGACGCCCCTTACCCCCCTTATATAGTCTTGGGAGGCGGGCTTACAGATCGGAAACCCTATTTTACTCTAAGTTGGTTTCCTCAATCTTACCAAACCATGACTATAGGCCGTTGCCTTATCTCAATCGGCAACGTAACACCCAAGTCATGTTTGGTTTACAGATACGGCAAGCGCAACCTATCCCTACCTCCAGTCGGATAAGCTTGCCATGTAGATACCCGATTGCCATAATCTTCACAGTAGCCCCCGAGTCCTTTTCAGTCGACGAGACAGCTCAGCTTCAAACCAAAACAGTACGCAACCAAAAATCTCTTTTGGCCGAGTGCTTCTGGCGCCGAGTGACTCCATCATCTCTGCCCGAATCTTCTCGAGTGGCTCCAAAGACTGTGAAGGGCTGGAAAATATCTCAAAAATTCTCAAAAATAAATATCTAGGTGCATCTCCCGATGCACCTAATTAAGTGTAGCCCCGACTTTGTGGTTAGTCAAAAATAGACTAATCATATAGTCAAGAACTATAAAAAATTATTCTCATGTAGATGCTTAGCTCAAGCTAAAGCAACCTCATCACTCGGCAAGCTCATGCTTATCCGAGTGAATTTGCCCGAGTAATCTCGGAACAAATAACTCAATCAACCCTCGTGGGTGAAAAGCACTCGGTAAGCACATGCTTATCTGAATGGATCTGCCCGAATCATTTCGGAACAAATATTTCAATCGTATGAAAAATATGACCAAGTTATTAAATAGCTCTTGCCATAATACTGGTCTCAATCTATAAAGATCTTCACCAAGGTGGAAAAATAGCATCGATATAATCTCTTAATCGAATGCTAAAAAACCAAACAACCCTTGTCATCAAGGCAGCTATAAAAAGCTTAACTGTTGATCACCTTCCAAGTTGCATCATGCCAGCTTCTCATGAAGTCAAGAAAACCGCGGTATGAAAAGATTTCCAAAGGTATAGGGCATTCGGACACGTGCATATTGCCGGGCAAATCCGCTTAAGCTCATCCGCTTAAGTCCCTAAGGACACGCGTCGGGCCACACCTTAAGCGGGCCGCAGATTCTCTCATGGGCTCGGCCCAATCACGAAAACCTAGCGCAACCCTCAAATCTTTCTATAAAGCCTCGAGGTCGTCCCCGCCTCTTCGTCTTCCAAAAATTCCTCTTTCGAAGCCTTGTTCACGGTTTCTGCGAAGAACCCTAGACTCGCGCGCACCCAAATCCATCCATCCAGGAGCTCGCTTCTTGCCACAAACTAGCTTCCGCAGCCAATCTCCCAAGACCCCCTACTCAAAACTCCATCCTTTCCGACCAGATCCACTTCCCATCCAAACCACACTCATGGCGAAGGAAAAGAGGATCCTCTTTGACCAATGGGCCACATCGGATGTGAGGGAATCTACCCTCAAAGAGATGGTGAAGCACGGCGTGCTTCCCCCAAGGAGATCGTGGGCTGGCGCCCAGCGACGGGTGAAGATTTCCCAACCCCGAACACCGGTGAGCTTGTTGTATTCACATCTTTCTTTTATTGCGGGTTCAGCCTCCTCACTTCTGAGTTCTTCCGAGGGCTTTTAGATTACTACGGTCTCCGGCTCTATCATCGAACCCCAACTCCATGCTTCACATCGCTCTTTTCATTCATGTATGTGAAGCGTTCCTTGGCATCCTTCCCCACATCCAAGCTGTTCGCCGCATGTTTTATCTTAAACCGCATCTGAATAAAGACCACCCATGCGTCGTTGGTGGGGCGGGTTTTCAACTTCGCGGATCTCTCCGCAAGGAGTACTTCTCTCTTCCCTTGAAATCTTCCAATAAGGGATGGCATGCGGGCTGGTTCTATATCAGCAATCTTGAACCCAGCCTGTCAGCCTTTGTCGGCCTTCCCCGTACCAAGGCAAACTTGGAGCACTGTTCCGGTGGCTCAAGATTGGGAAGAAGCCAACAACCTGCGGCGATGATCTTGGCAATGAAGCAAAGAGGTCTTCGTGGCGAGCAAATCACTCGGAGTTCATCGGTGCCGATCGGCTCCAATCAAAGAGCGGTCGAAGCCGGCCTTTGAGTACGAAGGCGGAACGGACCCCAATCGGGAAGATCAAGATCCACTCAGCTACGAGATCCCGAAGATCCGGATGTACAAGATCTTCTTGGAATTGCGGTCGAGTGCGCCCTCATTCTGCCGGTTCTTCCCTTCAGCATCCATCGACCTCCTCCTCCGGTAAGCCGATTGACTTCTTCGTATTGTCTTGCAACCTTGATGTCATACCTCTTAGTATTGTGAGAATGTCTCCTGCAGGAAAATGCTTCGTTGTCTCCAAACCGTACAAAGTGCCTCACGATGACGTGTCGCCTCGCCCGCCAAGAAGCCAAGCGGCGGGATAAAGATCCAAAACGATCCGGCGGGAAGTGGGCGGCCCCGAGTTAAGACACCAACAAGCGAACGAGCAAGAGGAGGCTCGTAATTGACGACTCGGACGATGATATCCTGGCTCCTCCAGTCGAGACTCCTCCTCCAAAGCCATCGCCGAAGGCGGCGCCGAAGATCCGCTGGTCGTCCAGGTATGCTTCATGACTGAAGTTCGAACCTTTTTCATTGAAAATTTTCTTTGTCTTCATTCTAACTGCATCCGTTGTTGCAGGAGGCCTCAGGACATAGATCCTGCCGGGAAGGGTGAGGGGCCGCTCCAGGCGCCGCTCCCGAGGCATCCAAGCTGCGGAGCGAAGACCCGGAGCCGCGCGCGAGCGAGAGTGCTCGGGCAGAAAGCCCTCGCCCGAAGAAGGACACCCCGAGGAAGGAGCCCCGACCACTAGCCGAGACGTCCCGACGGGGGCTGGTCGACAGCTGGGAAACCGAGCTACGGCTCAGTCAGCCCCGACTGAGGATCAGTCGGCAAAGAGCCAGAAGAAGGAGGCCAGCCGGGCTGCTCCACTCAAGAATGCAGCCACCGACGCCGGTAAGTCTCAAATCAGAGTCTTGTCTTTACTCTTTAATTTAAATCTTCCGTTTCTTCATCTGTTCTTTTTAATCTGCCAGCCACAGTGGAGGAAATCCCCAGGTTACAGTCTTTTGAAACCTGGATTCCCCCGATCAAGATCGAATGGCGGGACTCGGAAGGCCAGAGACAGGGCATCATCTTGGACAAGCAAGCCAAGAGCGAAGAAAGGGATGCCCTTGTCAACGGCTTAAACGAAGCGACTCGGCTACTCAATGTAAGCCTTAGTCTTTTTCTCTTATTGTATTATCATCTCTTTTTAGTCGGTCACTCTTCGATTTTGCGTGCGAAGGAATATTGCCACTCCATGGCCAAGTCGGAGGCGTTGGAGAAGCGGTCCCGCACTTAAACTCCACGGAGGATATCCAGATGAAGCCGAAGACCACACGGGAGGAGGCCGCGTCAAGGAGGCAGCCCGAGGAGGGAGATAGCGGAGCTCAGGGAGGAGAACCTCGACCTCCGAGGATCGGTCGGAGTAAGCTCAACTCTCCGAGTTTCTTTATGATTCTCATGTTGATCCCGTTCTATGATGACCTTCTTTGTTTGTAGAAAATTCGTCGGAGGTCCACATGCCGTAGGTCCAGTGGAGGCGGTCGGCCTCGACAAGGCCGAATTGGAGGCCGAGTTTGAAGGTAAGCTTCCTTGGAGTAACATTCTTTGTGCCGCTTTAGTTCCGAGTGCTCTGCGTGATCGATTCTTTTAGGCGCTTACAAAGTCAAGACTGAGCTCAATACGACGTCTTGCTTGAGCGGGTCAAACGAGCCGGAGAGGTCGGAAGAAGTTGCCAACGTGGCGATGCCAATCTTGCAGTCTTTATTTCACCGGGGTTGGGGCCAGCTCGCTAGAGCCATTGGAAATCTTCGACAAGCTGCGGAGGGCCCCGACCAATATTTGGCGAACATCACCGAGGCGGCCAACCCGGGAGCTAGTCGGCTCTTGCAGACCAAGTCTCTCTACCCCGAGTGGATTTCAACTCGGTAGGAGAGGGCTTTGCTGATGGGACCTCGGATGAGCAGGCCTTGGACATGCCGAGTGAAGCGCAGGAGTCGGCGAAAAGATTTACGTCGATGTAGTGAATAACTTCCCGATTTGATTTGTCTTTATGAACACTTGTCTCGTAAATATCGTACGATCGTGATGCTCGATGCGAGACTTGTGATATATTTAGTTTATTTATGTTAATGCCGTGATCCGAGTTTTTGTGTGAAATTTCTTAAGTAATTTTCGTCTGACTGTCACCGAGCCTAGGCTCGATTAGGCCATCAGAAAACTCTCAGTCCTTAAACACTGAACTCGAATCGAGGAACATTAAACAATGATAAACCAAATCATGCACAAAAGTTGATGAGGAAAACTTATGCTTTATTGACATATGTACAGCCCCCGACTGCTGACTCAAGAAGTCATCTTGCTTGATGTTTGCAGTCAAGGAAAACATGAAACTTTAGTCAAATTAAGCATAAAATCGTCGAAGATGCTCGATGTTCCAGGAGTTCTCCACCATAGATCCGTCTTCACGCTTTAGTCGGTATGCACCGGGCCGAGTCACCTCAGCTATTATGTATGGTCCTTCCCATAAGGGGGATAACTTGTGACGGTCTTTGGTGGTTTGAATCTTGCGTAGAACCAGGTCGCCAACGATGAAAGCTCGTGCTCGAACATTGCGACTGTGGTATCGTCTGAGCCCTTGAAGATATCTGGCCGACTGGATGAGGGCTGCCTCTCGGGCCTCTTCCAGTCGGGTGAGGTCATCCACTCGGTCGGGGTCATAGCGTTCATCATTGAAGCTGTGGACTCGGAGGGATTCATACTCCATCTCGTTTGGCAACGTGGCTTCGCGCCATAAACCAAAAAGAAAGGAGTTTGACCGGTAGCCTGACTGGGTGTGGTCCGCAGAGATCATAGGACCGAGGGAAGCTCTTGGACTCACTTGCCTGCGTAAGGGCTTAGGCAGTCGAACACGCGGGCCTTGATGCCTTGGAGGACCATGCCGTTGGCCCGTTCGACTTGTCCATTACTTTTGGGATGGGCAACTAACGCATAGCGAGATCTTGATTTCGAAGTTTTCACAATTCCTTGAAGATGCCTCCCGTGAATTGAGTTCCATTGTCGGTTATGATCCTGTTTGGGACACCGAAGCGGTGCACGATGTTGTGGAAGAAATCTCGTGCCTTGTCGCAGTAATTGTAGCAACCGGCTTGGCTTCAATCCACTTGGATAACTTGTCGATTGCAACGAAGAGGTGTGTAAATCCTCCTAGAGCTTTCTTGAAAGGGTCGACCATGTCCAAGCCCCATACCGCGAATGGCCGGGATAGTGGGATTGTTTGTAGCTCCCGGCCCGGGACATGGCTCGTCGGGCGAAAAATTGGCAGCCTTCACGGGTTCATATGACTTTGTCCACGCCGGAGACCGCGGTAAGCCGAAGAAGCCCCTGTCGTACGCTTTGCCCACCGAGTGCGTGCCGCGCGTGGTTTTCGCAGATGCCCGAGTGGATGTCTTGGAGCATTGCCTCCCTTCCTCGGGTGTAATGCATCTCATTAGGATTTCGGAGGGGCTTCTCTTGTATATTTCGAGTCAACCATGACATATGCTTGGCAACGACGTCGGACGCGTTCGTCTCATCCCGGTCTTCCAGCGGCTCTTCTTGAGTTAAGAATTTGATGAGCGGCGTCCTCCGGTCGGCATCGTCATGGCGACTTCGTTTGTAGCTTGTTCGTTGGAAGTTGTCTTTGCCGTGATGGTTGGTTCATAGAGGTGCTCGACAAAGACGTCTTGGGGTAGCCGCGCTTGGACCCGAATTGTGCCAACTCATCAGCTGCTTCGTTGTTATGTCTCAAGACATGTGAAAGCTCGAGTCCGTCAAACTTGTCTTCAAGTTTGCGGACCTCTTGTCGGTAGGCCTCCATGTTGTCGTTTAGACAGGACCAGTCCTTCATCACTTGGTTGACGACCACCGGGAGTCGCCTTTCACGATGAGCCGACGTATCCCGAGTGAAACCGCGAGGCGCAGTCCATGTAGCGGGCTTCGTACTCGGCAACGTTGTGTGAGGCGGAGAAGTGGAGGTGAAGGACGTATCTTAGCCTTTCCCCGGTCGGGAGATCAGCACAACTCTGCTCCCAAGCCGGTGATCCTCTTGGATCCATCAAAGTGCATGGTCCAGTGTTGGAGGTCTTCCCGAGGTACGTTCTCTTGTTGCTCGGTCCACTCGGCCGGGAAATCCGCCAAGGCTTGTGACTTTATGGACGTCCTCACCTTAAAAGTCAAGTCCAGTGGCATCGGCTCGAGCCCACTTAGCGATGCGCCCAATTGCCTCCCGGTTGTGGACGACATCACCGAGTGGAAAGGAGGTGACGACGGTGACCGAGTGTCCCCGAAAATAGTGTGCCAATTTCCTTGCGGTTATCAAGACACCATAAAGCAATTTTTGTACCCGAGGGTAGCGAATTTTGGCTCTGCCAACACTTCGCTAACAAAGTAGATCGGCCTCTGGATCTTCCGAGCCCGTCCTTCTTCGCGCTCGACCACGAGGACCGTGCTAACCACTTGATGAGTGGCTGAAACGTGCCAGCGAGAGGTTCCCGGGGTTGAGGCGAGGCCAGGACGGGCGGCGTTGTAAGGAACTCTTTGAAATCTTCAAAGGCCTTGTCGGCTTCCGCGGTCCACTGGAAGTCGTCTGTTTTCTTTAACAGTCTGAAGAAGGGCATGCCTCATTCGCCGAGTCGAGAGATGAAGCAGCTTAGCACTGCCATACAGCCGGTGAGCTTCTGGATGTCCTTCTGGTTACTCGGGGGCTTCATGCTCAGGATGGCGTTGATCTTCTCTGGATTGGCTTCAATGCCGCAATGTGACACCATGAAGCCGAGCAGTTTGCCTGATGGGACGCTAAAAGTGCACTTCTCCGGGTTCAACTTCATTCTGAAGGCCCGGATGTTTGCAAAGGTTTCTTGTAGGTCAGCGATCAGGTCTTCTTTCTGCTTGGTCTTGATGACAACATCATCGACATAAGCTTCTATATTCTTGCCGATCTGCGTCTGGAAACATCTCTGGATCATGCGTTGGTATGTGGCGCCGGCGTTCTTCAGGCCGAACGGCATGGTGATGTAGCAGTAAGCCCCAAACGACATGATGAACGATGTCTTCAGCGTCGGATTCTTTCAAGCGATCCGGTGATAGCCCGAGTAACAATCCAAGAAACTCGGGAGTTGGCCGGGTGTTGAGTCTATGACTTGGTCGATGCGAGGGCCCGAATGGATCTTTGGGACGGGCTTTGTTGAGGTCGGTATAGTCAACGCACATGCGCCATTGCCCCGTCTTCTTGCGGACCAGGACTGGGTTGGCTAACCAGTCGGGATGTAGGACTTCTTTGATGAAGCCGACAGCCAAGAGCTTCGCGAGCTCTTCCTTGATGGCATCTTTTCGATCCTGTGCGAATCTGCGTAATCGTTGTTTTATCACGTGTAAAGAGTGCTCGATCACCTCCCTAGGAATTCCAGGCATATCAGATGGTTTCCAAGCAAAAACATCTTTATTATTTTGGAGGAAGGTGACGAGCGCGCTTTCCTATTTGGGATCTAGTTCAGCGCCGACAATTAGTTGAGGGATCCGATGGATCAAGGGAGATCTTCTTGGTCTTGGCGTCGCCCGATCCCGATTTGGCTATCTTCTTCGCGGGGACTTCGCCCTCCGCCGAAGTTGATGCAGCCAATCGGACTTCTTGCCGGCCACGCAATCTCTCGCGAGATTGGGCCATGTCGCAGCTCTCCTTGTCGCAGGTGAAGGCTTGCTTCACATCGCTGCGAAGAGTGATGACGCCGTTGGGACCCGGCATCTTCATGCAGAGGTAGGTGTAGTGTGGGATCGCCATGAATTTGGCAAGCGCAGGCCTTCCAATGATGGCATGGTAGGCTGTTTCGAAGTCGGCCACCTCGAAAGTGACGTTCTCCGTTCGGAAGTTCTCTCGAGCCCCGAAGGTGACAGGGAGGGAGATGTGCCCGAGTGGTGTAGATGATAGCCCCGGGATGACTCCGTGGAAGGGGGCTGAGCTTGCCTTCAATTCGGCCCTCGGAATCTGCATCTCGTCCATGGTCTTGGCGAACAGAATATTGAGGGCGCTGCCCCCATCGATGAGGACGCGCTTGAGCCTGATGTTGCGGACCACGGGATCCAGGACGAGTGGATAGCGCCCCGGGTGAACCACTCGGTCAGGGTGATCCGAGCGGTCAAAAGTGATGGCCACTTCCGACCATCGCAGGTACTGAGGGACTTCGGGTTGAGCCGCGTTGACCTCTCGGTCGGTTAGCTTCTCGTTTCCTCTTGGATTCATAGGCTTGCGGCCCTCCGAAGATGTGATTGAGCTCTCCCACGGGGTCTTGGAAAGGTTCGGCATTCTCAGCCGCGTTGTTTTTCTTGGCGCCCGATGGACCAGCCTCATCAGTCGGCTTCTTGTTGAGTTGCGCCGCGTACTGCTCGGCGAACTGTTTGTAGATGAAGCAGTCCTTAGCCGCGTGCTTGTGATTGGGATGATGAGTGCATTGAGCATTCATGATGGCGTCGTAGGCGGCGACTCGGGGGCAGCGTTGAGTGTTGAAGGTTGCGGCCACTAGATCCTCAGATCGGCGCTTGCGGCCTTTTAGGCCCTGGTTGTTGCTGTTGCCGTTATCCTTCTTAGGATTCCGGCTTCCTCCCGCCTGCTTGTCTTCCCTCCTATCGGGCCGGTCTTGACGGGCTGCCTTGATGGCGTCGTTGGATTTGGCATAGGAGTTCGCCGTCTCGAACATCTGTTTCACCGTCTTTGGTGGCTTGCGCCCGAACTTCCCGATTAACAGCTCATCACGGACTCCCTTCGGGAAGGCGGTGATGATGATGTCATCGGTGATGTTGGGGATCTTGTTGCGCTTCTCGGAGAAACGGCGGATGTAATCCTTCAGAGGCTCATCCGGCTTCTGGATGACGTTATATAGATCGAAGTGTGTGCCGGGCCTTTCGAAGGTGCCCTGGAAGTTGGCGATGAAGTAGTCCCTCAACTCAATCCATGAGCCGATTGAGCCTCTTGGCAGGCTTGTGAGCCAGTTCTTGGCCAAGTTAGCGAGGGCCACGGGGAGATAGTTGGCCATAGCCTTGTTGTCGCCGCCTGCTGCGCAGATGGCGAGAGTATAGGCGGTAAGCCATGACTCGGGGTTGGTCATGCCGTCGTACCTTTCTATTCCTGTGGGCTTGAATCCACTCGGCCAATGTCCTTGGCGAAGCTCCCGAGTGAAAGCCGGCACTCCGTTGTCGCCGCTATCGGGTGATCCCCTCCGATCTTCCCGAGTGCGTCGGTCTCGCTCCTGGTAGCGGCGATCGAGGACTTGGCGGATCACTCGGCGGGGTCTTCGGTTGGTGGTTGGGTATGGAGCTGTTGTTGCGGCGGACGCGGTGGTGGATGGGTGGCCGTCCGTGTCGTTTGTCGCGGAGTCGGCCGTTTGCTCTCGGTACTTCGCGTGGACTCACGGCGTGGGCCTCCTGGCCTTGTCGTCGACCGATCCGGTTCGGGCCTCTTATAGTCTCCCGACCTTAGAGGCGGGAGTTGGCTTTTGTCCGCGTTTCAGCCACGGACTCAGTCGGCCTTCGTGCGGAGGTGGTGGGGTGGCCATTAGCTGTGGCTGCGACGATGGTCTTGATCTTATCAAGTATTGGAGTCACGTTGGCGGGTGCCGTCTCCATGACGGTGTCCAAGAGCGTGAGCGCGGCAACAGCGTTCTGCTGTGGCGTCTGGAAGTTGTTGGTGTTGCGGACCCACGTTTGAAGGATGGCCTCCTGGGCGGATCGTCCGGCTGCGCGTAGATCTTGTTTTCTCTTGTCAGCCTCTTCCCTGCGTTGCTTCTCCTCCTCGGCCATCTTGTGCTCTGCTCGATCTTGGCTCGCTCTTCCTCGGCGAGCCTACGGGCCATGGTCGTCGGACTCGTCCGGCTCGCCCATGAGGACATCGAAGCACTTTGGCCCGTAGTCCTTGTGGCGTCGGAGTCGTCGGCTTCATCCGAGGGGATGCCATAGAGGTCGTCAAAGCTAGCGGAGCCGAGGTATTCGTTGAGCTCCGAAGATGAGCATGAGCCGAATGACGGGAGGATGACGGCGACCTCTCTCGGTCTTGGGTAGCTCGGGTCTGGATCGTTCCAGTCCGAGTCAGTGTTTGAGGACATGGGCTCCGTCGAGTGGGTCGACCCGACTCGGGAGAGGAGATTGCCGTAGATCTCAGCGGCGTTTGGTAGCCCAAACGCGCCGAGAGGTCTTCTTCCGAGTAGATCGTCTCCGTTGGGGCGACGAGAAGATCGGTGCAGATTTCGGCGGTGTTCGGTAATCCGAACGGTGCCGAGTGAAGTCCTTCGTTGGAGCGAGTGGATTGCATCTTGGACTTGAAGATGCCATCGAAGATCTCGGCGCTATTGGGGAGCCCGAATGGCGTCGAGTGGATCTCTCCCTCCGACTGGTTTGAATCCGAGTAGAAGGAGGAGTGCTTGTCGAAGTTGTCGGCGGAAAAGTCACCGAATCCTTAAGGAGATCCCATCACGCTTGTCGGCGAGATTGTTGAAGAAGTCTCGACGCGCGGTCCCCTACCCGGCGCGCCAACCAGCGTCGAAACTTGGTTTCGGCAATGTAATTTCTGGGGTCACGTCAAGATCGCCAAGCACAATGGGTTAGAAGGAAAAGAAGGTTTAGACAGTTCAGGCCCTCTCATGAGGTAATACCCTACTCCTGTTTGGTGGATTTGATCCGCCGGGTGTCTTTATTGATCTCGTGATCTAAGGCTCAAAGCTAAAAGCTGATCTAACTTCTCATATCCCTCAAGGGACGCCCCTTACCCCACTTATATAGTCTTGGGAGGCGGGCTTACCGATTGGAAACCCTATTTTACTCTAAGTTGGTTTCCTCAATCTTACCAAACCGTGACTATAGGTCGTTGCCTTATCTCAATTGGCAACGTAACACCCAAGTCATGTTTGGTTTACGATATCTGCAAGCGCAACCTATCCCTACCTCCAGTCGGATAAGCTTGCAATGTAGATACCCGATTGCCGTAATCTCCACAATATATATACCTTAAAAATTTGGGGAGGGGCTTAGGGGGCTTTAGCCCCTTAGCCCCCTATCGATCCGCCCGCCTCCCACTCGATACGTCTTGCTACACCCGGTCCACCTCCGCCTATGCCTACCGTGGTTCCTTCCCCTATGGTGGCTTTGCGGACTCCAAGGTTCTCGTGGTCGACAAAGATGTGTGATGGTTTTCTCATGGCGGTTTGTACCATTTCAGTGGTTGTTCCTCATTGGATTAGCGAGGTGGGTAGGATGATCGAGGCCACATGTTCCTTCATGTTTCCTAGGTAATTAATTTAACGAAATTAATAAATTTGTGACACCACAATTCTTTGTTGATTACGGTCAGATTTATCAACATCATATCGGCTCTTGAGATTCATTCTCTCGCACGCATGCAAGGTCGTTTCGGTTGTGAGTTGCCAACTACTCTTAGCTGATATTTTTATTGGATCAATGTAGTATATGATAAAGTTAAGGTCGAATAATACACTTACATCATCTTTGAACTACAATTACATGTCACTTACATGTCAATTACAATACGTTCCACTCTAATTAAAAATATAAGTTTAGTTATATGCCTATGAAAATTTAGATATCTATCTATTTTGCACATAGACCTTGCATGCCAGCTTTTGTTTTCAGCTATGCAGCTAGTAGTTATGCTATAAATAAAGTGTCAAATTGTCTCATCGTAATGAGCTTTTGTTTTGTGTGTTACGAGTGGCGAATCTAGGACTTTTTCATAGGGGCTGACGTCCGCGAGCCACTAACCCGCACCGTGGCGCCGTCGAGCCACGCTCGCACCTGTGGTACCGCCGAGCCAGTGCTGCAACCACGTCACATCGCCGTCGAGCCGCTTACGGCCAGCCCTTGCCCGTCATCGAGACGCCTGTGCCGCCGAGCCCCCAGGCCGATCGCCAAACACCTGCGTCGCTGGGCCGCCGACCCGCCGAGGCACCTATGGCGAGCCCTTGCTCGCTGTCGAACCGTTAGACCGGTCGCCGAACGCCTGTGCCGCGGGGCCGTCGAGCCGTTGACCACCTTCCCACCGCCCTGCGCCGTCGCCTAGCAACGATTCAGCTGTCACCATGCGTGTGAGAGGAAGATTAGGGTTCAGTGCCTTTTCTTTTTTTATTTTTGCAACATCCCCTTTCTCATTCCCTCATGGACTAATTCCAATGGGCCGTGATGAGTGGGCCGATGCGGCTGACGCGCCAGCGCGGTGGCGCTCAAGTAACTGCGGCCCAATTTGCTCCTCAAACAAATTAAGTCTACTTTCAATCCCTCCGTGACATATATATATATACCTTAAAAATTTGGGGGGCTTAGGAGGGCTACACGCTCGTTTGGGGGTAGGGGCTTTAGCCCCTAGACCCCTCGCGATTTGCCCCCGCCTTCCACTCGATACGTCCTGCTACACCAGTCCACCTCCGCCTATGCCTACCGTGGTTCCTTCCCCTTGGTGGCTTTGCGGACTCCAAGGTTCTCGTGGCGACAAAGCCGTGTGATGGTTTTTCGATGGCGGCTTGTACCATTGCAGTGGTTGTTCCTCATTGGATTAGCGAGGCTGGGTAGGATGATCGTGCCACATGTTCCTTCATGTTTCCTAGGTAATTAATTTAACGGAATTACTAAATTTGTGACACCACAATTCTTTGTTGATTACAGTCAGATTTATCAACATCATATCGGCTCTTGAGATTCATTCTACTGCACGCATGCAAGGTCGTTTCGGTTGACCGAGTTGCCAACTACTCTTAGCTGATATTTTTCTTGGATCAATGTAGTATATGATAAAGTTAAGGTTAGAATAATACACTTACATCATCTTTGAACTACAATTACATGTCACTTACATATCAATTACATTACAGTTCCACTCTAATTAAAAATATAAGTTTAGTTATGTGCGTATGTAAATTTAGTATATATTTTGCACATAGACCTTGCATGCTAGCTTTGGTTTTTAGCTATGCAGCTAGTAGTTATGTTATAAATAAAGTGTCGAATTGTGTCATCAGCAATGAGCTTTTGTTTTGTGTGTTAGCAGTGGCGAATATAGGATTTTTTCATAGAGGCTGACGTCGGGGAGGCACTAACCTGCACTGTGGCGCCGCCGAGCCATTGCCTGCACTGTGGTGTCGCCGAGCCAGCGCTGCAACCACGTCGCATCGTCGCCGAGCCGCTTACGGCCTGCCCTTGCCCGCCATCAAGGCGCTGCGCCGCCGAGCCCCTGTGCCGACCGCCAAATGCTTGCGTCGCTAGGCCGCCGACCCACCGAGGCACCTACGGCCTACCCTTGCTCGCTGTCGAACCGTCGGGCTGGCCGCCGAACGCCTGCGTCGCGGGGCCGTCGAGCCGTTGACCGCCTTCCCCTGCCTGCCTGCGCCGCCGCCTAGCAACGATTCAACTGTCACCATTCGTGGGAGAGGAAGATTAGGGTTCAGTGCCTTTTCTTTTTTTTTATTTTTTCCACAACCCCTTTGTCATTCCCTCATGGACTAATTCCAATGGGCTGTGATGAGTGGGCTGATGCGGCTGACTCACCTACGCAGTGGCGCTCAAGTAAGTGTGGCCCAATTTGCTCCTCAAACAAATTAAGTCCACTTTCAATTCCTCCGCGACATATATATACCTTAAAAATTTGGGGGGGGGCTTAGGGTGGCTACACTGCTCCTTTAGGGAGTAGGGGGGCAAAAGCCCCCCTAGCCCTCTTGTCAGATCTGCCCCTGCCTCCCATTCCGATACGTCCTGCTACACCAGCTCTACCTCCGCCTACGGCTACCGTAGGTCCTTCCCCTTTGGTGGCTTGGCGGACTCCAAGGTTCTCATGGCTGGCAAAGCTATGTGATGGATTTCTCATTGCATCTTGTACCATTGCAGGCTGGTTGTTCCTCATTGGATTAGCGAGGCTGGGTAGGATGATCAGGCCACGTGTTCCTTCATGTTTCCTAGGTAATTAATTTAATGGAATTACTAAATTTGTGTCGCCACAATTCTTTGCTGATTACAGTCAGATTTAACAACATCATATCGGCTCTTGAGATTCATTCTACTGCACGCATGCAAGGTCTTTTCGGTTGACCGAGTTGCCAACTACTCTTAGCTGATATTTTTCATGGATCAACGTAGTATATGATAAAGTTAAGGTTAGAATAATACACTCACATCATATTTGAACTACAATTACATGTCACTTACATGTCAATTACATTACGTTACACTATAATTAAAAATATAAGTTTAGTTATATGCGTATGTAAATTTAGATATCTATCTATTTTGCACATAGACCTTGCATGCTAGCTTTGGTTTTCAGCTATGCGGCTAGTAGTTATGCTATAAATAAAGTGTCAAATTGTCTCATTAGTAATGAGCTTTTGTTTTGTGTGTTACCAGTAGTGAATCTAGGATTTTTTCATAGGGGACTGACGTCGGTGAACCACTAACCTGCACTGTGGCACCGCCGAGCCACTACCTGCACTCTGGTGCCGCCGAGCCCCCGCTGCAACTGCGTCGCATCACCGTCGAGCCGCTTACGGTCTGCCCTTGCCCACCAACGATACGCCTGCGTCGTCGAGCCCCCGGGCCGACCGCCAAACGCCTGCGTCGCTGGGCCGCCGACCCGCCGAGGCACCTACGACCTGCCCTTGCTCGCTGCCGAACCGTCGGGCCGGTCGCCAAACGCTTGCGCCGCGGGGCCATCGAGCCGTTGACCGCCTTCCCCTGCCTGCCTGCGCCACCGCCAAGCACCGATTCAGCTGTCACCATGCGTGTGAGAGGAAGATGAGGGTTTAGTGCCTTTTTTTTTTTATTTTTGCCACATCCCTTTTCTCATTCCCTCCCGAGCTGATTTCAATGGGCCGTGATGAGTGGGCCGATGTGGCGGCGCGCCCGCGGTGGCGCCGAGTAAATGCGGCCCAATTTGCTCCTCAAACAAATTAAGTCTACTTTCAATCCCTCCGCGATATATATAAACCTTAAAATTGTGGGGGCTTAGGGGGCTACACTACATTGGGGGTAGGGAGGCTAAAGCCCCCTAGCCCCCGTCGATCCGCCCGCCTCCCACGATGATACGTCTGCTACACCAGTCCACTTCCGCCTATACCTACCGTGGTTCCTTCCCCTATCTGGCTTCGCGAATCCAATGTTCTCGTGGTGATGTAGCCGTGTGATGGTTTTCGATGGCAGCTTGTATCATTGCAGTCTGGTTGTTCCTCATTGGATTAGCGATTCGGGTAGGATGATCATTCCACATATTCCTTCATGTTTCCTAGGTAATTAATTTAACGGAATTAGTAAATTTGTGTCGCCACAATTCTTTGCTGATTAGAGTCACATTTATCAACATTATATCGGCTCTTGAGATTCATTCTACCGCACGAATGCAAGGTCGATTTGGTTGACCGAGTTGCCAACTACTCTTAGCTGATATTTTTCTTGGATCAATGTAGTATATGATAAAGTTAAGGTTAGAATAATACACTCACATCATATTTGAACTACAATTACATGTCACTTACATGTCAATTACATTACAGTTACACTCTAATTAAAAATATAAGTTTAGTTGTATGCGTATGTAAATTTCGATAGCTATCTATTTTGCACATAGACCTTGCATGCTAGCTTTGGTTTTTAGCTATGCAGCTAGTAGTTATGCTATAAGTAATGAGCTTTTGTTTTGTGTGTTACCGTGGCGAATCTAGGATTTTTGCATAGGGGCGACGTTGGTGAGCCACTAACCTGCACCTGTGGCATCGCCAAGCCACGCCCGCACTTGTGTGCCGCCGAGCCACCGCTGCAACTGCGTCGCATCGCCGCCGAGCCACTTACGACCTGCCCTTGCCCGCTACCGAGACGCCTACGCCGCCGAGCCCCTGGGCCGACCGCCAAACGCCTGCGCCACCGACCCACCGAGGCACCTACGGCCTGCCCTTGCTCGCTGCCGAACCGTCGAGCCTGCCATCGAACGCCTGTGCCGCGGGGCCGACGAGCCGTCGACCGCCAGCCCCTGCATGCCTGCGCCGCCGCCTAGCACCGATTCAGCTGTCACCGTGCGTGTGAGAGGAAGATTAGGATTCAGTGCCTTTTCTTTTTTTATTTTTGCCACATCCCTTTTCTCATTCCCTCATGGGCTGATTCCAATGGGCTGTGATGACAGGGCCAATGCGGCAGGCGTGCCCGCACGGTGGCGCTCGAGTAACGTGGCCCAATTTGCTCCTCAAACAAATTAAGTCTACATTCAATGCCTCCGCGACATATATATATATATATCTAAAAAATTTGGGGGGCTTAGGGGGCTACACTACTCCGTTGATGTGTAGTGGGGCTTTAGCCCGCCTAGCCCCCGTCGATCTGCCCCGCCTCCCACTCCGATACGTCTGCTACACCAGCTCCACCTTCGCCTACACCTACCGTGGTTCCTTCCCCTTTAGTGGCTTCGCAGACTCCAAGGTTCTCGTGGTTGACAAAGCTGTGTGACGGATTTCTCATGGCAACTTGTACCATTGCAAGCTGGTTGTTCCTCATTGGATTAGCGAGGCTGGGTAGGATGATCAGGCCACATGTTCCTTCATCTTTCCAAGGTAATTAATTTAATGGAATTACTAAATTTGTGTCGCCACAATTCTTTGCTGATTACATCAGATTTATCAACATCATATCGGCTCTTGATTCATTCTCTTACGCACGCATGCAAGGTCGTTTGAGTTGACCGAGTTGCCAACTACTCTTAGCTGATATTTTTCTTGGATCAATGTTGTATATGATAAAGTTAAGGTTAGAATAATACACTCACATCATATTTGAACTACAATTACATGTCACTTACATGTCAATTACATTACAGTTACACTCTAATTAAAAATATAATGTGAGTTATATGCGTTTGTAAATTTAGATATCTATCTATTTTGCACATAGACCTTGAATGCTAGCTTTGGTTTTCAGCTATGCAGCTAGTAGTTATGCTATAAGTAAAGTGTCAAATTGTCTCATTAGTAATGAGCTTTTGTTTTGTGTGTTACCAGTGGCGAATCTAGGATTTTTTTCATAGGGGACTGACGTCGGTGAGCCACTAACCTGCACTGTGGAGCCGCCGAGCCACTGCCGCACGTGGGGCCGCCGAGCCGCCGCTGCAACCTGTGTCACATCGCCGCCAAGCCGCTTACGGCCTGCCCTTGCCCGCCAACGAGACCCCTGCGCCGCCGAGCCCCGGGACGACCGCCAAACGCCTGCGTCGCTGGGCCGCCGACCCGCCGAGGCACCTACGGCCTACCCTTGCTCCTCGCCGAACCGTCGGGCCGGCCGCGCGAACGCCTGCGCGCGCGGCCGTCGAGCCATTGACCGCCTTCCCCGCCCTCACGTACGCCGCCTAGCACCGATTCAGTTGTCACCATGCGTGTGAGAGGAAGATTATGGTTCGTGCCTTTTCTTTTTTATTTTTGCCACATCCCCTTTCTCATTCCCTCATGGACTAATTCCAATGGGCTGTGATGAGTGGGCCGATGCGGCCGACGCGCCGCGTGGTGGCGCGGAAGTCTACTTTTAATCCCTCCGCGACATATATATACCTTAAAAATTGGGGGGTTAGGGGGCTACGCTCCTTTGGGGTGTAGGGGGCTTTAGCCCCCTAGCCCCCTGTCGGCCCTCGCCTCCCACTCGATACGTCGTGCTACACCAGTCCACCTCCGCCTATGCCTACCGTGGTTCCTTCCCCTATGGTGGCTTCGCAGACTCTAAGGTTCTCGTGGCTGACAAAGCTGCGTGATGGTTTTCTGATGGCAGCTTGTACCATTGCAGGCTGGTTGTTCCTCATTGGATTAGCGAGGCTGGGTAGGATGATCAGGCCACATGTTCCTTCATGTTTCCTAGGTAATTAATTTAACGGAATTACTAAATTTGTGACACCACAATTCTTTGTTGATTACAGTCAGATTTATCAACATCATATCGGCTCTTGAGATTCATTCTACTGCACGCATGCAAGGTCGTTTCGGTTGACCGAGTTGCCAACTACTCTTAGCTGATATTTTTCTTGGATCAATGTAGTATATGATAAAGTTAAGGTTAGAATAATACACTTACATCATCTTTGAACTACAATTACATGCCACTTACATGTCAATTACATTACGAGTTCCACTCTAATTAAAAATATAAGTTTAGTTATATGCGTATGTAAATTTAGATATCTATATATTTTGCACATAGACCTTGCATGCTAGCTTTGGTTTTCAGCTATGCGGCTAGTAGTTATGTTATAAATAAAGTGTCGAATTGTCTCATCAGCAATGAGCTTTTGTTTCGTGTGTTAGCGAGTGGCGAATATAGGATTTTTCATAGAGGTTGACGTCGGCGAGGCACAAACGTGCACTATGGCGCCGCCGAGCCACTGCTTGCACCGTGGTGTCGCCGAGCCGCGCGCAACCACGTCGCATCACCGCCGAGCCGCTTACGGCCTGCCCTTGCACGCCATCGAGACGCTGCGCTGCCGAGCCCCAGCGACCGCCAAACGCTTGCGTCACTAGGCCGCCGACCCACCGAGGCACCTATGGCTGCCCTTGCTCGCGCCGAACCGTCGGGCCGGCCACCGAACGCCTGCGTTGTGAGGCCGTCGAGCCGTTGACCGCCTTCCCCTGCGCTTGCGCCGCCGCCTAGCACCGATTCAACTGTCACCATGCGTGTGAGAGGAAGATTTGGGTTCGTGCCTTTTCTTTTTTTATTTTTTCCACATCCGCTTTCTCATTCCCTAATGGACTAATTCCAATGGGTGTGATGAGTGGGCCGATGCGGCGACGCACCCGCGTTGTGGCGCTCAAATGCGTGGCCAATTTGCTCCTCTAACAAATTAAGTCCACTTTCAATCCCTCCGCGACATATATATACCTTAAAAATTTGGGGGGTTAGGGCGGCTACACCGCTCCTTTGGGGAGTAGGGGGCAAAAGCCCCCTAGCCCCCCTGTCGGATCTGCCCCCGCCTCCCACTCGCTACGTCTTGCTACACCAGCTCCACCTCCGCCTATGCCTACCGTGGTTCCTTCCCTATGGTGTCTTCGCGGACTCCAAGGTTCTCATGGCCATGAGCTGCGTGATGGTTTTTCGATGGCGCTTGTACCATTGCAGTGGTTGTTCCTCATTGGATTAGCGAGGTGGGTAGGATGATCGGCCACATGTTCCTTCATGTTTCCTAGGTAATTAATTTAACGGAATTACTAAATTTGTGACACCACAATTCTTTGTTGATTACAGTCAGATTTATCAACATCATATCGGCTCTTGAGATTCATTCTACTGCACGCATGCAAGGTCGTTTCGGTTGACCGAGTTGCCAACTACTCTTAGCTGATATTTTTCTTGGATCAATGTAGTATATGATAAAGTTAAGGTTAGAATAATACACTTACATCATCTTTGAACTACAATTACATGTCACTTACATATCAATTACATTACAGTTCCACTCTAATTAAAAATATAAGTTTAGTTATATGCGTATGTAAATTTAGATATTTATATATTTTGCACATAGACCTTGCATGCTAGCTTTGGTTTTCAGCTATACAGCTAGTAGTTATGTTATAAATAAAGTGTCAAATTGTGTCATCAGCAATGAGCTTTTGTTTTGTGTGGTAGCGTGGCGAATATAGGACTTTTTCATAGGGGCTCGACGTCGGCGAGCCACTAACCTCGCACCGTGGTGCCGCCGAGCCACGCACGCACCTTGTGGTGTCGCCGAGCCGGCCTGCAACCACGTCGCATCGCCGCCGAGCCGCTTACGGCCTGCCCTTGCCTCGCCATCGAGACGCGCTGCGCTGCAGCCCCAGGAGCCGACCGCCAAACGCTTGCGTCGCTAGGCCGCCGACCCACCGAGGCACCCATGGCCTGCCCTTGCTCACTGCCGAACCGTCGGGCCGGCCACCGAACGCCTGCGTCGTGAGGCCGTCGAGCCGTTGACCGCCTTCCCCTGCCTGCCTGCGCCGCCGCCTAGCACCGATTCAACTGTCACCATGCGTGTGAGAGGAAGATTTGGGTTCAGTGCCTTTTTTTTTTATTTTTTCCACATCCGCTTTCTCATTCCCTAATGGACTAATTCCAATGGGCTGTGATGAGTGGGCTGATGCGCGACGCACCCGCGTGGTGGCGCTCAAGTACTGTGGCCGTTTGCTCCTCTAACAAATTAAGTCCACTTTCAATCCCTCCGCGACATATATATACCTTAAAAATTTGGGGGGGCTTAGGGTGGCTACACCGCTCCTTTGGGGAGTAGGGGGCAAAAGCCCCCTAGCCCCCCGTCGATCTCGCCCTCGCCTCCCACTCGCTACGTCTTGCTACACCAGCTCCACCTCCGCCTATGCCTACCGTGGTTCCTTCCCCTATGGTGTCTTCGCAGACTCCAAGGTTCTCATGGCTGACAGAGCTGCGTGATGGTTTTCTGATGGTAGCTTGTACCATTGCAGGTTGGTTGTTCCTCATTGGATTAGCGAGGCTGGGTAGGATGATCAGGCCACAT
This sequence comes from Oryza australiensis, assembly GCA_019925245.2. Lineage (NCBI taxonomy): Eukaryota > Viridiplantae > Streptophyta > Magnoliopsida > Poales > Poaceae > Oryza > Oryza australiensis. The sequence continues at coordinate 80,812 of JAIFGZ020000630.1, forward strand.
GTTCCTTCATGTTTCCTAGGTAATTAATTTAATAAAATTACTAAATTTGTGACACCACAATTCTTTGTTGATTACAGTCAGATTTATCAACATCATATCGGCTCTTGAGATTCATTCTACTGCACGCATGCAAGGTCGTTTCGGTTGACCGAGTTGCCAACTACTCTTAGCTGATATTTTTCTTGGATCAATGTAGTATATGATAAAGTTAAGGTTAGAATAATACACTTACATCATCTTTGAACTACAATTACATGTCACTTACATATCAATTACATTACGGTTCCACTCTAATTAAAAATATAAGTTTAGTTATATGCGTATGTAAATTTAGATATTTATATATTTTGCACATAGACCTTGCATGCTAGCTTTGGTTTTCAGCAATACAGCTAGTAGTTATGTTATAAATAAAGTGTCGAATTGTGTCATCAGCAATGAGCTTTTGTTTTGTGTGGTAGCAGTGGCGAATATAGGACTTTTTCATAGGGGCCTGACGTCGGCGAGCCACTAACCTGCGCTGTGGCGCCGCCGAGCCACCGCTGCACCTGTGGTGTCGCCGAGCAGCCGCTGCAACCATGTCGCATCGCCGCCGAGCCGCTTACGGCCTGCCCTTGCCGCCATCGAGACGCTGCTTTTGCGAGCCCCAGTGCCGACGCTAAGCGCTTGCGTCGCTAGGCCGCCGACCCACCGAGGCACCCATGGCCGCCCTTGCTGCTGTCGAACCGTCGGGCCGGCCACCGAACGCCTGCGTCGTGAGGCCGTCGAGCCGTTGACCGCCTTCCACGCCTCTGCGCGCCGCCTAGCACCGATTCAACTGTCACCATGCGTGTGAGAGGAAGATTTGGGTTCAGTGCCTTTTCTTATTTTTATTTTTTCCACATCCGCTTTCTCATTCCCTAATGGACTAATTCCAATGGGCTGTGATGAGTGGGCTGATGCGCGACGCACCGCGTGGTGGCGCTCAAATAACGTGGCCAATTTGCTCCTCTAACAAATTAAGTCCACTTTCAATCCCTCCGCGACATATATATACCTTAAAAATTTGGGGGGGCTTAGGGCGGCTACTTGCTCCTTTGGGGAGTAGGGGGCAAAAGCCCCTAGCCCCCGTCGATCTGCCCTCGCCTCCCACTCTGCTACGTCTTGCTACACCGGCTCCACCTCCGCATATGCCTACCGTGGTTCCTTCCCCTATGGTGTCTTCGCAGACTCCAAGGTTCTCATGGCCGACGAGCTGCGTGATGGTTTTTCGATGGCGCTTGTACCATTGCAGTGGTTGTTCCTCATTGGATTAGCGAGGCCTGGGTAGGATGATCAGCCACATGTTCCTTCATGTTTCCTAGGTAATTAATTTAACGGAATACTAAATTTGTGACACCACAATTCTTTGTTGATTACAGTCAGTTTATCAACATCATATCGGCTCTTGAGATTCATTCTACTGCACGCATGCAAGGTCGTTTCGGTTGACCGAGTTGCCAACTACTCTTAGCTGATATTTTTCTTGGATCAATGTAGTATATGATAAAGTTAAGGTTAGAATAATACACTTACATCATCTTTGAACTACAATTACATGTCACTTACATATCAATTACATTACAGTTCCACTCTAATTAAAAATATAAGTTTAGTTATATGTGTATGTAAATTTAGATATTTATATATTTTGCACATAGACCTTGCATGCTAGCTTTGGTTTTCGGCTATACAAACTAGTAGTTATGTTATAAATAAAGTGTCGAATTGTGTCATCAGCAATGAGCTTTTGTTTTGTGTGGTAGCAATGGCGAATATAGGACTTTTTCATAGGGGCCGACGTCGGGCGAGCCACTAACCCTGCCGTGGTGCCGCCGAGCCACCGCACTGCACCGTGGTGTCGCCGACCGGCGCTACAACCATGTCGCGTCGCCGCCGAGCCGCTTACGCCTGCCCTTGCCCGCCATCGAGACGCCTGCGTCGCCGAGCCCCCAGGAGCCGACCGCCAAACGCTTGCGTCGCTAGGCCGCCGACCCACCGAGGCACCTACGGCCTCGCCCTTGCCTGCTGCTGGAACCGTCGGGCCGGCCGCCGAACGCCGGCGCCGTGGGGCCGTCGAGCCGTTGACCGCCTTCCCCGCCGCTTGCGTCGCCGCCTAGCACCGATTCAAGCTGTCACCATGCGTGTGAGAGGAAGATTAGGGTTCCGTGCTTTTTCTTTTTTTTTATTTTTGCCACATCCCTTTCTCATTCCCTCATGGACTAATTCCAATGGGTGTGATGAGTGGGTCGATGCGGCAGACGCACCAGCGTGGTGGTGCTCAAGTAGCGTGGCCCAATTTGCTCCTCAAACAAATTAAGTCCACTTTCAATCCCACCGTGACATATATATACCTTAAAAATTTGGGGGGCTTAGGGCGGCTACACTTGCTCCTTTGGGGAGTAGGGGCAAAAGCCCCCTAGCCCCCGTCGGATCTCGCCCTACCTCCCACTCGATACGTCTTGCTACACCGCCTGCACCACCGCCTATGCCTACCGTGGTTCCTTCCCCTATGGTGGCTTCGCAGACTCCAAGGTTCTCGTGGCCGACAAAGCTGCGTGATGGTTTTCTCGATGGCAGCTTGTACCATTGCAGGCTGGTTGTTCCTCATTGGATAAGTGAGGCTAGGTAGGATGATCGAGCCACATGTTACTTCATGTTTCCTAGGTAATTAATTTAACGGAATTACTAAATTTGTGTCGCCACAATTCTTTGTTGATTACAGTCAAATTTATCAACATCATATCGACTCTTGAGATTCACTCTACGCATGCATGCAAGGTCGTTTCGGTTGACCAAGTTGCCAACTACTCTTAGCTGATATTTTTCTTCGATCAATGTAGTATATGACAAAGTTAAGGTTAGAATAATACACTTACATCATCTTTGTACTACAATTACATGTCACTTACATGTCAATTATGTTACAGTTCCACTCTAATTAAAAATATAAGTTTAGCTATATGCGTATGTAAATTTAGATATCTATCTATTTTGCACATAGACCTTGCATGCTAGCTTTGGTTTTCAGCCATGCAGCTAGTAGTTATGCTATAAATAAAGTGTCAAATTGTCTCATCGTAATGAGCTTTTGTTTTGTGTGTTACAGTGGCGAATATAGGATTTTTTCATAGAGGCCGACGTCGGCGAGCCACTAACCTACACCTGTGGCGCCGCAGAGCCACCGCTGGGCTGTGGTGCCAGAGCCAGTGCTGCAACCATGTCGCGTCGCCGCCGAGCCGCTTACGGCCTGCCCTTGCCCGCCACCGAGACGCCTGCGCCGCCGGAGCCCCGGGCCGACCGCCAACGCGCTGCGTCACTCGGCCGCCGACCTGTCGAGGAACCTACGGCCTGCCCTTGCTCTGCTGCCGAACCGTCGGGCCGGCGAGTCGAACGCCTGCGCCGCGGGGCCATCAAGCCGTCGGTCGCCGCCCCGCCCTGCTGCGTCGCCGCCTAGCATCGATTCAGTGTCGCCATGCGTGTGAGAGGAAGATTAGGGTTCGTGCCCTTTCTTTTTTATTTTTGCCACATCCCTTTTCTCATTCCCTCCCCGAGCTGATTTCAATGGGCTGTGATGAGTGGGCCGATGTGGCTGGCGCGCCCGCGCGGTGGCGCTCGAGTAAATGCGGCCCAATTTGCTCCTCAAACAAATTAAGTCTACTTTCAATCCCTCCGCGACATATATGTATACCTAAGTAATTTGGGGGGCTTAGGGGGGCTACACTACTCCGTTGGGGGGTAGGGGGCTTTAGCACCCCTAGCCGCCCTGTCAGATCTACCCCTGCCTTCCACTCGATACGTCCTGCTACACCAGCTCCCCCTCCGCCTATGCCTACCGTGGTTCCTTCCCCTATGGTGGTTTCGCGGACTCCAAAGTTCTCGTGGCTGACAAAGCTGTGTGATGGTTTTCTCATGGCAACTTGTAACATTGCAAGCTGGTTGTTCCTTATTGGATTAGCGAGGCTGGGTAGGTTGATCAGGCCACATGTTCCTTCATGTTTCCTAGGTAATTAATTTAACAGAATTACTAAATTTGTGTCGCCACAATTCTTTGTTGATTACAGTCAGATTTATCAACATCATATCGGCTCTTGAGATTCATTCTACTGCACGCATGCAAGGTCGTTTCGGTTGACCGAGTTGCCAACTACTCTTAGCTGATATTTTTATTGGATCAATGTAGTATATGATAAATTTAAGGTTGGAATAATACACTCACATTATCTTTGAACTACAATTACATGTCATTTACATGTCAATTACATTACATTTACACTCTAATTAAAAATATAAGTTTAGTTATATGCATATTTAAATTTAGATATCTATCTATTTTGCACATAGACCTTGCATGCTAGCTTTAGTTATATGCGGCTACTAGTTATGCTATAAATAAGGCGTCAAATTGTCTCATCAGTATTGAGTTTTTGTTTTGTGTGTTAGCAGTGGTGAATCTAGGATTTCTCCATAGGGGGCTGATGTCAGTGAGCCACTAACCTGCACTGTGGCATCGCCAAGCCACTGCCTGCACTGTGGTGATGCCGAGCCATCGCTGCAACTACGTGACATCGCCGCCGAGCTGCTTATGGCCTGCCCTTGCCCGCCATCGAGATGCCTGCACCGTCGAGCCCCAGGGCCGACCGCCAAACGCGTGCGTCGTTGGGCAACCGACCCGCCGAGGCACCTACGGCCTGCCCTTGCTCGCTGCCAAACCGTCGGGCCTGCCCCTGAACGCCTGCGCTGCGAGGCCATCGAGCCGTCGACCGCATGCCCTTGCATGCCTGCGCCGCCGCCTAGCACCGATTCAGCTGTCGCCATGCGTGTGAGAGGAAGATTAGGATTCTGTGCCTTTTCTTTTTTATTTTTGCCACATCCCTTTTCTCATTCCCTCATGGGCTGATTCCAATGGGCTGTGATGAGTGGGCCGATGCGGCTGGCGTGCCCGTGCGGTGGCGCTCGAGTAACTACGGCCCAATTTGCTCCTCAAACAAATTAAGTCTACTTTCAATCCCTCCGCGACATATATATATACCTAAAAAATTTGGGGGGGCTTAGGGGGGCTACACTACTCCGTTGGGTTGTAGTGGGGCTTTAGCCTGCCTAGCCCCCTGTCAGATCTACCCCTTCCTCCCACTCCGATACATCCTGCTACACAGCTCCACCTCCGCCTACGCCTACCGTGGTTCCTTCCCCTTTGGTGGCTTCGCGAACTCCAAGGTTCTCGTGGCTGACAAAGCTATGTGACGGATTTCTCATGGCGGCTTGTACCATTGCAGTGGTTGTTCCTCATTGGATTAGCGAGGGTGGGTAGGATGATCAGGCCACATGTTCCTTCATGTTTCCTAGGTAATTAATTTAACAGAATTACTAAATTTGTGTCGCCACAATTCTTTGCTGATTATAGTCAGATTTATCCACATCATATCGGCTCTTGAGATTCTACTGCACATGCAAGGTCGTTTCGGTTGACCGAGTTGCCAACTACTCATAGCTGATATTTTTCTTGGATCAATGTAGTATAGGATAAAGTTAAGGTTAGAATAATACACTCACATCATATTTGAACTATAATTACATGTCACTTAAATGTCAATTACATTACAGTTACACTCTAATTAAATATAAGTTTTGTTATATGCGTATGTAAATTTTGATATCTATCTATTTTGCACATATACCTTGCATGCTAGCTTTGGTTTTCAGCTATGCAGCTAGTAGTTATGCTATAAGTAAAGTGTCAAATTGTCTCATCAGTAATGAGCTTTTGTTTTGTGTGTTACCAGTGGCGAATCTAGGATTTTTTCATAGGGGGCTGACGTCAGTGAGGCACTAACATGCACTGTGGCACCGCTGAGCCACTGCCTGCACTGTGGTGCCGCCGAGCCGCCGCTGCAACTGCATCGCATCGCTGCCAAGCCGCTTACGGCCTGCCCTTGCCCGCCACCGAGACGCCTGCGCCGCCGAGCCCTCGGGCTGACCGCCATACGCCTGCGTCGTTGGGCCGCCAACCCGCCGAGGCACCTACGGCATGCCCTTACTCGCAGCTGAACCGTCGAGCCGTCCGCCGAACACCTGCGTCGCAGAGCCGTCGAGCAATTGACCACCTTCCCCTGCCAGCCTGCGCTGTCACCTACCACCGATTCAGCTGTCGCCATGCGTGCGAGAGGAATATTAGGGTTCAGTGCCTTTTCTTTTTTTATTTTTGCCACATCCCCTTTCTCATTCCCTCATGGACTAATTCCAATGGGTTGTGATGAGTGGGCAGATGCGGTTGACACACCCGCGTGGTGGCGCTCAAGTAACTGCGGCCCAATTTGCTCCTCAAACAACTTAAGTCTACTTTCAATCCTCCGTGACATATATATATACCTTGAAAATTTTGGGGGCTTAGGGGGCTACACTTGCTCCGTTGGGGTGTAGGGGCTAAAGCCCCCTAGCTCCCAATCGCGATCCGCCCCGCCTCCCACTCGATACGTCCCCGCTACACTAGCTCCACCTCCGCCTATGCCTACCATGGTTCCTTCCCCTATGGTGGCTTCGTGGACTCCAAGGTTCTCGTGGCTGACAAAGCTGTGTGATGGTTTTTCATGGCAGCTTGTACCATTTCAGGCTAGTTGTTCCTCATTGCATTAGCGAGGTGGGTAGGATGATCAGACCACATGTTCCTTCATATTTCCTAGGTAATTAATTTAACGAAATTACTAAATTTGTGTCGCCACAATTCTTTGTTGATTACAGTCAGATTTATGAACATCATATCGGCTCTTGAGATTCATTCTACTGCACGCATGCAAGGTCGTTTCGATTGACCGAGTTGCCAACTGCTCTTAGCTGATATTTTTGTTGGATCAATGTAGTATATGATAAAGTTAAGGTTAGAATAATACACTCACATCATCTTTGAACTACAATTACATGTCACTTACATGTCAATTACATTACAGTTACACTCTAATTAAAAATATAATTTAGTTATATGCGTATGTAAATTTAGATGTCTATCTATTTTGCACATAAACCTTGCTTGCTATCTTTGAATTTTAGCTATGCAAGCTAGTAGTTATGCTATAAGTAAAGTGTCAAATTGTCTCATCGGTAATGAGCTTTTGTTTTTGTGTGTTACCAAGTGGCGAATCTAGGATTTTTTCATAGGGGCTGACGTTGGTGAGCCACAAACCTACACTATGGCACCGCCGAGCCACGCCCGCACGTGGTGCCGCCGAGCCGCCGCTGGCTGCGTCGCATCGCCGTCGAGCCGCTTACGGCCTGCCCTTGCCCGCCCGAGATGCTGCGCCGCCGGCCCCGGGCCGGCCGCCAAATGCTGCGTCGGCTGGGCCGCCGACCCACCGAGGCACCTACGGTGCCCTTGCTCACTGCCGAACCATCGGGCCGGCCGCCAAATGCTGCGTCGCCGTCGCCTAGCACCGATTCATTTGCCGCCACGCGTGTGACAGAAGATTAGGGTTTATTGCCTTTTCTTTTTTATTTTTGCCACATCCCTTTTCTCATTCCTCATGGGCTAATTCCAATGGGCTGTGATGAGTGGGCCGATGAGGCTGGCGCGCTCGCGCGGTGGCGCCCGAGTAACTACGGCCCAATTTGCTCCTCAAACAAATGAAGTCTACTTTCAGTCCCTCCGCAACACATATATACCTAAAAAATTTTGGGGGGCTTAGGGGGCTACACTACTTCGTTGGGGGTACGGGGCCCCTGTCGGATCTGCCCCTGTATGTTACATTTGTTTTGTCCTCGCCATGAAAAACTGATTGTTTTTAGGTTGAAATTGTTTAGTTTTATTTAATTTCCTGTTCCTATCAAGTAGTCCATTATGTTACGTTTCCTGAACCTACTACTTAATTGCCATAGGAGCTCTGATTGACAGGTTGTTCAATAGTGCTCATGCTCGTCTCGGTACATATTTTCCTATTTTAACAATTAAATCATCTCTGTTTTTATTTGTTCAGCTGTAAAATTGTAAAATTACAGTTTGCTTCTAATATCTCTTGTTCCAGATTTGCTCCATCCCACTCTAAAATGGGAGATTCTTCGTCTGACAGGCTGGGCAAAGGAGCACAGTATAGAAGATTCAACGCCAGCGCTTATCATTCAAATAACTCAGCTAGTGGAGAACATACGTCTGCACTTGGGAGAGGGAGATCTAGAGGATGCTTCAACTTCAACCCCTACTATGAGCTCCATTTTTCTGACCAAAAGGACTGTGAGGGAGATCCCCACAGCAGAGAAATTGAATTAATTACTGAGGAAGAGGGATACTTACATAGAGTTAGGCAAAGCCCAAAGAAGAAAAAAGAGAAGATACATCTTAACTGAAGGCATATATCCAAAAACAAAAGGAGCTCTAATCTCAGTCTTGAAACAGGCACTAATAAGCAGATACTGGCTTTTGAAGTTGGAGAACCAAATTGAATGATTAGGGCCATGTCTCTGAAAAACTTAATCATTCCGAATCTTCCAAAGTTCCCATGCTGCAACTAGGGCTGCCTCTGTGAAGAAAGGGAGGTTTTGGGAGGAACCAGCTTGCACGATTCTATCAGGTATAGGCAGGGATTCATCCCAATGGAAGCTTAGCATTGTCCAGCAAATCTTCGCAAATGGACAATCAAAGAAAAGATGTTGTATAGTTTCCTCTTCGCCGATGGCACACATAATGAAGGCTACTGGTTCCTGAATAGCAAGGTGTCATGGACGAAGCATGGATTTGTTGTTGAGGCGATCAACTAAGACTAGCAAAGTGAAGAATTTAATTCTGGGTTTGCACCTTGATTTCTAGATAGCTTTGTAGATCGGATGGGCATCAACAGAACCAAAGACATGTCTGCAGAAACGCTTTGCTATGTATTCATTGCTCCATATAGGTATCCATTGGTCGGGGTTGTGATCAGAGTATTGGAGGTTTTGAAGGTGCTCCTGAAGAGACTGAAATTCCTCATGAGCTTGTTGGGATAGAGGGAGAAAGAAGATGTCGTCCGCATTCTCTGCTTGCATGATTTCCTTTACTGAGGCTTCTGGTTTCATTGCAAAAGTAGCTAGCCTTGGATAAACTTGGGCAAGAATGGAGTTGTCCCAGTTATCATTCCAGAAGCGCACTGAGTTACCTTGTCCAATTTTGCAGGTAGTTACACTACTCTGAGCTCCGTTGTCGACCATCTTATGTAGATCATTCGCCTAGGCAAAATTTTGCATCAAGAAAAACAAGTTCGAGATTGAGTCTCAGCGTGATCAGATCCTCCCAGAGTTGAGTTGCCCGCTATGCTGCCTATCCCTATTTGGTGCTATGGTCTGTAGAACTATTTTCTGCTTGTTTTCGCTGATTAAGGATTAGATAGTGCTAGCATATGCTCTCTACCTAGTTCCGTGGATCAGTATGCTTAGAGAGAAACCTGTTACTTTTTTGGCTACTCGATGAGTCCATGCAGATGCAATGAGATCTTTGTCGTGTGCATGTCTTTGTTATTTTATCGCACTAGATTCTTGCTACTGTCCCTGCTAGATCGATGTTGCTGATCTGTTTTTGCTTCTTTCTCAGTGCGTACTGTGTGTGGGATTTATGCTGCTCCTGCTATCCACATTTTTTGCTTACGAAAAGGTCGATATAGTCACAAAACGTTGAGGTTCGAGGCACACCACTCGGTACTCATTAGTGCGGCGTTGCTCGGTCTTGGGCTTGGATGAACATTTGGATGCAACTAGCGCTCTATCGGGTCCCCTGATATGAAAGCTAGAATCGGACTTCTAGCAACTTGTTCAGTCATTGCGAGTCGTTGGCCAACCGACTAAAACGATTGAATGCACTACCTCATTAAAATTTGAAAATGGCATGAACAGTAGCAAATTGCTAGGTATGTCTAACATTACTCTATGATAACTCAAAATGATAGCCAAGTACAACGAACAAAAGGCCTAGGTCTTCAACCATGCATGCAATGACCAAAACCAGAAATAGCGTATTTCTGTTCATTAAGTAAAGCAGCTAGCTCAAAACTTAAAACAAGTTGAAATGAATGTTTTTGAGGCGAAAAGACCATGGGGGAGATCCCCACGGTACCCAAATTTTATAAAAGAAATAAGAGTTCAGAATAACTTACAAAGTAGATAAAGTAACCAAAAGGACTAACAAGCAAGAAAGAAATTATAACGCTTGGAGCCAATTAACGATAACAACTCTATCTGTCTCTTTAATTCTATGGGATTGAAGCATGTCCTGTTCTTTGAAGTTGGTAACAATCTGCAAAGGATACTTGAATGCCATCAAACACCCATCTGTTTCTTATTTTCCAAATCTCCCAATCCGCTATAAGGATCACTTCCATAAAAAGGACAAACTGGTTCTTTGCTTGGTTTTTTCAATTCTTCGACAAATCTCCTGATCATCCTCCCAAAATGATGCCAATCTTATCCTAATACCATTTGGCAAAAGAGCACTCAAAGAACACGTGGGAGACCATCTCTTCTATTCCATCATTGCAAACAGAGCAAAGGCTATTGTGCTGAATGTTATTGGCCTATAAGTACGATTCTAGCAATCGTATCAGGGACCAGATAGAGCGCTAGTTACATCCAAATGGTCATCCAAGCCCAAGACTAAGCAATGCCGCACCGACGAGTACCGAGTGGTGTGCCTTAGATCTCAGGTTTTGTGACTATATCGACCTTTTCATAGGCAAAAAATGAGCATAGCAGTAGCAGCAAAAATCACACACACAGTACACACTGAAAAAGAAGCAAAAACAGATCAGCAACATCAATCTAGCAGGGACAGTAGCAGATAACAAACTTATGTGCATGGCAAAGTTCTCGTGGAATCTGCATGGACTCATCGAGTAGAAAAAATGTAACAGGATTCTCTCTAAGCTTACTGATCCGGGGAACTAGCTAGAGAGCATATGCGAGCACTATCTAATCCTTAATCAGTGAAAACAAGTAGAAAACAGTTCTATAGACCATAGCACCAAATAGGGAGAGGCAACATAGCGTGCAGCTCGACTCAGGGAGGATCTAATCACGCTGACACACAATCTTGAATTGGTTTATTTCCTAACGCAAAATTTTGCCTAGGCAAATGATCTCCATAGGAAGGTCGGCAATGGAGCTCGGAGTAGGGGTTGAAGTTGAAGGAGCCTCTAGATCTCCCTCTCTCAAGTGCAGACGTATGTCCTGCACTAGCTGAGTTACTTGGAAGATAAGCGCGGGAGTCGAATCTTCAATATTGTACTCCTTTGCCAGTTTGCCAGACGAAGAATCTCCCTTTTTAGAGAGGGATGGAGGAAATCTGGAAGAAGAGATATTAGAAGCAAATTGTAATTTTACAGCTGAACAAATAAAACAGAGCTGATTCAATTGTTAAAATAGGAAAATATGTACTGAGATGAGCACGAGCACTATAGGACAACCCTTCATCAGAGCTCCTATGGCAATTAAGCAGTAAGTTCAGGAAACATAAAATAATGGACTGCTCGATAGGAACAGGAAATTAAATAAAAGTAAACAAGCTCAGCCTAAAAACAGTCAGTTTTTCACAATTACATATCAGCGGCCAGCACAAAACAAATGTAATAGACAAAACAAAAGCTCATTACTGATGAAGCAATTTGACACTTTACTTAACTACTAGTTGCATAGCTAAAAACCAAAGCTAGTAGGCAAGGTCTCTGTGCAAAATAGATGAGTATATAAATTTACATGCACATATAACTAAACTTACATTTTTAATTAGAGTGTAATTGTAATTTGATTGACATGTAATTGTAGTTCAAATATGATGTGAGTGTAGTATTCTAACCTTAACTTTATCATATACTACATTAACCCAAGAAAAATATCACCGTGAGCAGTTGGCAACTCGGCAACCGAAACGGCCTTGCATGCGTGCAATAGAACGTATCTCAAGAGCCAATATGATGTTGATAAATCTGACTATAATCACCAAAGAATTGTGGTGATACAAATTTAGTAATTGTTAAATTAATTACCTAGGAACCATGAATTGATGCGGCTCTGATCATCCTACCCGGCCTCGCTAATCCAATGAGGAACAACCAGCTGCAATGGTTCAAGATGCCATGAGAAAACCATCACGTAGCTTTGTCACCATGAGAACCTTGGAGTCCACGAAGCCACCTTTGGGGAAGGAACCACGGTAGGCGTAGGCGGAGGTGGAGTTGGTGTAGCAGACGTTGTTGGCACCTTTCTTCGAACACGATCGATTCACCTAAAGATTTGCGGTGGTTCTTGGTACAGAGTCGCCAACCACTCCAATCTAGCAAAAACTAGAACAAAGTGGGTTTTGTAGATCAAATCGGCTAGCGGAGCCAATTTAGATGGATAGATTGATAACTACTCGTCTCGTGAGCAAACGGAAAGTTTTCAAGACAAACTTACAAAGAATTGTCGCACTCTCGCGGCGTAAGCAATGACGATTTACGCACAAATCGACAAAGATGGACTAAACTAGGGCAAAGTAGAAAAGAAGGCTGAAAATAAAGAAAACGATTCAAATAGATTGATTGTATGTTGTGTGTTGGTTGTCTTTTACAATTGAACCGGCCTTGGCCCTTATATAGGGGTTGGTCTTGCCCTCTACAAGCCCTTCTCCATGTCCTATTCGGGATAAAAATGTTTGGAAACCCGAGATACAACCGTATGAAGAAAGGAAACTCGAAGACCGACGAAGTCGTCCTAGGTTTCGGACTCTGCGGCCGGGACCGGCCATATGCCTTCGGTCCAGCGGGCCCCACTGCCTCGGCCTGACCGGCCTATACCACGCTGGTCGAGGCAGGCCTCTCCAAAAAAGCAAATTTCCAAATATTGGCAATCTTTCCTATTTTGATTCCTAAGTGCCAATTTTGGGTATAAACACATGCCCCCTTGCCTTTTATGATGAACATCGTGAATCTAAAAACATAAGACATGTTTTAACTTGGGACGATAACTCCATTATCGGCCACACAACTCCCTAAGCATCTTGCCAAATACTGGAAGTATTTCTTCAGATATTTACCGTTAATAGCCCATTGAAACCGTTCTCCTTGAAGTGTCTCCAAGAAATATGCATTGCCTCGAACGATTCCGTATATCCAATAAGGTCCCTCCCAACTTGGCGACCACTTACCGAATTCTTTAGATCGGGAACCCAATGGCAAAATAGTCTTCCATACTAGATCTCCCACTTGGAATGTCTTTGCCTTCACCCTTTTGTTGTATGTTTTGGCCACCCTCTTCTTTTCTTTTTCTATCTCTTCTAAAGCCTTCAAACGTTTGTCGACCACTTCATCAAGATTATCACCCATCAAGGACTTGTAGTCTTCGGTACCGACAAATCATCTTGCTTTATATATCGAAGAGAACCAAGATTTACCTCAACCGGTAAAAACGGCTTCTTGTCCATAAACAAGCTCAAAAGGGGTCACCTTGGTAGCACTATGCTTGGATATTCTATGCGCCCATAAAGCTTCGAAAGCACCTCATACCACCTTCTCGGATGTTCCTCGACCTTCTTCTTGATTAGCCTCAAAAAGTGTTTTATTACTAGACTCGCTTGTGCATTAGCTTTGAGCGTAGTAAGGAGACGAACTCAACAACTTAATTCCATAAGATTCGGCAACATTTTTCACCTCTTTAGACATAAAAAAAGCTCCTTGATCTGTAGTTAATGTTTGAGGAATGCCGAATCTATGAATAATATGCTTCGAGAATAAAATCAATTACCTCCTTATGCGTCATATTCTGAGCGGCACGGCTTCGGCCCACTTAGTGAAGTAATGTCAGTCGCAACTAGCACGAACCGATGCCCCTTTGAAGATGGAGGATAAATTTGACCAACAAAATCTAAAGCCCACCCCGGAGCGGCCATGGCTTAATTATAGGATTCAACACCGAAGCCGGTGCCAATTCAACATTGCCAAACCGTTGACAAGCTTCACATCCCTTATAGTACCTGAAGCAATCATCAATCATCTTGGCCAATAGAACCCCGCTCTTGAGCAACCAATTCATCTTGTGGGCGATTGATGAGTCCCACAAATTCCCTCGTGAACTTCACCCATAGCAACCTTAGATTGATCGTATCTAAACATTTTAATAGTACACCATCTATATTTCGGCGATATAGCTTTTCATCAAGCAAAGTATATTTACACGCTTGCCGCCAATTTTTCGATCAACTCTAAGGCTAGGATCCTTTAAATAGCTAATCAAAGGAATTCGCCAATCATTTCTTGTTCCCGGGCACACATGTCCGAATTACCACTTAATTCGGCCCTGTATTGAGAAGATTGTGCCCCCAAGACACCTTCTCGTGAAGTCGGTCGGCGGCCAAGCAACTCCGGTCAAACCGGCAACCACCGCCCGATCAGGACCGGCCACGAACGCCGGTCGGACCGAATGCCATCCACGGTCGGATCGGCGATAGTGCGCGGTGGAGCCACCTACAATCGCCTCTTTTCCAATTTCGCTCGGATAATTATAATCAAGCACCGGTTGATCTAATATGAAAAATAAACCTCGTTTGATGCTATAACCAGATGCTTGTTGAGCTAAGTCATTTGCTCTAGAATTTTCATTCCTAGCAATATGCTTAATAGTAAATTCATCGAAAGCGGCAATAATATCTAGGCATTGATCTAAATACACTTCAATGATACATTGAAGCATTTGTAGACCCCGGCAACTTGTTGCACCACCAATTCCGAATCACCGAACGCTTCTACATATGTAGCTCCAACGATCTCCATCACTTGTAAACCGAATAACAAAGCATTGTATTGGGCTTGATTATTTGTACAATAATATTCTAAACGAACCGATGCCTCAAAGCATTGACCATTGGGCGAAATTAAAACTACACCTATGCCTTGACCCTCCTTACACGAAGAGCCATCAAAATAAACTTTTCAAGGTGTAACACTAACTACATGGACTCCATCTCCACAATCAACGTCTACATGATGATATACTATAAAGTCCGCTACAATCGGCCCTTCATAGATTTCAATGATTCAAAGGCCAAATCATATTCAATCAATGTATATGCCCATTTGCCAATTCTACCACTTAGAATTGGCCTTTGCAACATGTGCTTAATGACATCGGTCGACAAGAAACTATGCATGTACTAGATAACAAGTAATGACGCAACTTGGTACAAGCATAGTACAAGCAAAGACAAAGCCTCTCTACAAATGCATACCTCGTTTGGCATCTAGAAGACGGCGACTTAAATATGTAATTATGTACTCCTTGCCGTCTTACTCTTGTGTCAAAACGGCTCCAATAACTTTGTCTTCAGCAGCAATATATAGCCAAACGGAATTCGGCTTTAGGAGCTCGCACTACGGGCGGAGTAGATAAATATTTTTTCAAACCTTCAAACGCCTCTGTTGTGCCCCCAAGTAAAATCAGCTTCTTTTTTCAATCGTAAAATAGGCACAAAAGCATCGATTTTTACGCTAGGTTAGATATGAATCTTCTCAAATAGTTTAATTTACCTAGCAACCTTTGAACTTCTCTTTTGCATGCGATATACCTCTGAACTTCGAATCGGCTTCCATAGCGGATTCAACCTTATTGTTCACGACGGCGATAACGGACTCATCCACCGTACTAGCAACAAGTTTTCGAATAGGCATAGAGATGTGATCAGCGCTTACCTCGCCGCGAGTTACCCTTGAGCGGGCTCCGGGCTTGATGATGACACCCTATCGCGTTTTGGTGCAAGATTGATCTAGCACCTCCTGCGTGATCGCTCGTATGCGCTCCTCCATTGTTTGGCGAGCTTCCCATCCAGGTCGTCCAATGAGATGTGGACAACGTTGGATGGCTCCACGTCTTGCGCCGCTTGCTTGGACATGGCGTCGAATCCGAGTTGGCGTCGTGTCGTCCCCGCCATAGCCGCCAAAAATCATGTTGGCACCTTTTTTGACAAAGGCACGAACACGATCGATTCACCTAAAGATTTGCGGTGGTTCTTGGTACAGTCACCAACCACTCCAATCTAGCAAAAACTAGAACAAAGTAGGTTTTGTAGATCAAATCGGCTAGCGGAACCGATTTAGATGGATAGATTGATAACTACTCGTCTCGTGAGCAAACGGAAAGTTTTCAAGACAAACTTACAAAGAATTGTCGCACTCTCGTAGCGGGGGCGGATGATTTACGACGCAAATCGACAAAGATGGACTAAACTAGGGCAAAGTAGAAAAGAAGGCTGAAAATAAAGAAAACGATTCAAATAGATTGATTGTATGTTGTGTGTTGGTTGTCTTTTTACAATTGAACCGGCCTTGGCCCTTATATAGGGTTGGTCTTTCCCTCTACAGGCCCTTTCCATGTCCTATTCGGGATAAACATGTTTGGAAACCCGAGATACAACCGTATAAAGAAAGGAAACCCGAAGACCGACGAAGTCATCTAGGTTTCAGACTCTGCCGGTCAGACCGGCCATATGCCTTCGGTCTATACACGGCGGTCAAACCGGCCTCTCCGAAGAAACCGGCAAATTTCCAAATATTGGCAATCTTTCCTATTTTGATTCTTAAGTGCCAATTTTGGGTGTAAACAGACGTATCAGAGTGGGAGGAGGAGATGGACCGATAGTAGGGGACTCTAAATTCCAACCATAAACAGATTGTGTGATCCGATTACTGGTAAATTAATACCACATGTAAATGGTTAACCATGTAATAAATTAAACGTGAACACTCCTTCATTGGGTCGAATGAGGGAGAGCTATCTCTACAGATGGTATAAATTGTAACAACATCCTCCCCTATCACATTAGATTCTTGGAAGGGCTGTAGACAAGCAGTTAGGCATGTGTACTACAGTGATGGCTGCTTCACAGCAAATCCCATTCGGTGGATTCACCACACCACTGTAGTTGTTGGTGAGTTAGGTGGCAAGGGTGTATATGTCACACATCACTGTCAAAACAAGCATAAATTCTATTCAATTAAAGGTCATAATAAATGGATTCAAAGGTTAAGAGTTCAAAATTTAACTAGAAGTAGTTCTAATCATATATACACAAGCTGAGAACTGAGAAAGATAGATACGGATAAATATCCCAGCTACTGCCCGAGTGCCCCCGCTTGCGAGCACCGGTGCTCTCCATACTTGTGAGAGACTCTGAGTACTCAAATGCTCTGGCCTGCAACACGTATGCCCCTTGTCGTCGGTCTCCAGCTATGGTTACCCGGTGCCCGCCCCGTGCATTCGCCTCCCATGTGGCTAGGCTCCGTGGGCGGCTGAGCGCCTCGTCGCCTCAGCCAACCGGCGCTTGATGAGCAACCGACTAGGACCTACAAACCTCTCTCTCTCTCTCTCTCTTTGTGGCTGCACCATGCTACCAGCTACCGCGCCTAAAGCCTGCGTCATTGCAGCGCTCGTTGTAGGATGTGTGTTGAAGGTACCTAGATTCTAGATGACTGCCTCCATGGGCATCAACGACGGCACCCGGAATGGCAAGTTGGGGGTTTCGTATGAGGTTATGGCGACGAGGTTGACGGGGTTCTGCGACGTGGAGCCATGACATGGCAGTAAACACGATGTCCCTGCTAGACGTCACCCGCCGCGTCATCTGGATCGTGTGCGAGGAGGTGGGCTTGACTGTGCTCGACGTGTTCTACTTCTATGCCATGCGCTAGCGACAACGGGCTAGTGCAGCACAGGAGCCCCATGCTCCCATTTGTGACCCTAATATAGTGTCACACCCAGAAATTCAGACCCGATTTTTCGAAGCTATATGTGTATTAAAATCCCTGTCCGGGACCAGCCGAGTACACATACGACAATTGTTGATATTACGGTTCCACGTCTTAGAAACAATACAAAAAGATTACAAAAGCAGCAGAAAAAGAAAAAGGGCCTAACCCTAAGATTAATGCGCCACGATGCTTCGACCACTCCACAGGCAAACTTCCACGATTGTAGGACAAGCTTACTCCACTTCGTCTCTCTTCTTTAGCTTCGGCTCGGATTCTGGTGAAGAGGCAAGGATGAGTGCTTCCACGTACTTAGCGAGACACACCGGAAGGGCGGAGGAACGAATGCAGGGAAGACAAGGGTTTGGCTAGGGTTTGCTTTTGCGCAAACAATGAGGGTTTTCCAAACAATAAGAATTTTGAACGTAATCAAAACAATAGAAATTTAAGTAATTAAAGCATTTTGAAAACCATCACCGGCTCTGTTAACACCTAAATTTGGTAGTTGAATCCCTAACTCCGGCAAGAGTGAAACAGAATCGGATCGAGATTTGTTTTCACGAAGAAATAGAGCCGCATCGGCCGAGAAGCGATCGGCCGCTGCGGCTTGATCGGCTAAGGTTGAATCGGACAAGAGCGGCGATAGCCGATTCTAGGTTCGAGAGAAGATAAAACCGTTTCTCTGCCGAGATGTTTGAAGATAAATAGAAGATTCGGTTATCGTATCATTAAGGCGTTAAAAGATATTGCCATCTATGGATAGAGTCCTGTAACGGCAATTGTATCTATAAATTAGGAGTTTGTTTAAACTGTTTATTGTAATGCGGCGTGGGTCCTTCCGGGATATCGTCGTATTTTAAATAGTGGTTTAGATAGAGTCTAGGGTCTGTACGAGATAATGTTATCTTGGGTATAAATAGGACCCGAGACCCCATGTAAAATGAATTCAATACATTTAATCAAACAACCTTCGGCGCATCGCCAATCCTTTTCTTAAGACGAGCAATTGATTTGGCTACGGCTGCATCGTTTCGATCCCCAAATCCAGGTAAATGCTCATCATTAGTGCTATGTTCGGTTGATTCTAGTATTTCCATCGTAATGACACATTAGATTCGGGGTTTATACTGCGCTATTTACCATATATCGCATATAAACTAGGCGATGTTTAGATCTATCCCGCCATCGGCCGGGTTCTATCGAGAATCCGCGGCCGATGGGCTAGATCTAAAGGTTGGACTAGTTTATATGGTATCCACCGTCTCGAGAGGTATAAATCAGCCAAAATAGATCAGGTTGTTCTTTTTATACTTAATGCTACATCAACATTGAACTATTAAGTCATTTTAGAACTTCCAATGATCCTGTTCGGTTAGATTTGTATGTTTAAGAGATAGTGCCAGGGTTTCAGCCGGCCTTATCCGCCTATTATATTTTTATTATGTTTATTACTAGATTTATGTTAGGATCTTGCCTCATATATTAAGATCCCATTCTTGTTGGACTTCATAAGCCGAAATCGCCTGCTCGCCAACAGCCGGCAATGGATTTCCCTGTGCTAAGCATCCGGTTCAAGAAAGATATCTTTTCATAAGAATCATCGGAGTACTAGCCGATCCATAGTTAGCTTTTCGTATTGGCTAGGTTATCAATACATATATTTATTATCATTTTGTATTTGAGTTAAGCGGTGATCTTGATCCATTCTAGTTGCTTGGCTTAAATATATTTTAGGATAGCATACATATGTTCATGGATTCCCTCGGCCCGATCCTATGGGATCTAACGTAACACTTAACGCATATATCTTTGTTTTTCTTGTTGGTTAACCAGATCAAACCAACTAGCACACCCATAACTGCGCAGTGACCGAGAAGGACCTGCAGAGCTAGCGGATCTCCTGGCCAGCGCGTGAGAGAAACTTCTCGTCAACACGCTTCTTGGCACGTCCGAGTGGGACTTTCTCTGTCGGCTTCTCGGCTTAGGACGCATCGACTCGGCCAACAAGATGGTTGACTCCAAGAGCCCCAATATTTCTCGGGACAACGTCGTGCACGTGAAGATGGAGCAGGTTATCGTCGAGCAACAAGCCGATTACAAGAATATGGTGGAAGAGCTCCAGGCCAACTACTTGCAGTCATTCACCCAAACCGGATCCGAGGCCGTACACCAAAAGTACAAGTTCAGCATGGACGAACTCAAGGTGGAAGAGCCGATCCAGGGAACAAGATGATTCGGCCCGCATACTTTGCAAGACCGGATCGATTGATCGTCCATCATGCACTGGTCAACCATAGTAGCATCCTAGTCAATACTCTCAACAACATGATCGCTACCATGGTCGACGCCATGATAGCC